>VYXH01014299.1:735572-798698 GCA_013397275.1 Burhinus bistriatus | reverse complement strand
CTTCTGTTAATGTGCTTAATAGCTTCTAGTGCCTTTTCCTCTGCTTTATTTTCTTCTTTTCCATCTAAACTTTTAGGATTTACCAAGCTGAATATCAATGGATTCCACAATTTAATTTGCAGGAAAAATCAATTCCTTTTGTGATTTCCTAAACCAGCTACCCAATAGTTTCAGGTACTGCCCTCTGCCTCTTAAATTGTGAGAAGAGATGAACAATTGTTTCATATTTGTCTTCCCTGTGCCTCTCAAGAATTTACAAACCTCTAGTGTGTCTTCCAAGCGCTGCCTCTTTTCCCAGAGGAAAAGCTGTAGCTTAATATCATCTTGTACAAAAGGCATTTCACATCTGTGCTCATAGTTGTTGCTTTTCTCTATATTTCTACTTTTTCTGCAACGGTGTTCAAAATGCAGACACACCAGAAATGTACACGTTGCAATAATTATGCTTTGATTTTTTTCATCATTCTTTCCTACTAATTCCAAATTTATTTTTTGAAGTACCACTGAATGCTGATCTGCCATTCCATAGAACTGTCCACTAACATTAAGAGCTATGCTGAAGCTTACTAAATAATTTAATTTCCATCAGTGTGTATATATAGGAGAAGTGGCTTTTCCCCAGTGAGCATTAATTTGCATTTATTAATACTCAATTTTGTCTGCTGTTTTTAGCTCCTAATCTCTCAGTAGTGTATGGTCCTATAAATAGGATTCCAACAAGATAGGCAGCATATCTGTATACCAGATAAGCAAAAATTCAAGAAATTGAGCTTGAACAGGCTTACCTGGAAGGATATGAATGTTTAAGTGCAACAAAAATTAAATACCACGACTCTAATTTAGGCTTCTCTAAGAAAAGGTAATGTCTGGTTAGCTGCGATGAGGAATGCCAATGTGCGTTGCATTGATTTCACTGGTATGTTCTGCCAAAGCAGAAAGCTGCTCTCTGAGGCGTTTGGAAATCAGAAGCACCATCAGAGATTTTGCGTCCCTGTTAAAAATGTGGGCTGCGATTCATTATGTTCATGATTTATTTTTTATTTCTCTTCCTTTTTAGCTAGGCCATAACTTCTGGGGAGAAAGACTTTAGTGATTAGTTATATAGAGGCCATGTTGTTACTTTTCTGATTTTCTAGTGGCAGTATCATAATGCAAAACCAAGGTCTGTTGTTAAGTACAATCATTGTCCTTTTTGTGCTATGCAAATACTTCTGAAACTTACAATTTTAGAAAATCTATTGTGTATTTAGGCCTATTTCCAAACATTTTTATTTTTATGGAGTCCCACATTCCTTAGGTTAATGCTTAGAAAGTGCTTAAACTGTTTGATTATGCAAAATCAATCTGCCTATACTTACTGGATTTTCTTTCTGCTGTTTTCAGATAGCTTTGTACAGCTTGTTAGAGCCCAACCACTTTAAATAACTCCTGAAGTGCCAGAAGTCTGACTGGGAATTCAACTTTCAGGTACTTACAGCTAAGAGCTTCTGTCTGGAGGTCTCTACTTCCCTCTACAGATTTGCAGACTCAAATTAATTAAACACTTAACAGGCAAATCTGATCTTCAAGAAAAGAAACCAGTGTAAAAATGGTGTGATGTTTTAGTGTGTCTGTCTGCAGAGAGCATGAAACAACAGCTCAGAGTGGTAGAAAGTTTCCCATCCCATTCTGTGTGGGTTTTTGTTCTCAAATTCATGTGAGAACACTTTAAAAACAGCATTAGTGTTTTAAGGTAAAATAGAAAATTCAAACTGCACCTGCAGTTTCCTAGCTAGATAATCAACCACTTGTAGAATACAGAACTGGCACAGCTTATCAGCTTCCTTGGGCAGCCAGATACAATGTGACCGAATGTGTTTTCTTGGCCCGACAACTCCATTTTTTGCAGTGATGCCTCTTCTGCCCAGCATCAGAGACAGGACCATTGGCAGGTAGTCAGGAGTTACTGGTCAAATACCATCAAAGTGCCCATTATATAGCATTCTGAATTTATGTACCGTTATACTTGGAAAGCACAAGTCACATAAATACTTAAAAGAAAGAAAAGAGACCTCCTTTTGCTCAGAGTTCAGTGTGCAAACCCCAACTCCTGGCTAACCACAACCAGCTTCCTCAGACAGCGCCATGATTGCACAGTTTGCGGGGCTGCAAAGTTTAGTCATTGTGGTCTGTGTCTTGACCATAAAGAGGAAACAATTCCAAGATAGAAGAAAAGGTCAGTTGTTGAGAACATGCTGCCTCTTTATGTGTTAGTGGTTCATACCTAGGGCCTGTAAACAATGCATTTCTCTCTCTTGTTAGACTGAAAAGACATACAAAGACAAGAACAAAAAGCTTCTCAGCTAGCTAACAGGGGAGCTGCCACCAGTGCAAACTGCCGGTAATAAAGGTAAAACAGGGATGGCTTCTATGGGTAAGACACCAGTGGCTCTAAGCGCTGAATGATTTTAAAAGGTTGCCTGGTGCAGACTCCATTGCTTGACAAGCTCCAAATGATCTGTGGCAAGACGCATGTCCAGAGAAAAAGGAAATAAATATGGACATAAAGAAAGAGCTGCTGGCGCCTGCTGCTGTCAGCCTGCACCCAAAATAGTGACTTTTCAAAAACATTTGGGCTTTATATATCGAAATGCATTCATTTGCCTGATTGCTATGGACAGGATATCACTGATAGCATCACTAAAGTAAGGATAATGCTGGCATAAATTAATCATGAAACCAACCTTCCAGCAGGAGCTTTGCAGGCCAGGAGGAATATCAAGGGGTTTTCTTTCATATGCCCAACTCACGTTTTAATATTACGTATCAGCATTGCCCACTATATTGCAAAAACAGTCCCTTGCAGCTTAGCGAAGAATGGACGAGGGCAGAGGTGTATGTAATAGGCTCCTCTGATATGTTTTAAGTTTACTCAAAGAAATGGCTAAATAAACCTTTTCTGACAAATGGAGAAGCCTGCCTGGTAGCTGGCGGGGCTGACTCGAGAGACTAGAGGATCAAATTGTACAGCCTTAGCAGAAAGCACCTGGACAGCAAAAGGTTCAGCTTTGAAGCCTTCACTGTAAGACCCAATTATGAACTGTTGATTGGCTTTCTGTTGCCTTGATGCTAGCCCTGCCACCATTGTGGAGAGCAAAAAACCTTATCTACGCAATCCCACAGAGGCAAATCAGTGAGTACAGCATGATTAAAAGAAATGCTGGCCAACAGACTGAACCTCAAACTCCTTCAAGAAACCTCTTCCAAGCTGCAGCAATGTTTGGGCGCAGCCCCGCTATTGGCAGTGGCTCAGCCTTGCTGGGAGGGACGGAGAGGCAACAGCTCATCCGAACCTGCAAGGGACAGCCACAAACTTTCAGTGGATTTGGGAGGTTTTGGGGACCTGAAAAGTGAAGGTACATCCTGTTTTAGGTCAGATACACAATTAAAGAAATGCAGAACTGTAAAAGGATGCCCTTGTTTAAAATATAATCAGAAAAATGATCAAAACCCATTGTATTAGTTTTCCTACAGGCAAAAAGCAATACTTTGAGGTTTAAAGTTTTTGATCTAGATTGTGACATGACACTGAGTTTTCAGCAGGAATAATTCCTTTGATAATTGTATTGCTTAGAAGGTTAGTTAAGGAATAAGTATTATTATGTCTGCATTAATAATTAACCACGAGTTGCCAGTAAGCCATTAACTGTCAAAGCCGAACTGAGAAAATTCCTTGGAATCAAGGCAAGGTTGATTACGTAATGTGGGGAAGATTCACTGTTCTTTAAGTAATTGTTATAACACTCTGTCAGCTTAAAGAGCAACTGAATTGCCTTTTTGAATTAACTTCTTTAATCAAAAAATAAGTGGTTGCAATGTTATAATGTGACTTTTTTTTTTTTACAAAAGTAAAGCATCTCACCAGATTCTTTTGCAAATGAAAAGAAATAAGATGTTTATTTTTTTATTTGTATTCTGGAATTGTGTTAATTTAAATAATAAATTGAGCTTTCACCAGGAGGCAAAAAAATAGGATGTAAAATGAAAGCTGAGCAAGAAGCGCCTTACTTCTAAGTGGAGAACTGTTTTTTCACTCAGGTGCTGCGTTACTTGGCTGTTGAGTTACAAAGCCAGAGTTGCCCTGAACATCTGCACCTCCTGCCGGGGAGCCCATAAGAATTGCTTGGGCCTCACAAAGCTGGTACTGAGCCCTTAAGGCTGGCAGGGACTACCTAAATGAGCAGCAGCTCACTGAAGTTTCAGAATCACTAATGCTTTTTCATCTCTTTTTTACTGCTTGATACTTCAATATACATGGCACAAGAGTCCGAAGTTTCTATCTAATAAAAGCAAAAGAGGGAATTTTATGAGGGTCCCTTTCAACCTAAAAAAGATTCTATGAGTCTATGAAATAAAGTGAAAATTGAGAGTAATTCTATGTACTGAATTCAGTACATCCTCTCCTACTTTTGTTGACCAGCAATACCTTTTGCAATAAACAAAAAAACCTGGCAGATACTCTGCTGACATAAAAGTCAAGCTAAAGCAAGGTTAGGGAAGTATTTGCAATTAGGTTTGAGAGAAAATAGCAAAGTGAGAATAGCTCTTTGGAGACTATGTGTTCACGTACTGACAGGACAGTACAAATTTTATAAGCAAATGAATTGTGACAGCTTAATACAGCATAGTAAGTTGTTCAATAGTTATTGGTGCCTTCCAGCATGTTGCTTTATTCCTGTGATTGCACATATTTTGTTACCGTCTCATTGTGGGGAAGAAAAATAAGGGAGAAATATAAAAGGAGAGGCACAAAAGCAGAAAAAGCAACTAATTTATAATCTTCTGTGATGATGATTGCACACTATGGCACGCAATTGTTAAAAGAATTTAAAAATATTATACAAATACAGTTGTGCCTCATTTTGTCATATATGGGTGCAGCAAATGAAGAAATACACTTCTGCTGAAGACTGACCCTAGAACTTTTTTTTTATATTAGCCTTTTCTTCATTTCTGTGTTTTTCCTGAAGCAGAGAGACTCTCGGTACAGACCAGCACCAGCCCTATCCAGAATATCTAATACAGAAAGGCAGTACTGGGTCAAGCCAGCAAGTCTTTGCCAGCTTCTTTTAGGCAAGGTAAAAAAAGCCGTGGCTAAAATACAGAGGTGCCAATAGAAGACATTCCCTGATTTATTTATTTTTTTCCCCTTTCCGTAAGAGCTGCAAAGCCACTTCCTACAGGTCCCACACTGGTTCCTGCTCACCTGCTGAGCACCTCACCCAGGTTTAATAAGGGCTTTTAGGACAAGGTACGCAGTCCCCTGACGGAGGGGCTGGCAAAGAGCAGGGTACGGAGGGCTAGGAGCCTGGCACACGCTGGGGAAAGGCAACCCCGGTTCTCTTAGCCGCAGTGCTGCCCCAGTGCTGAGAGAGATGCTGAGGAGCAAAAGGAGCTACTGTAGTTTGTCTCGTTACTCAAAAAAGCTTCTGGGAGTGGTACAAAGATAACTGTCATCTGTCACTTGGATTGCAGCCTATACATAGATTTCAGAATATAGGAGGTCAAAAAATAGCACGGAAGGAAAAAAATACCTCGGATACAATTAGGATATTTGCTTTCGTGATTTAAATTATATTTAGCTTAGTTTTTAACCCTTAACTCAAAATGTTCCTGCTTCTACTTTATATGGCTTGCTACCTACACCGGATGTGTGCTGCGTCTGAAGTTTGTGAGGGTTGCTATGGGAATTCTGGCTTCATTGCTCAGAAAGTCATTGTCTGCAACTTGACAAAGCTGATCAACGTTATTGCTATATACATTCATTTGCTCTTAGAAGCATTTGTCTTATGGATGATCTTTATGGAAAACAATATTATTTCAGATCTGCTTTTAATATGTCATCTCATTTATTCAGAACAAATAAACTGCAAGGCTGTCAAGATTTTCCTTGGGAGTCCCTCTCCAATAACACAGATCCAGATGTTAGCTTGTTCTAATTCATTATTTGTGGTACAGCGATTTTATAGCGAGGATGTAGGAACACGTGTATAACTCCATGAAATGGCCAGCGCAGTGTCACACGGCACGGCCATGTGCTCATAAAGCTGGCAGCTGACATTAGTGTGTGGAGAGCTGCTCAGTGCAAGGAACACTTCAGTATTAATTTTAGTTTTTCAAAAATCTGAGAGCAGTTCAGAGCAGAATTGAGTTCCCTGCATAACTGTAACCATGCCTCTTGTTTTTTCATCTCTTCATTCATTCTGGGATACGTGAATATTGCCAATGTGATCGCTGACCACCCCATCATTATGCTGTGATCCAGAATCCATGGAAATGAATGAAAAGACCAAAGACTGTGTTCAGCTCTTCTAATACAATGTCTTCTAATTAAGCAACATTCAAATTATAAACACTATTTGGGGAAAATTTCCTCATTAAAAAGAAACTCAAGTAGAAAAATATAATCAGTATCTTGACTTTACTTCTATATTTGGTAGTGACCACCGTGTTTCTGCCATTTGTTTCTAAAAGGTTGGGGGTTGATTTTTTTTTTTGGGGGGGGCATTTTCCATTGTCTGAACTTAAGTATCTCAGCTGTTATCCAGCAGCAGCAACATGTGTTTAGAGAGGAAGCAATAAAGCCTTAATTATAGGGCAGTGTAACAGCTACAAATGCATATTCTACTGCTACATGTTCTTCAGAAGGATGTAATCAATTCACACTGTTTTTGAATGATGTTTCATATTGTGATCTTGTAATCAGATCTTAAAATAGCCAGTTTATAAAGAAAGCTAAATCTCTATAATTGGGAGAGCTTTTCTTTTTTCCAAATTAACCCTAAAAGAAAAGTGGGAGGATGGAGGTACAGCAGCTTTGATTTTGAACCCCCTACTGAAGTAAAAGAATGCTAATAATTTGAAAGTTGGTTTTGTTTTTTCAGGAAAAATGTACAGCAATTAAATAACATACACAACAGTTAAATATGGTGTGTCAGAGATAAACTTAAAATGGTGTTTCTGTAATGCCAAATCACTATTAATTAGTTCAGATAGTGAACAGTGACACATTGTTTTGGATTTCAGTAAGAAAACAAGCAAACAGACTTGACAGAATTCAGCATTTTCAGATTTTTTTTTTGTACTGTATCCTTTAACAAGTGGCCAGTGGCTTCTGCTGCACACCATGATGGTGAGGTCCTGTTGAAAGCTCAAATGTCTTGTGAATTGAATTGTAATCTTGGGTTTTAAACATGCCACCAACTGAGGCTGATAATATACCATCCAGGAAAAACCTAAACTGATACTTCTTTACAGCAGATTTGGAGAACAGCTGCAAAGTCCTTGCCATGGAGATGGATCTATAGTGTATCCGGAGCATATTTCATCCTTTGGGGTTAACTTTGAAGAAGCTGGGATTAATGGATAAATCATAGTTATAACAACAGCTCTATTCCAGTATCTGTAGCCTTGAACTATGGTGTCATAAGAAAGAAAGACCTAATATGAATGCAAGGTAATTAATGTTTCTTACTGAAAAAAGCAAATTTTAGATGATCCTGTGGCTGACTAAAGGCCAAGAAAGTTACACCAGCCCTCTGCTTGGCCCTCTTGCAGAGACATGGCCACTGAACACAGGGGCTGAACGTTGCTGAAGGTGGAACAGCTCTACCCAAGAGCCAAAGTGGCATGAAGATGCCACTGAAGCAACTTTCAGTTGCTGAGGCATATCTCAGTTTTGGACTGTAGTCCTTCTCTCCTTTGCCACTTGCCAGCAAAACTGAGCATGGCTGTCAAAAGGTGATCAACAAGCTTAGAGTTTCCATGTTTGCTGCATGTGAGTGTCATTTTGTGTAGCAAGAGCTTCTCATCTGGGTCTCCCATATCACAAAACTTCAGATAAGGATCCCTGTCTGTCTTATTTATCATTTCTTTGCAAGGACAAGTTCATAAGTATGTTAATGACTAGTGAAAGAAGGTGTGTCTGTTTGGGGAATATTATGTTTTTTTACAGTATAAATGATTGTTCTCAACTGAATAGAACCAAAAGTGTTAGAATAAACTATAAACTGCTTTTGCCTAATCTCCTGAAGTTGCTTAGGACACAGTGATATCCCCACCCTGTGGCAGAGGGCAAGAAAAGCTTCTCACTTTTCTAAGTCTTCGACAAAATACACATAGTAGGAGGGAGAAAGGCTGTCAAGTCTCTTGGCCTTTTCTGTTTCTTAAGTTTTATCATGTACTTCTGCAGCATATGGGTATAACTAATTACATTTTCTGAGCAGATGTGCAAAAGATGGATTGATATGCCAAGGCTGGTAAATGTCCAATGAGGAGGAGACTGGTGTGCCCATGACAGATTTTGTAAATGAGACATTTACGGAAATGGTGAACATAAAACATTTCATTTTAATATGTTATTTCTGAGGTTAAAAGAAGCCCAAGACCATTGTCAATGGGGAAAAAATGTGTAATATGTCTCCATTTCCACTATTAGAAAAATTAGTTTTTTCAAAATCTGTTTGGAATATGTTGGGGTTTTTTAAACTTGTTTCCTCTCTTCTCTCCCATTTTCTACTTACTGTTGAAAAGGAAGGTAAACAGGAAAGGATTTGGATGGAAAAAAGGTTAACTCCCTCTCTTGCACAAAAATAAGATTAAAATAAAACATTAATTTTTCAAATGTTAAAATGAAGAGTCAACTGGTAAGAGTAGTGATAATCTGTACACACTACACCTGAGCAAAACAGCAAACAAGGAATTAATGACATTACTTCATGTGGTATGTCAGAGCAGGTTTGACTGACCCCTCAGGTGCGCTTAATGGCACGGCAGCTAATGCTGCTGTATGTGCCTACCCAAAGCACAACAGAAGCCTTGTGGATGCTGTCCTTAAAAATTATACAGTCCTATTGTTCTAATTCAATGTTAAGCTGGTGGTCACTTTGCAAAATAAAAGCAATGCATTATTTCATAGTCAAAATGGTATTTTTCTTCAAGTGTTACTGCCCTTTTGTAAACCAGTACTTCTGATCGTGTTATTCCCTTTAGCCAGATCTAGGTATAGTCCCACCTGGCTAACTCTAGAGGGTCTTATTTCGTTTGCTTTGCTTTGTTTTTAAACAGAGCTGAAGGAAGTTTGAGAAGTTTGTATTTTCTTTGTAGAGACAAAGAACTAAAGAGGAAGAGTATTTTGCCTCTCAAAGTGATTAGTAGTTGTCATCCTTTTTATTTTCTCCCGTTAGTCCCTTCATTATTATTCACATATCTCAAACCTGTGTATTCACCTTCTCCAATTTTCAGGTGCTTTTCCTTCATAGCTAATTTTTCTTCATTTTAAAATCCTTCATTTCCCTCCAACACCATGTAATATTTATTATGTTAGTGCTAAAGCTGCATGAATAATTTATCAACTATTTTCCCTCTTTTCCTATTCAAGTATGGCCCGTAATGATTTACTTGAAATATTCATTATTTGAAATGTGTTGCTGAATAATTTTTGCAAATAATTCTTGGTCTGTGTATTGTTCAGAGGTGCAACCAAAAACCCAAGTGGCAATGATTCAACACTTCCATCCAAATGTCCCCTGATGGAAGCTCTTCTTCTGATCCACTGTTTGGTGCACCTGCTGAAAATGTCCCCACTTGAAACTGGCTTCCTGAAAATACTCCTCAATGTTCACTTAAAAGTTCTGATATAGAAAAAAAACGCCCGCCAAACAAGTGCATATTTTCAGACTACTTGGAAAGGAAGGACACGCGAGTCAGTGGTCAAAACAAACTCATTCAGCAGTGAGAGTGCTATCTACAGGGAGCTTGCTGCTTGTTCCACTAGCCGATGGGCTGCCCACGCTGTCTTCATTCAGTCACTGCCTTCGCTCCTCAGCACCATCAAACACCATAGGTTACCCCAAGCGACAAGTCACTTAAAAGTGAAAGTTGTACATATGATTTACATAGCCAGCCTTCAGGAAGCCTGAAAGAGAGAACACTGATACTAAGAGCAATGAGAGCGCTGGGGAGTTTCCCTTTCCGCATCGATGCTGGCGGCAGCAAGAGGTCAGCATCGATCCTGGAGCAGAGGGATGAAAACAAGGGGCTTTGCTTATATTCGGCCCCGTATTTTTCAGCCACCAGTGACAGCCAGGGTGTGGGTACTGTGTTTACATGGATGAGGGAATGCCACACTTTGGGGGGTGAGGGGCTGGGCTTTCACAAGTCTAAAATCTGGTGGGATCAGCAGGTCCTGTGCCCAGTTCCCCACCTGCCAGCAGCTGGGTCTGCAGTCACTGTCTGCTCTCATCAGGGGAACAGTCATTCCCAGTGAGTGTTGCATGAGATCCTCAAGGGAAGATCCTTGGACAAACCCATACCTTGTATCCCCAGCTTCCAGCTCGTTTCTGCACCTTATTAACAGGTGGCAGTACTTTCTTGGCTAATTTGGCTTCTTCAGTGAGAAAATTGGTGCCATAAATAAATAGTGACAATAAATTTTAGTAGTAACATGGTTATTTTTTCCAGGCATTTGCGTAAGCATCTGTGTAAATACTGCAGTTCCTTAGATTGTCAGCTTTCAAGGCTGGGGTGTGTTTCAGTTTTGTTGATAAAGCACCTAACACAGCAGTTTCTGCTCTGAAGTTGGGACTTCTGCTTGCTCCTACAGTGGAATTAGTATTTCCCTCTGCACATGTATTTTTGGTATGTCTTAGGGAAGCAAATTGTTTGTGTTTGTAGTAGGAGCCAGTAGTCATTGGAAACTCAGGAACAGGCCCCAGAAAAGTGTCACCTATAAAACGCAGTAAAGCTGTTTGCAAAATACCGTCAGTTACAAAGTTAGTTCCCAATGACATTTCTCTTGCCGTGAGGAGGCTGCTTTTAATTTAATTGCTAATTAAAAGTTCAATCATTTACTGCTTAATATTCCCAATTTAGCACTAAATGAATATTAAGTGATATAATTGCTGCTGAAGTCCCTGACCAAATTGGAGAAGGGGGACGCCAAATTGGTGAGGGGGCAACCTTTCAAAGCATGAGGGCTCGCTCTGTGCTTATGCCAATTTTCCACCTCCTCCTTTTGTTAGCAATGCTAAGCGGGGAGTGCTGACCCTCAGGGTTAGCTTCTCTTGAATAAAAAAATTCAGTTAAATCAGTGTGGCTATCTGCTGCGGTCTGTGAGAGCCGCCAGCTGTACCTGTGCTCTGCAGAGGCTCTGGGAGCGTGTCCAGGGCAGCAGGGAGTGAAACCCAGAGAGGGACAGACAGCATGTATCGAATGGAGCTGTGCTTTGAAGAGGACAGAGAGAAGGTGCTCTGTTACACACCAAAGCAAACAAGTGGAGCTACCTTGGAAGACAGTAAGGAAAACAAATATATTTTTTCTTTCTGAATTTCTAATAAAATCTTGATACATAGAAATATATGTGAGGAAGATCGCGAAGTAGACAATTGGTACTGAGAAGTAGTCTGTAAGAAGCTGTGACTTTTTGGAATTGTGTCATTTTTTTCTGTTAGGCTGAGCTGTCACCCACCGTAGCCACAGTCTGTGGATGAATGTGTACCCTCTAATTAATTATTACTTATTCTTTTTCTGTCTGACCCCTGGAGTTGTTTTTTATAAACTGTGAATTGTCAGAATCTGATTCACATTCAGTGCTACTGACAGTGGGAATGATCAGAAGAATTCACTTAACAAATATAGATGATAAAATAAAATGTCACATTTTATTACATACTTTTGTTCCATCTGCCTGAGCAATTTTAAATGCCAGATTTAAAGAAGTGCCAGCAGGCCACGTCTTTCAGGGGTGCTTGCAAATAGCTGCACTGGCTTTTAGCATTTCCTTTCTATTAAGAGGATAATTTGGCGGCACGGTAAACTCCTGGAAGGGGCGAGAGCACATGTGTTTGCTGTGGGACACTCACCTGTGCTCCTGCCCCTGTGCCAGCTCACAGGGAATTGCCACCTCCCAAATTGCCTCTCCCTAGCTCACACAATTGCTTTTCGTGGTATTGCCCTAGCTGGGAAGCTGCATCATCGTTTCCACACAGCTTGTGAAGGTCACCATCGCTCACCTCCGTGCTGCTTGCTAGTAAGGCACTACAAGAGCATCTCTGTTACTGTGGGCTTTTCCTGTCACTCACAGCATTTCTCTTGTTCGCGTACCAAATATTGAGGCTTTGGAAAAATTCAGATTATCTTTAAAGTACTTGTGTTTCCATCAATGAGGCAGAGCAATGGTGGCAGTGGTTAGGTGGCATGTTGTGGTGCTTTTTTTGCTCAGCTGAGCAGCTCCCACCAGAGTGCTCCTATTTTGTTCTGGTCCTTGTTGGGGACAGTACCTGCCCTGCCTGCCAGGGCTGCCTAACCAGCCGGTCGCACCACCCCGTCCTCCTCAGCACGGAGGGAAGTGAATCCACCTCAGCTCTGAAGTCCTTCAAAGACTGTGGATTTTAAAGTTCAGCTCAAACTTGAAGCATCCTCGATGCATGTTCTGCTTCAAAATGCTGTGAAAAATTGAAAAGGAAGAAAGACCCAGAGGAAATAACTCAGTAGAGAAAACAAGAAGGGGAAATGGAGCACAAGGAGGTAGAATAAAAAATGTAGAGAGTCTTTGATCAAAGAGTAGAGAGGAGAAGAGGAAAAAGAGATAACAAATAAGTAGGTAAATGCTATATACTCCATGTCCAAGCTCTGCTTTCTGTGCCAGCTCAGTGGCACTCTGGCTCTGATGCACAGAACCGGCACTGCACAGGGAGGAGAGGTTTCTTCTTGGTAAAAACTGGCTTTCAAGGGGGACAATGGTATTCTATAGGACAACCTGTTACTGCCCCAGCGTTAGTGCAAGTAAGGTACAAACTAATGAGCTGCCAGGAGTACCTCTGTTGCTACATCCACCCCATGAAAAAGAATTCTCATTCCACGCTTCACCCTTGGCCGTCCTGTTTGCATTCCCTTTGAGAACTTGGCAACTTGCCAAAACATGTAAAAAACCCAGCCATGCTTAGGGCTGGAGAACAGCTAGACAGTTCCCTCGACACACACACTTGCGTTTCAGACGGAGAGACCCTAAAAGGCGCAAAATTTCAGCCCGCGGATCCTTAGCGCTTACTGAAAAAAAGATTCTCTTCGTGTATTGCGTATTACCAGCTACTTGGAAATATAGGCCACAAGTGCCCTTCCATGGAAATTCAAATTGCATTTCAAAGTTGAAACTTGCACTTATTCTCAAGTGTTCACAATTATCTTACTTTTTTTTTTTAAAAAAATTGTGTTGTTTCAGCTCATTTTAGGGGTATGTGGGGAGATGGGCAAAAGTGTGAAGGCACAACTGAAGCCATTTATTCCTCTTGGGCCTTAATTTTCTATATTGAGTTAATTAGAGTTGGACTTCCCAATAGCTAGAAGTTAAACTTTCATTTCTGTTTCTGTGAACTGGAAAGCAAGGTGGTAAATTGCTTTGGCTGCCTTTGAGTCATCTAATGTATTTTTCAGCCTTTCATTTAAAAGCTGGCTGTACAATGGTAACGGTCAGAGGAGAAGATGCCAAGCATTTATCAAGTTAAGGCTCATTTAAAAAAAATATACCAGGAAATACGTATCCTGGAGCTAAATATGCCACATATTTTAACAACCATTGAGCATGGTTTTGCTGAGAGAAGACGCTGAATGTAACAAATACTCCATCTTTTCCTCCTCAATCTTTAAGAAGACATTGAATTTTTTTCTCTGGTTAAACTTTTATCTTCATGCTTGATCGCTGCAAAAAATACCTGAATCGGGGCCCTTGTTCCTGAAATGATGTAGGTTATAAGGGGAGGTAACTCAAGTATTGGGATTTGAACGTGAAAACTTCGCTAACTCCAGGCTCTTATTAGTTTTGCACCCTGCCAGTGAGCAAAGTATGGATTAGACTCGCAGAAATACCCCCAACTGTGCTCATGGCTCAGGGCGGATTTAGATCAGACTGATTGTTCCCTTAAGCTCCCAATCTGGTGAGAAGTCACACTAGTAATTTGCATCTTCATAAAAGAATTAGCAGAGCTGTTGCTTTGAAGTTCAATTATCCATGTGCATGTTTAAAGCCGAATATTGAAAATGCATTGTGCTGTTTGCACAGCTGCAGAAAGCTAAATACGCGAGATGTTTGCAGGTTTGCTATCAAACTTTCTGCGCAGCCAGGGAAACACAGGGCTATTGTGAAGTCTGCAGAAGATCTAAAACCATGGGCAAGCAATGAAGCAGAAGTGAAGCTCTAAAGAAAGTTTATAACTTCATTTGTGGACATTGAGGATAAATTCAACAGGCCACTTAAGTGTTTATATTATGAGGTGCCAGCTGCAGCTCTATAGTTAAGGCTGAATTGAGCTTTGAATTTAAATCAGGAGTTCAGCTTCATTATTTATGTGGAAGATGTGGTTTCCTTTCTTTTTTTCCTCTTGTCTCGAAATTTACAGTACTTGCTCTTTGAGTACATGATGGATTTCCTGCTAACTAGAAAGTAAATCAAGCAGTTAAGGGTTAAAATTAAACGGTAAAATAGATACTTTATGAAATTAGATTTTGCTCAGAATACTACTGATTTTTTCACATGGTTATAACTGTTAAAATTCAGTTATGCAATGTAAAAAAAAAAGCTGAAAACCACTATGAAAATAATTAATCAATGTTTATATAACTGCTATGATCAACAGCTTGTTTATACTTAAAGGGATTATTACGGCATCAAAGCTTGCGCAGCCTATCATCCCTCCTTGCCAGCACAGGCACTCATTCCCACAGCACTCCGGGTTACTGCTTTCCATGCTACAGAACTCCAACTCAGAGGAGGGCAATAGTCCATTTGAACAGACATTTTGGCCCAGCTGTTGTGGCCCTCACACCTTGGTGATCTCCTGCCCGCACGGCTGCTCAGGTGTGATTGACCCTGCACGGCTCTGCCACGCTCCCTGCACTGGTGCAGCCCTGCAGAAGACCCAGGCGTGTTCCCCAGAGGACTTGGGGTGGACAGTGGCTCGTAGTTTGGCACTTTAAAGCCTCTTCCTATGGACCTGCCTCAGCTCTCCACGTGGGAACACCTTGGGCTCCAGCCCGGGCAGTGGTAGGGGAAGCCTGGAGCTGCAGCTCCCGCCTGGCGTGCCCCCAGGCACCACCCGTGGCTCTGGTAGCAATGAGATCACCTGCAAAAGCAGCTGAAAAATATGCTGATGGCCGCCTGTGCACCCCTCTGCTGAATGGGGCTTTAGAGAAGCCACACAGACTAGATTATCCATTATGAAACAGCATACGCTGTGAGAAAAATTAATATTAAACAGATTGGCCCAGGTAAGTTGCCGCTACTGCTGTCTACACAAGGCACTTGATACACGTATTATTTTATGTCCTTCATCCTTACATAGTTAACATAATATTTCATGGACCACTCTGCTTGCTGCCACTGTGCTACATCTTGGCTGCTGGTCATTTTTGCAGAGAACAGGAGGGATAGCTGCAAAAGAGACAGGCATGACACATAATAGTTACCTATGAGCGAGGAAGATATGTTGAGATGACTTTTATATTTATTGGTAGTGACTAATCAAAGTTCCAGCTCGGCATCTGAGGATCAGCATTTCTAATACGCTGGCTGCCTATCTCTTAATCAGAGCAACATCTTAACATCAAGGATTCTGTAGCCTGTGGCATTTGTTACGGGAAAGTACTTCATCGAAAACCTAAGAGAAACAGACAGATCTGATCACAAGGAAACAAAAATATTACAGCTCTGATGTTATCCAAATTAAATGACTGTTTGAACACGCTACTTTTCCTATAGCAAAGACAATTACAAAGGGAAATACAAGTGAGGAAGGTTTTTTGAAATGCAGTAAGTAACTAAAGAAATCTCATGTATGAAAATCCAGGGTGTTTTGTACAATTTCATGCATTGATGAATCGTTGCCGAAAGGAACAGAATTCCTTAAGCTTACAACTGTACATGTAATTAACCACATCAAAATGATAACCCACAGGAATTCAATAGTTTGCCCCAAAACATCATCCTCTTGGGTCTTGTGGCAAACTATTTGTTATACAATAAGCCTAAAAGATTACAGAGTCAGATCTGTTCAGTTCACACATAGTGTATTGAGATAGCTGTGTCTTTCCAAATGAAAAACCTCAGTGGAAGAGATACCAATGTATTTATTTTATTGAAATACTACTGATCCTCATAAAACTAAATTTGGGGTTAATCAGATTTACTGCAGTTTATTACTTTTCATTTATGAATTATTGGAAAACCATCACATCCTGGCGCAGTCAAAACCCCTGAGTAAACTGCAGATCAATATAAAAATTGATCCAGTTGGTTTCCACAGCACAAGTCTTCCTTTTGGAGCAAGTGCAAATGTTATACAACTTAAACTAAACCGCTGCAAATAATATTAAGATTATAGCTGATTTCTAGCAACTACTAAACACCTCTAGCCCTGAAAGCACACTTTCACTAACTGCACCACAGCGTTGATACATTTCTTTTCAGTGATTCACGTTCTTGTAAGCTATAGAATTGTTTCTTGTATCTCTGTGTTTAGCACTGCAACAAATAATGTCTTTTCACTGTATTGTAATTTCTTTAATATTGAATACTGTTCACACTCCTGTTGAAAAAATAAGAAAGAAAAAGTCTTCCATAGTTTTTAATACTGGCAGGAATCCTGTCTGGCAAAGAAACGAATCATAAGAAGTATCAATGCTAAACAAAAAAAAAAGTTCAAAGTAATTCAAAGAAGTCCATGTCAAGCCTGCAGCCCACTCCCACATTTGCTTATCCCAGTGGACACAGATAAAAGATAGGTTTCGCAACATATGCAAAGGACTAATAGCTAATGTTGAATGTGATACTACGGAAAGATTAAACAATGTCCACATCGGACTTCTTTACAGGTTCGTTCCTGACTCGTCATATTTAAATTAATCCTTTCCTATTATTACATATTAAATGAATACTTGAATTATTTCTTAAATAGAAATCAAGAGGGGCATTTGCACGCTTTGTTGCTACAAGCAGAGCAACTGCATCTTCTCTACTTTAACAGTTGCAAAAGTCAAGGGGAAGGGGACCAAAACACCATGGGAATGACTCCAATCCCTGCTATGACTTGTTATTTTCCTTAGCTGTTTATGATCTACACACTATTTGCTAGCTACACAAATCATGTTTGTCAAACTTGCAACATTATTGCCTCATTACAATGAGACTTCACCTTGTATTTTATTACTAACCACAACCGCTTCAACAAAACAACCCAAACCAAGGGTATGTCTTTATGAAGCGTTCGCATATTTAGCCAGGCAGAAAGCAGTAACAATGCCACATTACTGATTTGCTCACTTCTGATCTGAACAGTTCAAACTGTAAATACGAAACATTTTTATTAAGTCATTTGTAGCCAATTCACAAATATAAAATAGCTGAGAGAGGATCTGTAAGTGTAGACTTGACTCGAGATCCATTTAGTCCAGCATGTGGTCTCTGGTGGGTATCAGCACTGGATTTTTCACAAGCGGTTGAGTAAGAGAAAATATGAAATAACAATCCTATAGTCCTCTCTTCAGGACTAAGATTGCTTCCTTAGCCTAAACATTTAATTATACTGTAAATAGCTTGAAATCCTGTCTACAATAATCATGAACATTTCCATCATCTATACATCTAATTTTTTTTTCTGAATCTTACTAAGCTCTTAGCTTCAGCAAAACCCTATGGTAATACATGCCTGGAGTTAATTTAAAAAGTCATTAGTTTTAACCTTGTCTCGCAGAAAAAATCCTTTGTACACACGGTAACAGCTCCTGAGGAGCTGGAGCTTCTCCTTTCCTCACTTGCTTACTTTCACCATGGCCTCTTTCACTTGTTGCCACCCTGAACTAGATTCAGGCTTCCTTTGGAAAAAAACGTCTATTTTGCAAAATTACTACTACTCAACACATACTATTTGTTTCTCTCAGTATTTTTCCTTTTCTTTGATAAAGATATATTCAGTTTTCTCGGTGAAACATTTTGCTTCTGTTTCCTTGAAGTAAAACCCAAACACCCTAATGAGGATGACTTTTTTTTCTGTAGCCTCATTTGCTGAGCAAGGCACGTCCATCACAAGACAGGTAACGCCACAGTCATATTACAGCTGCGAAACCGAGCACGCTGCTGCTGAAGGCCTGGCTTTAACACTGGGGTTTTCCAGTGGCTGGAAACCGGCTTCAACACAGTCCTGAGCCGTCTGTGTTCACTTTGGCCAAGCTCTGGCCTCAGCCAGTGCACTCTGCAGACCCACAGTGCAGAATGCCTGACCTACCCGACTACGCACCTCGCTGAAATCAGGGACATAGAAGATGCCGCTGATCATGAGGAAAAAATATATTTCAACAGCATTGTCTAATCTGGCTAAAGCAAATGCAGTTATTAGAAAACAGGCAAAGTGCCAAGCCCCTCGCAGTGTGCTAAACATCAAAATAAGCCCCTAGTGAGAAAAGCCTCAAAGACTTTTGTCCTGAAATGCACACAAAGGGGAGTGGCTGCTATAAAGAGCCTAGTTCCAAGTTCAGAAATGAAAAGGGAGAACCTCAGCTTGCAATTCCATCCACAGCCTTTCTGAACCACCTTTCTTCCCAACAGAATGTGACTTCTCCAACACAGTATCTCAGATCTTCCCAATAAAATGTCTGATGAACACTGCGGGGGCCACAATTCCCACTGAAACAATAAATCCGCCTTCAGAAGTGCCAGTGCCAGGACTGCTCCAAGCCCCAAGGAGCAGTCGGAGGGTGTCCTTTGAACGGCACTCCTCGCACTGCTGTGGCAGGGCAAGGGGACAGCTGGATGGGTGACAGCTCGAGTCACGGCACATGGCTGCTTCCAAACCCAGCAGGAGGGAAGGGGAGGCAGAGGGAAATCGTCAGGGTGGAAAAATCAGCTCTCAGAAGCCCAAAATGACCTTCACAGAAGAAGAAATGAGTCTGTTCTAACACCCATGGGCACAGAGGGTGCACTGCGTGCAAAGTTAGAAGTGGTTATGAACAGTACACAGTACTCACAAGTGTCAGCAATAGCCATTAAAAAAACCATTCAGTAATATGTTGGAAATAGCTGTAAAAAGTGTGCAAAGTGCCTGACTGAGTAAGGATAATTTCCCCACCTCATTTCTTGCACATAAGGTCCTTTCTATGCCCAGCCCCCTTAAAAAGTGAATTTTCTTTTCTAACTCCTGAAGGGGAAAAGGAAAAAAGAAAGGGGAAAAAAAAAAAAATAAAAATTACTCGGCAGCAATTCGGTACCAGAGAGAATTTATTGACACTGAGTCAATAAAAACAAAACCTCCACATGCTCTGTTTGGTTTCTCACCCACCAGACTGTTTCAGGAAGGTGATGTGTGGAGGATAACTATACAGTTTAATTGGGTATTATTATCTATAAACTACTAGGTAGGCCCTGAGGTGTTCTGAAATAGTCTGTAAAAGGAAAAAGCATCTGCAGTAAAGAGCATGAAGAACATCATTCTTTGCTTATTTACTACTTAGAAGTATTTTAAATCTTGTTTTTATTTCCAAGTGATCTCAGCCTGCAAATGTACAATGCACCATTATAACAGCTGCAGATGATATTAAGAGGACTGAATTGCAAGTACACTTTGGAGCACTGCACTGAATCATCAATGAGTGCTGGAGAACTGTTCTTCCATTATTTTAAATGTGTACACCTTACCAAATAAAATAAAAATATCATGTATTATTGATATTATATTACAGCACAGTGGGTAGGTGGCATGGAAACCAGAAAAGGATAACTAGAGTAAATCTCTAGTTAAAATATTTTAATAAAGTTTATAGATTTTAATTTGTTATCTGAAAAAAATACAAAAATGAGGTATAGATATAGGATCTACCCTTGATCTCAGAAGGAATTTTATTATATTAATTGCATTACAGAAGATGCTCAGCTTTTGCATGGTTTGGTTTTTTATAGTTTAATCACTGTAGGCTTCTCTAAATTAAACAAAATGTTCAATTGTTTGGACAAAGAAGCATAAATTATCACAACTACATTAGAAAGTATTTTTAATAAAAGCCTGCTAGGCTCTACGAATGAATGGTGGTGAGGGCTGTAAAATTTCATTTTAAAATGAACCCTTGAACATCAGAGAAACATTCTCATGCTTAAATGCAAGCACACAGATTTTTCTCTAACATGGGAGTATTATTCTGCAATGAAATGATGGAAATGCCGTAATATGTCATAAACACAATTTAATACTTTTTTTTTTTTATTAGAAGACTGCTTGCAGGCACAAAGATAAATTTATTACAGCAGAACCATTGGTGCTTTCACAGTTAATGCCTGATAGCATTTTCATTTAAAATTTGTTTTTTTCCATGGTTTGTAACTTGATAAATTTGCCCTGGACTAAAACATGGTCTTTGAGAAGTAACGGTAGGGACCTCATTTAACCAAATTACATTTAAGTATGTATTTTAAAAGTAGTGGAAAAACATCTTCCGTGACTGAATCGTGACAGCATGTGACAACTACTCAGGATGCATGGGAACCTGACAGGATGGTCAAAATCCAGTTTGTGCTCTAGAGCAGGTTAAATATTACCTTTTCAGCAGCATCACGAGAGTTACCAATCTGGCCCTGAAAATCACCATCCCTGCACGCCACTGCTTTGTTTCACCACCAGGAAAAACTATTGGCACTGGGAAAACACGAATGATTATCCGTGCTGCAATGTGTGAGCAATTAAAGCACAAAGGGCTTTCTGTCCTCTGAAGGGCCATCCATCCTCCAGTCACTCCTCTTAGAGGCCTGCTTACTACCTGTAGGATGAGTCACAGGCTTTTGCTTCCCAGCAACTTGCCCAGCTTTCCACAGATAACCTATGTTAAAAAACCAAAACCTCCAGCCCTCTGCCTACATGACAAACAACAATTCAGTTCTCTAAACTCTTCCTTCTCTCTTCTCTCCTCCTTCCAAAAGATGTTCATCTAAACTGGAAGTTTCGAGGCAGCGTCAGAGGTATTGGCAAATTAAGCCTTGTGCTGTTTTCCTTCTGGTTTATTCAAAGACAAGTAGGGGCAGAAATATTATTAAATAACACGTGCTAAGTGCATGATGGCTGTATGCTGCAGAACTAGGTTTCCCTGCTTGAACTTTGCACAGCTCTTTCCTGCTGCCCTGTAAGTGTGGGACATCTCTTAATACACAGTAGAGGCAAAATGAAGTTTCTTTGCTTCCGAAGCAATATTCCAATACGTGGCTTAATGAATCCAGAGACTATGATTTCAAGAGAGGGCTACTCAGAATCCACGAATCTGCCGCTTAAATGAATAGCGCAGACTGTGCTTTTCAAAGGCACCCAAAAGTTAATCCACCGAGCTCCCACTGCAAGCTAAAGCATTTGACATTTGATTTCTACAGACCCTTTAGCAAATCCCTCAGCCATGGTACATAAGCACGTTTTCTTGGCCCAAAGAAATCGCCTCCTGCAGAGACTATTTTATGGCCCAACAGGAGCTGGCTGGGCAGCACCGGCACTGCGGCCAGCACGAATGGCCCAGCAGGAAGAAGCAAGGCCACTCCGTGGGGGAGAGCACTTCTTGCCATGCCCCTGCTCAGGCAGGGCGCATGCTACAAGGGTGAACTTGTGGCCTGCCTTTTCCACCGCCCTGCTGGAATGAGGTATGATCTCTGCTTTTATACTTTTCATTCCTGGGAATCTTTCCAGGCTAATCTGTTCTGCACGGACTGTTTGGGCCGCCTCTGCCCCTGCTAAGTCAGTGATGAGGCACTCATTGCTTTCAGTCCCTGCTGGCTGTGTCCAATGAGCTCATCAAGCACTTGAGACAGATCCAAAATCTCAAGATGAGCTCCCCAGCATGTCTGGAAGCCCTTTGCTGTGTCTGTCCCACAGTAATGTATTTCCACAGCTCAGCATCCTATGCCATCATATTTCTCTGCATAGAGCAAAAAAACTGACTTTCAAGTTGACCGTTGTAGGGTCATTCCAGCATCAGCTCACAACGGCCAGTACATTAAGCTCAAATCCAAATGTTCAGCCTACTATTAGACTACTTCATCCAGACACAGGCACATTCATGTAGATGTGGGCAGTTAATACCTTTGGAAAAAATACTAACTTTTGAAAGCTAAAATGCATTTGCAAACTTTGGCCCAAGGGCACAGAAAAGTAAAATTGCTACCAACAGTTTGGAAAAGTCTGTCAGCTGTAGCTCTACTCAGCAAGCTCTACTAAGATAGCTCTACTAACATCTGTTCAGGCCTAAATACAAGATTACAGTAATCAAAAAGAGATCCATCAGTATAAAAATAGCTATCAAATAAAATTATACACTTTTAGGAGTAATATAACTTCTAATAAGCATTTAGAGAACTTCTTTGACTTTACAAAATAATAAAGAACAACTTCATACAAAATACAAATTAGAATGTGATTTTTCTGTGAAGAATGACTTTCAAAGCATAGGCTACTATTTCTTACATTCAGTGCTTTCCAGACTGAATGTCCTGCTTAAAACACACTTTCCATATTCCCAGCTCTGTACTCCGTCTCTTCCCTTGTGCTTTCACACTTTACAGTAATATGTTTCATGTATTTATTTCACTGTCCTTCAGTTAATTCTATTTTCTACAGTAAGACAGATAGCGAGGTGTGAGAAATCTTAGCCACCAATCTCTGCTGCAAGACTTCAACCGAACCCGGAAAGGCCCTGCTAAGTAGGCTACAGAATATGCAAATATGAAACCTAGCAAACTACTAGCTGCCTTTCAAAATGAATTTATGGCTCTCCTTGCCCACAGATGGAGCTTTCCTTGTAATATTTCTCCTCACGGTTCTCTTTCATGGTTCATGAAAGTGTTTCCAAACAGGGTAAACATGAGGCAGATTTCACACTCAAAAAACAGTCTGGACACAGTTTATGCATCTATCGTTCTTGTGAAAGTTGTCTAAGGACCTTGGTAACAACATCCCCTAAGCTAGCGAGCCCAGACCATCATCCAGCACCACATCACTGGGTACTGAGTGCCTGGCTCCAGGACAGCCAGCCTCTTCAGCCACTACCATTTTTGCCCAGTGACTACCTTGGATTGGCTGTTTCAGTGGAGTACAGCAACACTATACTAAATTGAAGAACAGAGAGTGAAAACCACATCAGTCTGCCAGTGGCACTGAGTAAATTAAGCCAAGCAGAATATACTTGGAGGTTAGCCAGAATACAAAACGTACTACAGATCTTCTCATCAAAACAGCTAAGATCTTGGACTACAACTCAGACTAAACTCCATTTAGAAAAGGAAACAAGACATAGCTACAAACTTCTGCCTGCACCAAAGGTGACCTTTACAATACCATTTTTGAACAGGGGAAGAGAAAGATGGGTTCAGATCTTATTTTTGCTGTTGTCTGAAATGTCCTGCTTCTTCGATACTAGCTGAGACACGAAGACCAGGAGAACAGAGAAATGGAAACAAAAGCAATGCTCACTTCTAACAGCTGCTTCTTTGTTGTTGAAAAGAGCAAGTTTTCTGAGGAGTGGACTCCCCAGGGCAATGAGCAGTTTTTAATTAGAGTCAGGGAAGACCACCCAAGGGACCAGGCCCTCTTCTATCAAAACTAATGCACAAGAATCAAACTGGCTGTTCTGGCTGAAAAACTAGTCAAACTGCAATGTGTTCTAATCACTTGGGTGACCACATTGGTCAGCATCCAGCAAGCCAAAATCACCCGCCTTTTTTTATACATCTCTTTAAGCTTCTTATAAGCTTTGAGGTTTTTTTGAATTGTTTTAGGATTGTGTCAGGTGAAAGAAATAAGAACACAGGAAAATAAAACAACTATTAAATGGTTTTTTTTTGTTTTGAGGAAATATGGCTTTAAGTGTTTCCTAGTCTTTGCCACAGGAGTACTTAGTAAATCAACAGAAAGGAAAAATGCATTATTTTTTAAAGTTCTGAGAAAATTCAATGTCTCCAGTAATTTTTACTGTCTCCCACTAATTCTCAAGGGTTTACTTATCTGCCAGCTTAAGCCAAGGTCTTCTGTCACCAGGATCTTGCATTTCCACTCCCCAAGCTTTGGTTCGTTAGGCTAACTCTGAGGTGTGGCGCTAAAAAATGCATAACACAACTGTAACAGAGAAAAAAAAAATTAAAACTCCCTCAGTTCCTCCAAACCAAACTTTCCCTTCTCTGGAGTCTCCCAAGTGCATCAGAAATACTTGCACACTAGGTAGGTGTAGCAGGGAGCAGGTGTCTATACTAGGATAAAAAAAAGGTCTCTTACCAAGATTTTACTTTTAGATACCAAATGACCAATTACTTTAATAGATGACAAGTGTGAATCCTCCTATAGCACCTTCTCATAGCTAGAGAGTCCTGTAAGGCAGGACTGATAAATGCAGCCCTACATTGTTACTCAAAATGCTGAGTTAGCACTCGCGCTGCTGTAGAACTANTGGCCTTCCTCTGGACCCACTCCAACAGGTCCATGTCCTTCTTATGTTGGGGGCTCCAGAGCCAGATGCAGTACTCCCAGTGGGGTCTCACAAGAGCAGAGGGGCAGAATCCCCTTCCTCGACCTGCTGGTCATGCTTCTTTTGATGCAGCCCAGGATATGGTCCCCTCAGCCTCTGCCTGACAAATCCTTCTCCTAGACCTCTCTGGAAATACATGAGCAGCGAGAAACATAGGACTCTGATACCTAGAGTCAAACTGCATCTAAATCACCTGTTTGTTTGTCTAGAAGTCCCTCAACTGCTGTAATTAGAAACTGTAATGCTATTACCGACAGTGGCAGTTTCTATTGCTAAGGTCGTAAATCGAGTGAATTGGTTATAATCTCTCTTCGTAGGAGCATGGCTGTATGATAAGGGAATCAGTGAATGATGGATTCAGTAGCCATCACCTCCAGCTCCTAAGCTGCTTTTTGTCTAGCTGATATCAGAAGTCCTGGCTGCATACCCATATTTAGCAAAACTCCACTTGATTGCGCATAGTGATCATGATGAGCCCCATTCAGGGAACAGCAGGTCAGAAAACAAATCCCCATTACATAAATACAGTCTGTAAATATAGTCAATTTATACTTTTGTACACTGATCATAGACTGCAATCTCCTGCATAGGATGGCACAGCAAAAGGCTTAGTCTTAGAAAAAAAGGCAGAAATCTATTTGCATTTCTAAGTGTTTATGTGGCTTCTTCAATAAAATATTTGGAAAGCTCCCTTTTTGGTGGAGATTTTTTTTGTAATTTTTCATCTGATATGCTTAGTTACTTCAGTAAGCAACTCTTCCCCTTCAGGATCTTAATATCTAAATAGCTCTTAAAATCTTTAGCTAAATTTCTTTCTCTCTCCTTTTTTTTGTTTTCGTGCCTTCCCCCTTTCACAGTAATCTCAATTTTAAGTCATCAGCAGCACAGTTCAGCAGCATCTATATCCTGGCCTGTTCTTTCATGTTGACAGGCTGGCTGGAGCATCTCAGCTCTATGTCCACTGTTCCAGGTCTGCAGATACTGTGCTCAGCAGTGGGATCCCAAATGTCTCCTAGACAGATAAAAGTGTCTATAGAAGATTATGGATGGCATTTAAAGGTCCCATTTGGGATGAAAGCTCCATTTGATGAGGTGCCTTGCAGACCCAGATACAGACAATTCATAGTGCAAAGAGTCTGCAGTCTAATAGGTATAAATCACATCACACTTGTAGCCATATATGTAGTAAGAAAAGCAAATACAGTCATAAACAGTGCTACTTGGGTTGTGTATTGATTTTTGTTAAAATAGAACAGAAGTCAAAGGGACTAACAGTAGTGGGACAGTCACTAGAGGGAGTCAGACAAGGGAAGAGTCAATATTGTGTCGCTTCCTTGGTAAAAACATGGTCAGTCGTATCCGAAGGATGGATGTGAAAACAGATGAGGTGATACTTGCATTGACATATCAGCATGTTGCATGTTTGCATGAAGAGGCAGACAACGGAAAATGAAAAAGTGTCAGGGAGGCTGTGCGTTTGTGGCATTACTTAATCCGCTTTGAGCCTGCTGATACAGAAACAGAAGTGTATGGGCAAAACAGCAAAGTACAGCAGTGAACACGAGAGCAGGGCTCCAAAAGGACTACACCTGCCTGTGACAGAGCTTCCTCAGTCTCATGAGTGACTGTGCCAGGAGAGCCACGTGGACACTGCTGCCCAGACCAGCAGGTCTCTCCCTGCTTTTGGAAAGTCTCACATTTCTCCTTGCCTGCACCTCCGTGCTGAAGCCAGCACTCACATCCAATAATGCACAAGCTGGCAGAACATCATAGTTCCACCACTGCCACAGGGACACGGGAGCCTAGGTGTTGAAAAGTGCAAGGCAAAGCTATCTATTTATCTATGATATACTCTAAGCCAAATGCTAAACTGCAAACCAACATCAAACAACACGGAAGATGACACGCTTAAACACTGCTGAAGTGTAAAACTCAGCAGAGAGGAATGGCACTGCAGGGAAATGGAAAATTTTTAAGCTAGATTAATGTATGCTGCAAAGCTCTTTAAGCCATCTGTTAATAAGAGCAATAAAAGACCAATATGGAAGAGTGAATAAGTTCAAAAAATAATCAAGAATAAGAAACTGGCATAGGAAAAAAAAAGACGGCATCTGTTACAGAGAATGAATGGAAATCATATCTATCTCATACTCACGGAATAAGAAATGACAAACTGAAAGCCTATTCTGATAACATACTGTCCTGGAAAAGGGCTATGCCAGGATGTCTTAAAGCTTCTGGAGACACAGCTGATAAATTCACATGATAATTCCAGTCTCCATCTGGCAGGTGAAAGAGCCTTTCCTTGTTCCAGGGCTAACCACGGATCTACAGGAGCTTGCAGCCTCCTGTCACAACTAAATCTGTCAGGAACAATGACACCAACAGAACAATACAAATGTGCAACTACTCATCAGCAACCATGGGCCAGTTTCCCACAGTATGCTGTCCTGCCAAAGACATTTGGTATCCTTTTACCCTAGTAGGAGGGAGCATGGCTATGTGTCTCAGCTCTAGCTGCAGAACAGCAGTGACAGGGGAAGCTGCAGCTCTCCTGTGTACTCCTCACAGCTAATGCAAAAGCCGTGTTGGAAGCCTCGCTAATGGTCTGTGAGTGCAGGCTGGAGTGCGGGTGACAGCAGAGGAGAGACGCACAGGAGAGGAGGTACTGGATTCGCATCGGGTGGCCTACATTTGAGATCTAACTCAAAGCCCGATCAGGGTTGGATATGGGTTTTGGAAACGGTACCTCTCAAAGCAGGAGGACACAAGGTGGCTGAAGGGGACTGATATGTTGGGGACTTTCCTGTTGCCTCCTGTATATCTTTGTTGGTGATTTTCTTTGAGTAGCTCTATGCAAGAAACTTGCTTTGGAAAAGGCCATTTGTCATATGGGAGTGCTGCTCCCAAATACCACATGTATTTGAAAGAATTAACAAACATATGGTCTGATTTGTAAATGATAAAAAGATACAAAACCACGCATCCCACCCTCAGCTATGTCTCCTATTTAAATCTGGAACAAGTCCCCTGACTCCCACCCGGAGTTACACAAACCAGAATAGACAAGAGCAGTATCTAGTCCTTTCTTGACCAATTTTCTTTTCTGCTATATTGCAGAAGGGATAATACACACAGCCCTGCACATCTTTGCTTTCCCATTAGTTTGTGACTCATCACAAATTCAGGCCATACTTGTGCCTGTAAACATGACTGTCAGACCACTATCTGTAGGATCTGTAGTGTCATGAATTAATCTAGTATGATCCGTTTGCTTTACCAGCTGTATAGGAAATTCTTATCCACTGTCTATAAAGTCATTGCACGTTATATCCTTTGAAATTCCACTTGTATTCAGACTTAAGCCTGTAGTTGAGATTATCTCACTCATCTTTATTATCAAATTCTCCTTACCCCTCCATTTTTTCTGAAACAATCTCATTTTCTGCTCTTGCACTACTCCAATTAAAATAATTGGTGCCTCACCGCATTTTTCTACTTTCATATTCATACCTGCACCTGAAAAATCCATTTTATGTTGGCAAAGGCCTAACTCCAGCTACACTGGCTGGTTATTACACAATGCGACACAGCAATACGTAACATCCAGTGAGAAAGACAAATGCCAGAAGCAGAGTGAAAAGTGAGGACAGAGCACAGAGCCATATAACAAAAGAAGCAGGTATACTAAAGGCCAGTGAGCATAAAAAGGAAAGTTTTAGTACTATTCTCTTGTGTGTTGACATGTATGTTTCTCAGCAATCTTCCTTCCAACCGAAACCAAAAACCATAGTGAAGTGTGTGGTACCTCTGAAAATCAAATCACACACTTGAGATCAAGCAGGTCCTAAAGAGCCCTGCAGGTGACCAAAACCTTGTGGCATCTCCCACCGCAGTGCTCAGGGCTTGTAGAAGCTGGTTCTTCCACTGAGCCTGTAAAGGAGTCTCTTTCCCTCAACTATGAGAAGCTTTTAGTTTCAGGCTTATAGTACTATACAGGTAGAAGTGAGTTTACAATTCCAATTTTCAAAAGAAATTACATCCATGAGAGAGATTTTCTTACCCTCTACATGCAGATCTCCAGATTTCTGAAGAAAAATTCAATTTTATTCATTTGAAAATGCAGAATACAGCCTTTTTTCTTAAATATGTAGGGAAGGCAGGTCATCAGGCAGCAAATAAAAAGGAGCAGCACAGTGTCCAATGCCATGGGAGCACCGACTTCTCTTAATCTGACAAAGAACTAAAGATCAGATAACATCTCATGATTATCTGTTCTTCTACGCAAAATGATAATTGACTGAAATGTATACATTATAAGCAGGCAACATTCCCACAGGAGACCCAGGATAACAGAATTCTGTCACATAATCAGCTGACATCAAGTCCCTACTCACTTGGTTTCTTTCCTAAAAAGACTCAGCGTGGGAAAGCTTTCACCCTCCATTGACAATATATAGTTTGTTTAGTCTTTCTATTTCCCCTCTTCTGCGCTGGTGTTCACTGTCTTTGAGTGTGATTCCATAGAATAAATACAATACAAAACCAAGGACATTCTCTGTTTCTCTCTGGAAGACTATATGCTCCAAGACTACATCCTTATAATGTTTTCTCTAACTGCTCAGAAAAAAACCCAGGTATTAATCTCAAAAAAAGGCCTATCGCCTTGTCTTGACAACAATGCAAAGTACTGCCAAAAGGCAAGGGTCTTGTCTTATTCCTGGTGTTTCCTACTGCGATTAGCTTCACATCCCCTGTCTTCAACGAGAGCCAAAGGGGTTGGTCTTTTGTTTTCCTAAGTAAGTAAGCACTCCATTCTCATCACATCAGACTTATTTTTGGAATATTTGAATAGAATATCTTTAAGCTGTCAGTTGCCACTGTATAAATAGAGGTTGCTAAGGAAGGAACAGTAGCTGCTTCCTTAAGCAACAGTAGCAAAAAAGGATGAAACAGCAGATGATTTCTTAGCAGAAACAGCAGACTAAGAGCAGCAGTTCTCTTCTACTGCAGGATTTAAAAAATGTAGACATGCCATCCGCTAAAGTATTGATATTTTAAGTCAGAAAAATATATAGCAAATCTACCTCAAATTGGCACATTTGCTAAGGAGGGTAAGAAGGGATTTTTCCCTGCTTCTGAAATTCATCCCCTTCTCATTTTGTAGCTCTTTAGTTTTTATTTTACAGTTGTATACATGTTTACTCTCTTTTTTAAAGAGCTCTTCAGAGCAATCCTAGGAATTCACAACTCAAGGATCTCACATTCAGAACCATATTAAAGATTGCCAGCAAGGCTACAAGTTCCCTGTAGCTACAGAAAGCACATATTAAGGTATAATATTGTTACTTAGGGAGAGTTTGTCAGAAAAAAGGGTTTGGTTTCTTATTTTTATTTATTTATTTATCCAATGAGAACACTGGTGCAAAGAATTTGGTTTTGGGGGCTAAAACTCTTTACTGGGCCTTCTACTGAAGCCCCCGTCTTAGAGGATGGATTCAGTAATTTCACAGTTGGAGATTACCATTGTGCCCATTCTTAATCACTTTCAGAGTGTAAGAGCAGTGCTCTGCACCCAGTCCACTAATAAAGCCACTAGCAGGTACATAACTTAGAGATGATTATTCTGCTGACGTGATCACTTCAGAAAGCTGGCTGCGGTGCACTGTTCCGGCTGTAGTCTCTAGGGGAAGATATCACAACAGTAGAGCGGCTCTGGGAAAAAAAAGGCTTAGCACTTGTCCATAGCGGGGACAATCCAGGACGGTTTATCTGAATTAGCTACAGATTTGCTATGGATTAGTTAGAATCACATGAACCTCTGGGTGTGTACTTTTATTCAGAATTAAATTGTCCTAATTCAATTAGATTAACTTACTTCCAAATGTTTTACACAGCTAGCAATAACAGACCAAGAGCAGAAGACATGTAAGGGTATCTAAAATGGTTTGCCAATGAACACGGCTGCTGTCCCCTTAGGCCTCATGAATATCACATCTCACAGCAGAATGTAGTATCAAGAACCAACAACTGGAATGGAAGAAATTAAGTTCAAGGATATAACAGGCAGAGAACTGGATGTCACCATCATCTTCAGAAAACAAGTAGTTGTAGCGTGGGCACTAGCCGGTTATATTCCTTCCAGCTAGAATGATCATCAAACATGCCTGGATCACGATAACCTTTTAGGCAAGTAGGAGCTAAGCATCTCTGAAGCTAGCCTTAAAGACAGCTATCTTACCACCAACTTGTCTGGGATAGTATTCATCAGACACTGAGGACAGGTTTCATACAGGACACGCTACGCTCCCTACAGAGAGAGAACAAGCTCCGGTACTAAGCAGGGAACCAAGTACCTAATTCTCTGTGTTGGAAGTGAACTGGGGCTTCGTGATAGGCAGTTTAGTATCAAAAGCAAACCTATTAGAGTTGTACCATGGCACAGCAACTCTATAAGTGCTGAGAAAACAACCAGGCTTATTACACAGTCACAACTCCAGGGCTTCCAATTCCCACCCTGACAGTTTTCTGAGGTGTTCACAGTTTCCTCTTCCCAGAACATCAGGTCGAGCCTAGAAACCCTACAGAGCTTTTTCAGCCATCCTCACACAGGAGGGGATGACAAAAAGGCAACACTATGTTTTAGCGGAAATCCCCTGGCGGCCAATAGCAAGAGTAAAGCTTGCACAACTCTAGGCACGCAGTGGAGGTTTGAGTGAGCAGAGAGATGGTGAAGCTTTCCTTTACTTTCCTTTGTGGAAGTCCCTGAAAACCAAAAGGCCTGGAAAGTGGAGGAGAAGGCCAAAAGCTGAAGCCATAATAGGTCCCCATTCATTTGGCTTTCCACTTGTCCAAATGAGAACTGGGCAGCCGCTGGCTCCAGCTGCAGTCATGTTTGTAGTACACTTTGGGGTGAGGGCATGGTATCTTGCCTGATGTGTCCAGTTTCTCAAAGGTACTTGAGGGGAGATGAAAAGTGCTGATGTACAGCAGGAAAGTCTGGTGTGTTGGGATCGAGTCAGTTGGCAGAGGCGGGTGAAAATGCTCTTGGTGTGGTTGGAGGGAGTTGCTGCAGGGCTGAGAGGTCTGGAGGTCTGCTCGCCCTTCTGCCTGCAGATGCTCCCGAGTGTCGTCAAGGCCAAGGCTATGCAGATGGCCAGGGATGTATCTGAACAAAACAGACCCTATCTGTTCCTAAAATGTAGTGCACTCTGCTTTCTGCATGGCAAGCCTCAGAAATACCAAAATTAGACTTCAGAAGAGTATAAAAAGCTCCCTGCTAACATAGCATGCAAATGGACTGTTGCACTCACCGTGATCTTGGACAGCAACAAAATTCGAAGGCAACAGCAAACAGCAAAGAAAATTGCAGCTGAAAAATACCAACATTATCCTCCTTTAATACATATTGTTAAAATGAAAATTTTTAGAAGCTGAAGAGATGTGAGCCCAGATGCTACCACCGTATGTCTTATGCAGTTCATGATTACGAATAAACAGCAGAATACATATAAAGGAATCTAAAATGGTATGGATACGAGCCCAGCTGGTGTCCCCATATGCCTTATGAATTCCATTTTTAGGCACACAGCAGCATATAGCATTAGAGATGCTTCTTAAACATCTCATTTATAAATAGAGTGGAGCTGTTGCACTGAAGTACACACAGAAAAGGTCCACAAGGATCATAAAACCAGCTGCATTCAAAACCACTGAAACGGCTCAACCACAGTGGTTTTATCAGAAACCACTCTGCACCAGAATATTCCCTGAATGAGGGATGATGCTTGTTTGTCATAGGCTCCTCACTGGGATTTTTTTTAAAAGCAGCCACCAGAAAGCCATTTTAGTCAGAAAATGCCAACTTACTTTTGTTTTGCCTTTTTCAGGTCCAGAATGGAAGAGCGAAGGCCCAAGCTCCAGGGCAGTGGAGAGGTACAGGCGTGGGAGAGGTAAATTCTTGCCACTTCTGAAAATTAATCAAAGTAGGGTCTGGAGCTTGGCCGCTCCACATCCTGGGGAGACCCCTTCACCAACAGGCTGTGGACTCTTCTGCAATACAGCTCTTCATCTCCTGCTTTTCAATTTCACCAGAACCACCACTAAGGGAAGGTAGTTAACTCTGGGGATTCCTGGTTAATTGTGAAAATATATCACCAAATGCAGTTGATTTAAAAATCATCATTTCATTATAGGTACACTACCAACCAAAATATATCTAGAGCAGATACCTGAAAAAAATACACTACATATGAATGAAAAATTATTTTATTTAAAAATACATTATACAGCAGAGTGTCTCTCTTTTTTTTCCTCACTGCTGGTTCACAGAGATAATGTGATAAATTTAACCCAAATATTTGACTGGGAAAGATCCTGAGAGAGAAAGAGACCAGTTACAAGCTGATGATATACAGTACACTGAAAAAGAGTCATCTCTTTTAACATAAAAGAATCTCTTGGTAATCTTATAAATCAGATATAAAAAATGCAGGTTTGCTACCATGCAAAAATGAGTGAAGATTTCATTTAAATCTGCACACAGAGAAATCATTAGTAACTTGGACCCTAAATAGCTAGACTAAGAGAAGGGTAAGTGTGCCTAACATGGCGATACAAACTTTGGACCTACTACAATTTTGTAAACACAGTTGACAGTCTAATAAAGGTGGATTTTCAATCACCTAAGTAACGCTGTTGTAGCTAAGGGCTCTATTCTAGGACTTTTCTCCCCACTGATGTATTTCTTTACTGTCAGCTTAGGACAATGACTTCGTGAGAAATACTCTATTGCACTCAAAGATGACTTGGCCTTCCCCTGTTTGCCAAGCACTATTAGGTAGTTGTATTTTAATGAAAGCAGAGGTTAACACAAAAAGTAATAAGCAGGTGTTACCTGGCTGACTATGAAAATTCATCATAGAAAATACATACCTGCTTCTACAACCTTATGTTTCAAACATCTTCTAACAATGATTAACGCAGAGGAAATAACACTGAATTAGGAAAATTTAAGGCCTAGAATGTTCCACAGCCTGTACTGAACACCACTATTCTCAATGTGTCTATAGTGTTAGCGTTGTATCAGCTATGGCCAGAGGAAAACTTTCTGGCAGACGTTAAAAGCATCTTCAGCACCTACAATATTCAGATCCATTTGGTGCTCAGTTTTTACAGGACAACTTCACTACGAATAGCCAGCAAGGCTGTCTTTTAAAGGGGAGCCTCAATTTGATTACTCACAGCAATAACAGAGATACGATAACATTGCCTGATGTTGAAGAAAAATCAATTCATTAATACTGCACGGACTGACAGAGGATTTTTTTGCAAGAATATGGCCCTGAAACACAAACAGAGACAGAGAGATTTGTAGAGAGAAAGACTGCCTGTCCTGGTCACTTAGGCTGAAGAAAATTAATGAAACCATTTTGTTTTTCCATGAGTGCTCCAACATGAAAATGGAGAGTAGAAGCTCATACGCACTTTCCTCACTAAGCCAGTGACCCTCTTCTTATCTTAGCACCCATTCTCCCAAGCATAATACCAGGGTGTACAACATATATGAGAAGATGCAGGCTTCCTTGAATAATTTGTTTAAATGATTTATGAATAGCATGGCTTCCCATCAGATATGCCGAGCTAAGAATGGAGCCCTTAACCTTTCATGGGATATCATTAGTAATAAAGAATATATCAATGATCAAACTTTCTATATTATTTTCATTTCTTTTAACCTAGATACATATATATCATCCAAGACATTCAAGAACTACAAAACAACAATTCAACTACAATTATGTCAGGAAAATATCCAAATAAATAAACTTTTAATTATGATACAATACTTATTACAGTAAAAATTGGCATTTTTTTTCTCTTCAAAAGCAGAAGCACCAGTCTTACATATAACATACTGTTTGAATGATATCTTACATGGAATACAGCGTAATACAATGTGCAAACAGCATTTTCATACAGAACATAATATATGTCTAGTTTTTATACACTGAAATCGCCTCAAATGGAAACATGGTCATGCTGAATTAAAAATGTAGATTTTAAAAATCAAAGTCAAATCAAAATGTGAAGCTCTGTTGGAATAGGTACATGAACCATTAAAAACAATGAGAAGCCAAAATAGAGGGTATTGTCAGATAAATATAATTAGTGCTCAGTTTGTCCCATTCCATCAAAAAGTAAACAGTTAATATTTTTGCTGGAAAGTAAAGTGACGTTCTAATATTTAAGAATTCTTCAAAATGTTGGTATCATTTTAATGATGTAAAAATCAAGTCAGAAATAGGACTTCTAAAAATTTCTTATTTTTGAATCACTGCAATTATCATGTGTGGGCTGTGAAAAGAGATGAAGTCCAATGGAGTGAATATACATCAGCGTCAACATCATGTGACTTCTGCAAAGGCCGTGATGTGGTTCTACGAGTTAAAGGAAAAACAAACAGATGAAAACCCAGAAACCACACAGATAGACATCAGTCGCCATTGTGAAAATTTTTGCCTCATGATTTAGGGACAGCCTTACGCTTGGAGACTGTTGCAGGATGATATAAATAAATTGGTTTTAACCGCAGTGCTCTTACTCGCTCCCACAGCAATCCTTTGTTAACTGCTGAAAGACTGGATATGCAAGTATCCTGAACAAAATCATTGGGTGTGATGGTTCGACAATATTTTAGTTTTAGACGGGTTTTTTAAAATCAAGTAACAATGTGAATAATTGAGTTAGCTGTACTTTTATTGCTACCTTATTCATAATTTAAAGCAAAATTCCTAGAAATTAAAATTTCAGTTTCTGACAGATTATAATATTCTGTTTTGGTGTTAATACAATTTTAATGTTGCATTTTTTTTAAAGTTTAATTGCTCCTCATGAGTTCAATAGCACAGAATCAAGCAGCGAAATGCTACAACAAAATTGCATTCAGCAGCTGAGAACTCATATTCAAAATTTCTTTTTCAGAATCACTACAGTGTCCTCTTCATTTCCAATATTATTCTCCTCTTTCCTTCAATAGGACGATTCTTACAAACACCAAGATGTGTATCAGAATGTGAATATACTACGTGTGACTCTACACAGTAAAACTATAGCATCCCAAAGAGCTTTGCTGCTTTTTCATGCTCTTACCTAAGCAAGTGCCTCTGCAAACATTTGGTAGGTGAAGACTCAACTGCACAGTGCCGTGCAGGATCCAAAGGAACCGTACGTTCCCTTTAGGCACACAGTACCCTTGATTGCCACCATTTTTTATAAAATGTGTAAAAATTAATAAAGGGAATCTTGATGTTAAGCCACATGTTTGTTCCCCAGCACAATAACACAGAGGGAAATAAAACCGCAAAGCACTGCAGATTTCTCTCATTGCCTCCCCTCCCAGAGTACACCAAAGTCAGAAGAGAGGAGGTGTAAGCTGAAGAGGAGTGGGGGGGTGCAGATAACTCATGGAGACTGGGATAGACCTCCTTTTTTTTGTTCAAGGGAAGTTGTTCTAAGTCCTTCAGAAAAATCCCTTATCGCACACCGCAGAAAGTGCTGGAGAGAAACAGTGGCCACCACCCAAGTTTCTATTTCTCAGTTCTTTAAACTGCCTGGATATTTGTCTGTGCGGGGGGTGAGGAGGGAGTGGAAGGCAGGCAGACATCTTTGATTTTCACATTACAGAAAGGAATTTTCCCCCTCTCCCAACATGGCTGTGCCATAACTGTACGGTGTCCAGGAGGAGGAGCTCTCTTCCCCCTCCCCTGTAATACGCGTTTCAGCTCTAGCAATGGTCTTGCTGTATTTTATGACAGCTTTCATAAGAGAACACCACCAAATAGTAAGCATCCATGTACATTCTTCTCCAAAATTGAATCTATTTTAAATAAGTAACAATGATTAAATCATAGCCAGCACATTTTTTAAAAGCATTAGAAAAAAAAGAATCAGTGTGCAACTTTCTGTGAAAATGTTTTCACTAAACAATATTAGCAAATGTCATTGTTTCCAGATTTTGATTCTGCAGAAGAAAAGCAAAATTAGATTTCCTGATTAGAAAACAAAACATTAACATTTCAAAGCATTTTAGTTAGCTGGTCATCTTCCGCTTTCAGTACAGGAAAGACGATATATTAGGCAACCTCAATGACTCTGGAGTTGCTGTAAGGCTATTATGACATTTTCTTCACTGTATTTACTTTCTTTTTCCTTATTTAGACCTGTCAACTTAAACTAGCATCAGTCTAAAATTATTCACTTTGTTGGTAAGTAAGGTGGTTTAAAAAATGAGGAATTAGGGGGAAAAAAATTCCTTGTTATTTATTCAAATCAGTTCTTTCAAGTCCTGCTCTGTGCTATCCCTTTTTCTACGTGACATACATTTGTCTGTGATGCCAAGAACTAAATGCTCTTTCATGTGGCATTAACTCAGGATTGGATAACTATTACTTAGGAAAGGAGAATGTGGTTCACACTCCTGCCAGCTATACTTCCAAAATGAGTGGGTCACCATCCTTGGAAGGACGTGCAGAGCATGGGGATACAATAAGACAGAAGAAAATCCCCCTTCCTCAATAAACCCTCAGAAAGAACTGCTAAGCTACCGAACGCAGAGCTATTGATTTGGATCCTAGTGAAGACTTGTCAATTCATTTCCAACGGACTCAGCAGGGTGATGCATAACTGGGTCAAAATTAATCACTTGCTGATGGCAAGAATCACTGATACAGATTCATGCAACTGTCGGGTATTCATGCTTTTCATATGTTATCTCAGGCAAAACTACAAATAAGCCTTGCTGAGACTCTTTACAGGAAAAAAAAATAAACAGCATCCCTCGAGAATACATTTCAACTCTCTTACTATGCTCTTTTACTTCTGCTTAGATTTACTGTGCCAAAGTTCAGCGTGAGATATTAACTACCGTCAGCAAACAGATTCACACAGATGCAGGAGACAAGCAAAAAACCATGCACAAGACCTCGGCTTCTCTAACGCCAGGGGAAATGACTTTCCCTACAGTACTCAAAAGAATTAGAATATGCTGAGGGTCTGTTCAACAGCAGCAGTTTCACAGACAGGCATGCCAGCTTTTGTACTATTCATTCCAAATTGACAGTATCAGCTTGGTGTCAGCACCACGTGAACAAAGCATGCTTCATAACCGTGCTCTCGCACCACTAACAGAAAAAATGAAAGCTAAAGGCTAAGCCTTGAGTGCAGGTTTCTGGAGGGAAATGATCCATACCTGTATACCTCCTGTTAAGATTTTAATTAATTTCTGTTTATAAGTGATTCTAAAATGTTAAAGCGTTGAAAAAAATCCATGACAACTTTTTTATGGTTTGCAGTTTTCATTTTTTTGTTCTGCTCTCATGAATACATTTAGAAATATTCAAAAATAGGCATCATCCTAAAAAAGATTTTTCCATTTTTGAAAACAGGAATTTGAAAAATTGTTTGCAGTCCTTCACACAGTGGAGTTTGTTAAAAGAAATGAAAACATACTACTATAGTAGTTCAGGCAAATTATAATTTATCAGGCAAATTATAATTTATCATACAATTCTCCGGGTCAAAGTATATTTTATGCTTTTACTGGACGAATCACATTTTCAGAGAAAAGAATGAGTTCAAGTGAAATCCCCCATTTAAAACGTTGCAGACCTGCACAGAACGCTGCCGCCACACTGCATCTGCCTTTGCTTCAAATCCACACACAAACACTCATGTGCGCTCTTGCGCACATACGTTTATTGCCTTATATGAAGATGCTCAAAATGGTCCATTCCTGATATCCAGGAGAAGAACCCAATGATGCGTGCTTTGAGCGAGTTTCGTGGCAAAGTATCTTCCTGATTGTTACTAATCCCTTGATTCTGTAACACCTACAACACGTATATTTGAGGAGGTCACACTGAATATATTGTTCCACGTCCTGTGTTTAAGTATTACTTGAACATTAGATGTCGTGATCACCGTTTGCATTCTCACAGAAATAATTCTCGTACAGTCCCCCAGAACTAGATTTAAGTAGAAGAGTAGGGCATGAATGCAAATTCAAATGCTTGACATTGAAAAAAAATTGCTTATGGTCTTTTATGAGCTGCCTCTCCTGTGTATGTGTTTCTGTGTGTGAAATCATGTTGTATTATACCTCCTTTAACATACTGTATTGTCAAGAGAGAACCATTATGACAACAGAAATTTGAAAACCTGCCTATAAGCTAATGTAAGCACACAGACTCTAGTCAAGCCATCCTGGAGATACACACACATATTAAAACACTGTACGGATACCTACGTACACTTTTGGTCATCAAGCACAACAGTATTTGGATACTTCTCAACTAAAGTATTTTCGAGCAACAGAAAGAGATACAAACTCTCTCCCCCATTTGCTTGTTGTATGATGAGCTAAAACATCTTTGTGTTTTGCTCTTAGCCTGTGAGCTCAGTGATGGGCGATCAGTCTCCCTGGAGAGCCCCAGGGACCAGACCGGGCTCCCCAGGCCACGCGCTGTGTACACAAGGGCACATACCAATGGAAGACATCTTAGTACCAAAATGCTTCAGACCAAGGAAAAAAGCAGTAACACTGAGAATTAAAATTAAAAATACCCTTTTCTGACACTGTGAAGAAGCTGTTCTATGCCTCATGAATAATCAAGATGGAGTAAATAGAAAAAACATTATACCTTAAAAACAGAAGGGGAAAGCTTCCCCAGTCTTACAATACTACCAGAATCCGTTGTAATATCTATACTTACTATTGTTAAAACGTTTTATCACTACCACTACCTTTGGCCTATAAACAATAGAACAAGAATTACAGTGTCAAACTCAATAAGATTTTTGAGACAATTCACCCTGATAGTCACTAGCAATTGGTATGACAGACAACAAGAATGTCACATATTGTGAGAGGAATTCCAAAGACTTATCATCATTAAAACTTAGAAATGGCTGTGTTGGAGAGAGAGAAAGAGAAAGACGCTAAACTACCTGTTTCTAGTTCACAGTCATGCTGGAGAGCCAGTCCTATGGCTGGAGTATAAGAAACCTCCTTGTAACAAGGAACGGTGACTGTGTTTGGGAACACGGTTTGGGCATTGCTGACAGAAGCAGCACTATGAAGGAATGCCAAGCAGAGCCTTTGGGGATAAACGCAGCTTAGCTGTCAAACACAGCACTGCAAAGAACCCACTGTGCAAATTAGTAATATTGAACAGCTACAGAAAGCACTGATGATCAGACGCAGTAATCGTCTCATTCCACAAGAGATGAACCATAGTGCCTCTCCTAAACCAACACTTCCTCCTAAAACCTCTTATCTCAGTATTAGATCTACTGCCTCAATTAGTCCTAAAATGCTCCATGTTCCCTTTGTATTTGATTTTTTCCAAAGCTAGAATACTTATTAAAAAAACGCCAAGGATAGGAGAGTCAGCACCTACTACAAAGCTGCATACGAGCCCTCTGTAAGCCCTGGCCGATTCCAGGTGATTTTAGCATGAAATAACGTCAGTCTCCCCTGAAAGAGAAAAAATAGTTTGTGACTGCACTGAATGAAGCTGAACTTTAAACTCTTCCAGGTATCACCCAGAATATCCCTCTTTCCCAGTAACTCTTGCAAAAGAACAGGAGTCTCTAACCTTGACTGTGGGAGGAAGAGAGCCTCCTCTCTAGAGGAGAGCGCCAGCTAACAAACATGAATTGTCTTGTAAGAGATGAAGAAGGTCAGAGACAGGAGAGAAAAAGGAGCAGATGGGTGAGTGATGAGGTTTCTTGGCTTTCATTCTTTTCATTAATTTTGAGGATGGATGTAGTTAAGGTGAAAGCAATAAGTCTGCATTGCTGAGCCAGCTCTGGCAAGGATTCTTCAAGGAGACACTCTGCAACTATGGCTTATTTGAGTGCATGAGAAGTAGGTACCCATGCAGAAAAGCTTAATCATCTGCACGCGGCACAATTAAACAGAAGTGCCATGCAAACAGTGATCTACCCTTGTCATTAACCAGCAGCAGCTCAATTCAGAATATTACAAGTACACATATTCCTATTTAAGTGCACTTCAAATGTAGCTCTTGACCTCCACCAGAACTCAAACAGTGGCAGCACAAGAGAGCATGCCAAGCATGCCAAGAGCATTCGTTCTCCAGCAGGAAAGCACTGGAATAGCAAGTAGCAGATCTGGAAACACCAAAGTAAGGCGTTTCCAGGTCTGTGTGATGCACCACGTGCTTATTCATTTACAGGTGAATTTACAACAAAATCAAAATGAGTGAGGTCCCATCTGGTAGGCATTTCTAATGAAGTCCTTCTTTAAGACAGCATCTTTGAATTGCTCTATCCCAGATAGCTATTATTTTTAAATATCAAGAAGGGAATTGCATTGCTTCATGCTAGCACTGCCTTAGCCCATGATAACCTCTGTCAGTCAGGATTTGTGCTACTCTTAGTAGCTAATTTCTGACAGTAAACTGTCTTTAATACTGACACAGGAGCTTGTAGATTGAGAATAAGGAAGAACAGATTTTAAATAAGCCAAATGTAAATGTATGTGCATTCAAATATGGAACTGGAACAGCCCTAACTGAAACGTAGTAAAAAGTAATTTTCACATGGTTAAAGCAGGCAAGGACAAGTAGCACAGAAATTATTCAGCACCCTTCTCTCTCTAGAGAATAACAAAGGAGGTAAAATAAGAAGGGAGTTAAAAAGCAAAGACTTAGTTAATAGTTCTTGTAGTGATGGTAGTCAATTGAGATGGCTCAATTTAGACTTCAGTTCCATTTAAGTATTATTCTCAGTGCCTTTTATTTGACAGGGTCTGGCTTCTATCTAAAACTTTAGACTAAATATTTAAAGAAAAAAAAAAATCCACAAAATCTCAACACCTAAACCACTCACATGTAAGTAACTTTCTCATCAATTATTTGCTAATTCAAATTTAAACTTTCTGAGAGTGGAAACAGAAGAAAGCGTTTCCCAACAAATAGCAAAGTCTCCATGTTACCATCCTCCCATCTCATCCTCTCTGTCTGGAAAGGAGAAAGGCTTTGCAACACAGACAAAGATAAACCCATGCACTGCGATCTCACCAAGTGTGACACCCTGCGGACAGTCCTTGATTTAATTATCTGGAGAGAAGTTCCATGACAGCAAAGAGCTACCCTCTACTGCTGTAGGAATATGGGTTCCGATGGAAAGAAGCTCATTTATATAATAGAGTCACAAATAATAGAGGTCATCCTCAAGCAGAGCAAACACTACTCCTGCCACCAACCCTTCCACACTTTCCCATAGCTTTCCCCACAACATCTCAACCTTGCCAAGACCAAGTCTCAGGAAAAGAACATTGTTCATCATGAGTGAAAGGGTGTCAAATCAGGCAGAAACACTAAGTTAACATGAGGTCTTTATCCCCAGAAAAAACCTAAAAATTTCAACAGCCACAGAATGCGCATTTATTACCTATGATGGCTTTTGAGCTGCAGAAATGGCTTCTATTGCAGGAGAGCCTAGCACATAAATAAGACATGCTCTTATTAATGTGGTATGTCCCAGGCCAACTGACATCTTGTTTTGTTTTGACATTTTACAGAAAGTTTATTGAATGGATTATTTTGACGATACACATTCATCATCTAAATGCTTGTTCAAGCAAATGAGACTCTGACCTCCTTATGACAAGATATCAGCAGAAGTAGCTTAGACACATTTGGTTCAAAAAGGTGTGTTAGATCATTCTAAAAAGAAATCTTCTTTCCCTTCAAGTAAAGGAATAACAAACCCAGGGCTAGCAGCAATTCTTACTAAAGGACAACTTTCACCACTTCCAAATGACAAAGACAGACTGGTAAGTGGTTAAAAACATTTCTTCTTATGTTTAATATGAAAAAATAGCAGCAGTAATTTGGATTTAAAAGAATGCCATAGAAACATACTTTCGATGCCCAACCCTGTGTAGAATTGTTTACTATCTTCAAACACGGGTGTAACACAAGAGATTTTAACAAATAATGACAGATAAAGTTATTAGAAAAACGAGATTTGCTTTCAAACTTTGCATTAGCGTTCAAACTTTCCCCCTGGTAAAAATGCCTAAAATGTTTTCTTTATTTGGTTAGGCCATCTATTTCAGTGCTTGTTTGCTCATAAAATGGTTCAGACATAATCTTACCTAACACTTACATAGTACCGCATCATCTTCAAAAAACATAATTTTTTATTACAGGAAATTAAAATAAATTTTAAACACATTACGATACTTACTCATGCAAAAAGTCTTGGCATATCTGGGACACTATTGCTAGTATGTCCTAGTCAAAAATCCCATTTGCTTTGGCAACAGATCATGGGTTTCACCAATGTTACTTTCTAGCATTATCACGCTCATCAAGTTGTTTGCCCCACTAGTGCAGATGTCAGATCCTCAGCATTTCCAAGTGGGTGCCCTGTCCTGGGGCTAGCACGTACCTGATGAGAAAAGCCCCACAGCCGATCCAGAAGGGACTACATCCCATGCTCCACACTAGCCCAAGGACATACCCCGAAGAAATAGGATAAATGCCATTCATACTTGAATTGCAGGGTGTGGGTGAGGGGTTAGATTTTCTTTCTAAGCACTTCAAGTTCTGTGGACTCCCAGCCAAAGCATTATTTAAACTTGAGGAACACAAGGAAAGAGAGCCTCAGATCTACTCCGCCTGACTCCATGGACTTAGCAGTGGCTACAGCACTAAACTGGACTGATATGTAGCAATTGCTCTTGGAGGGGACACGAAGAGTCTCCCAAGGAGTATCTCTGAATTAATTCTTCCCTTCTTTCCCCTTCACTGCCATGTCTCCTTACTTTAAATCTGATTACTCTGGCGCTCTTGTCAAGATAGTTTGGGATCATCCTTTCAGGGAAGCTACATTTTATTTAATTGCTTTTTAAAAAGTCAGACATTACCTTTTCTAAAGGGCTTTCTACTCGGGGTATGCTGATCATGGGCATCTGGGCCAGATTATCCATATGAGAATGTTGATGTTCTGGCTGACGTCCTCTGAAGTTATTTACCACACAAACAACCTAGAAGGGATTAGAAGACAAACAGAATAGCTAAGGAACAACTCATTTTTTTGAGCTTTGATCCTGACATCCATAATTAGGCAGAACTGACACCAGCTTTAGTCACAGCTTACAGTAGAAACACAGAAATGTGAAGTTCATGTTTTACAGAAAATCCTTAATTAATATTTCAACACAAAAGATTTTCAACCAATTTATTGTTACATGCATCATCTGAGAACCAAAAAGCGCTCTTATCTAAAAGCAAATCCATTACCGAAGCTGAATAATAGAATACCAACTATTAGCAATGTCATGAATGTCCAAGGCACGTGCAGCAAAATATGGCAATAACTTTAAAGTCCTATGAAGGGCCAGTACCATCTAAGTTTTGACCAGCCAAGACTTTCTCAAATGGAGAGTGAGCAAGGGAGAATAAGGCAAGGATCATCCCCAGGTTTGAACTAAACTCTAAACCTGCTCAGGGCAGCAGTGACTCTCATACAGGGATTTAGGATTGTAATATATACCAGTTTGTTAGTGTTTCTACTAATTCACACGCTCAGCAGAGCAGCAATATTTACCCATTGTATCTTCTTCAAAACACAACTAAATGATGTCATGCTACTCAAAGGAGTTTATGCAATATACATTACAAAATATAAGAAAAAATGCTGGGACAGATTTCTTTTCTAGTCTGTTCTCTTTTATGGCTTTAGGGGCACAAACAGAATTGAAAAACTTCTTAAAAATGAACAACGAAATATAACTCCTGGATACCTTGTGTGGAAGGGAACATTTGGAAGCGCGAGCAGGTATATTTTAAAGGAGATCTAAAGCTGCACTCACATTTCCCAGAGGAGTGAAGACGCCCACCTCAGCCATCCCTGTGATAGTTCTCAGCTAAGCCAATTCTTCAGATCCAAGATCTTCAGATCAAGACCTTGAGATCCAAGAATCAAGCTCAAAAGTGTTTTCATGGGGAAAAAATTCAAAGGTGTAGTACTATTACAAGCTGCCAGGCAGACAAACTTGCAGGCAGTAAACAGCAGTAACTATTCTGTCATAGTTGTGCACTGAAGTTATCAGTGAAGGTGATTAATAGATTAGCGGCAGCTTTCTGACACAGACACTAGTCATTGTGAACTGTGACTAACCATCTGGTTTTGGAACACAGCTCCAGAAAAGGAAAAGGCTAAACAAGGATTTTTTTGATACAGAAAAATATAAAAGTTCCCTGTAAACCTGAAAGAAATTCAATACAGTTCCTTTAAAGCCGGAAAAGAAATGCTACTTATTCTCTGATCTGTGTGGGTATCACTATACTGAATTTAACACTTTATACAGGAAATCATAACTAGATGTTATTCTGAAGGATTTACACTTGTTTAAACTGGGACTTGATCCAAAAATTCTTGGTTGAAATGTGACAGTCTGGTTTATAATGAAGTTAAAAGAGATCATTTGATCAGTCCTTTCTTGACTTCACATTTCTGAGTGTATGTAAATATAACTAAGAAAACTGATAATTAAAACCAAAAATTAGTAACACCTCTTTTGTCATTCAGTTGTCTGAAAAGTCAAGGCTACCAATATTTTTTTAAGAGATACAAAGTTATACATTGATTTTTTCAAAGAGAAGTGACACAAATATACACTTACCAAAAATACTGCTATAGATATTCCAATTATAAATCCTGCTATTACATCTGACCAGTGATTTCGATACTCTGCTACTCTGTTGATTCCAGTAAGGAAAGCCAAGCACATTAAGCCCAAACAGAGAACAGGTTTTGCAAGCCTTGTTCCTCTGGCTTTTACTGTGTTGGTGATATACATCTGAAAATTAGAAAGGAAGAAAGTATAAGATGGATGGAGATCTCCCACTAATTGGTGAATAAAATCTCTACATTTTGTTTGAATAGACTTTTGGCTTTTTTTGGTAAAGAAACAAGAAAGTAGAGTGCTAGCTAGCTAAAGTCATCACATCCTTTTCCTTGGGATGGAGAAAAAGAATTACACTATACAGCAAAATTACATTTTAGGTGAACCTGAAAAGCCCCTAAAAGAACATGCAAATTAGACAATCCTATCCTATTACTCCCAATCTATATAGTTATTTATGCAGACAGGTAAAGAGACTGATTTTTCACTGTGCAATGTTGACAATAATAAAAAAAGATCTTTATGCTGAAAGGGTAAAGCAAATGCCTTTCTTCCTCATACACAACTTCTCTCCATGTGATGAACTTGAGATTTGTCAAAAAGCAGTGAAAATTGAAACTATTACATATTACTTATAAAAGGAAATGCAGGCATTTTGTTCAACCAGTGCTGAACCAATACACCCCTGTAACTTTACAGATGGTGACTGAGGATGTTTAGTACCAATCCCACCCCAGCACACAAACCAATCTAAATGCAGAGACTTTCATGCTTCAAACTCCGAGAAATCAATCTGCCCTGCTTGCAGTCTAACTCTCCCTGGGCAATACTACTGAATTAAAAGCACTGCCTAAAGACAGAGCAGCTCTTCTGCCCTAAGGGTGCATTAGTGACTACTAGGTTTAAGCCAGCACTTTTCAAGCTCGTTTCTTCCATGTGCCAATGGAAGAAATGAATGCCAAAGCTTGGAATTTCCATTCTCTTGAATCTTCGCATTCAGGCTGCTTGAAAGTTCCCTGCTGAAAAATTATACTTCAACTAACAAGATTTTTGAGAATAAAGTATTTACTTTCTGCAGAAGATGCTTCTGCAATTAAACCACTGAAATCTCTAAACCCTTCATATTCAGACAAAGAGTTGAAGTTTTTAGATTGAAAAATGCAAATATTTTGTATGGAGTTTCACTACAGACTACAAATGTGTAATGTCATCACTTTGAACTGCAAAGTGAAACAGATGAATCTGCACTGAAGAACCAGTAACTTTTTGGCCAACAACTGGGCAGTCCTTTGGTTTTTTTTGTAGTGTCTGAAACTTCAGCTGAATTTACTGGGTAATCAGTTATGAAATGCTGCAATAGTCCAGTCAAGAAGAACTTTAGGAAGCATGGTTACAGTGACAATAAATTAAGTGAAGTAGTGGTCAGAGCTTGTCTGAAAAGAGCAACATCTGCCAGTAATTTTGTTCAAAACACTAGAGAAAGATCCATGGCTTAGAGGATGAATCAAAGCTTAAGCTTAAAATCACAGCAGAGTACTGCAACACATACATCTTCAGTGGACCCTACGTGATGAACAGCAAACTAGTAGTAAGCTTTCAACTAATGCAGACAGAGCAAAGGTTTTAAAAGAAGAGTTTTGGGGTGTATCTCCGAATCATATTTCTCCTCTCTTCTTCCTAGACCATTTAAGAAACAGCATTTCTCCCTTTGCTGACTATCCTTTTACCTCAGCTCCTTATATTTTTGCAGGCTTTCTTCAGTGAGTTACTCTTACCATGTAGAACACTGATAAGACAACTGCAACTTTAATTTCCAGCTTTTTAGCCCCACTAGTTTTCTTCAAGCTACAGACAGAGCAGTACACGCTGAGTTACTCAGCAACACTCTATTTTAATGACTCTCATCCTGCTCCTGGATACTACCACCATTATCCACATTCACGCTACGCGTTAGAACATCTGGTGCTGGGGAAAATATTCTAATATTTTGAATACACAGCAAGATCACCCAATTTCAAATACAGCTTGGGTGAAGTTGGCAGGAAGCTATCCTGCATTTAATTCTGTATTGTGGCATATTAAATCAAAATGACTACCGAGAAGGAAAAATCAACAGAAAAGAGTGTAGCTTGCTTAAGGCTGGTCTCAGTGATACATTTCAGTGATCTCTAACACCTGGTCATCGCCCAAAAAGATTACCTCAATTTTTACGAAGTCAAAACACATTATAATACAAATATTTGACTCTGCAGTACTTCAGTCAAACTTCAACATTTTTAATACAAAGCTAAACTGAAAAGTGCTCTGCAGAAAATTCTCAGAAGCTCTTCACAATCAAGCCTGTTCTTCAAATCTCTACTCAGACAAAGGACTGAGGGAGCAGAAACAACTGCAGACATGCTGTGCCTCACATGAGTAATAACAACCTCCATTTGCCGAGTCCCTTCCTATATGTGCAGTCAAGATTGTCATGCCCCGTCCATTATTCACAAGAACCTGAGTGTTCTGCCAGCATTTCTATCTTTTCTTTAAAGAACAGACACTACTGATATTAAGAACAGTATTACATTAAAATATATATTAAAGAATCAATTGAAATACGGTAAACTTTTCCTGAAAGAGTGTAGTGAAAAGTCTGTATATTTGCAAAACTTTACAAATGTAGACTCTTCCAAGGCAGGATTCATTGGTGTCCGTTTTTAAACTTGACCTCTTGCAGCTCTAGTACAATATAATAACACAGGCAACTCAGTCAAAGATCTGATTTGCATTAAGAATAAAATATAATTAAGCAGTTGTTTTCTTCTTGATTCTGGAAGAAAAGCTACAAACCAGCACAGTCAGTAATTGACAAAGAATAAACATCTTGAAAAGATGACAGGATTTTTCTTCTCTTACTTTTCATAAATATTAAATGCAGTATAAACAAAGGAAAATAGCTCAGTGATTTAAGTGAGAATTAATGACAATATAAATTTTTACGTGGCTAAAGATGTTTACTGAAAAAGAATGTCTCAGTTCCTTTTAAGAACAGAAATTGGGAGAGGAGGAATCTAATTAAAGAAATATTTTAAATTAGTGAACAAGACCAACGGCAGTAAGTTTTGTACGTAAAGTCAAGGATTGATATAGTAGTTAGAATTATTTTTGCAGGTTGCACATTCTCCTGCAATATCAGAGCAGCGATGAATCTTCTACAGGACTTCTGTTTTTCCTTTTTCCTGCAATAAGATTTTAGTATGAAAAGATATAAAGGTGATACCTGCAAGGAGACACTGGCAGAGAGTCATATAAGGAGGTGGATGTTATATGATCATTCGATATACCAATATTTACTAGATTTTCAGGAAAACACAAACATTTCACCTGCAGTCTTCAAGATGCTGGAAACGAAGTCTTCAGAGAACCTCATAAATTGAAAGTAAAACTTTAATTGAAGTTGGTTTAAAAACATGTATTTGAAAGAGTCAGAATCACCACCATTCACCAACAAAGACAAAGCAACCTGTGAGGTTTCCAACATGACTGTCTCAGGTCATAATATAAGGAGTAATCATAGTGTTGGCACTTAGCTTGTACTGGGAAAGCTTTCAAAAGTGTCATGTTGCAAGTCTGACTCATGTGAAATATGTCCTAAATCTAGTGCAAACAAAATAATACCAAAACAGTAAGAGAAGAACAGGAATTGTATGTCATGTCCAGGACAAAGTGGCTTCCTGGGCTAAGCTGCAAGCTCTTCCTAGCTGTCTTCTTTCAGCTATCTTCAGGCTCTCCCACACAAATGTCTATGCAAACAAACACATATGCAACAGGTCCCAGAGTCCAGTCATAGTCACCCAGAGCTAGTCATCAGTCTGGGTGCACCAGCCAGGAGGCAGGTTAATTTTCCTAGCTGATTTCACCAGCCTGGGGCCCTGGGATGCAGGGAGGAAGATCCCCTCTGTGCTTGCTGTTTCGGTCCTTCCTGAAGCAGATGGCCTGGGGGACTGACAAAGAGACCGACCAGTCCATTAGTGGGCAGAGAATAATGACTTATGAAGCGACAAGAGGAAGTAATCACTGTACACCTATCCCAGTCAACACTCCAAATTATAAATTATGTCATGTTTTGTTTTGCTTTTATAATGTGCTATCATTAAAGAAAGAATCTTGAACTATTCAAGTAATATAAGTAATGTTATAAATGTTTCACCTGAGGAATGCACAACTTTCAGTATTCATCATACCTACAAGAAAAGAGATACTCAGAGATCAAAAAGCTGAAAAAGTAGCGGGCTATAGTGGACGGTAGTCTATAACCAGGTTCAAAGTTTAGTTAGAATCCTGTTTCATAATCTAAAAGCTCTTCAGTTTTCTTAATTAATAATTACTGGGTCAAATTATTACTAGAGGAAACCACAGTTTCTGCAACTGCCCACTGGAGATTTTTTTAGTGCTTTTGAAGCCTACTCCAGCATTCTCTAAGTTTTGCAGTAATTATTGATGACCCTAGACACAAATTTGCTTTCAAAGTCAGGGGTTTGGGTTGGCAAAAGGAAGAGAAAGCTCTAGAAATGCTGGACCTTACTATTAGGTTTCCCACTAGGAGCTCCCCACTGTCCTAACTCTGAACAACTGGAGAAGGAAAGAGGTATCCTTCAATGTACCAGGACTGTAAGATACACCTAAATATTAATTAAAGCCGATTCAGTCTACAGAGGTTGTTATGTTGAGCAATTGAATTGTAAATGAAGAACTGACTGACAAGAAGTATCTAGAGGCCTTTAGATAAATCCCTGGATCAAATTGTAATGTTATTTTACTATCCAGCCTGAAAGTACCTAATACACCCAATATACGAAGGCCGTGATATAAGCTGTACAATCAGTATCAAGGGATACTTTTACTCACTGCACCAGATACTGGAAAGAAATTCCACTTTCCTAACACTGCCCCTGAAAAGCAGCCAAAAGAATCCTTTAATTCTTCAATTTACTAACAAAAAATGGACAAAGCTGACTCAGTAAGGTGGCTCTGCTACTCCTTTTCCTCCTGAGCACTCCCTACAGCCTGTAAGAGAGAGACCTGTCATGCCTCCTCCAGCTGCCCATTGAGCAGGAGCCAAACAGGCACTTCAAGACGAAGGACAAGTGAGATGAGGCCTACATCTAAAGACTGGATCAAGAAGTGACGCCAAGCAGAATGTCACCATGTTGCCAGCACTGTGACCACACTGCCTTGCTGTCTTTTCCCAGTGACTTATAAAGACAGTAAACAGCAAAGACCATACAGCAGAATGCCAGAAGAACCTTGCAGAAAAGATGATCATGGGCCCAAGAAAAGCTCTGTAGAGAGGAAAACATTGTCAGCTTTACCTGCTAGCGCTGGCTGAGGCCATAGTTGGCCAAGGGTTCACAGTACAAACCAACAAAAGCAGCCTACAGACCTAACGGTCATGTCAATTATCAAAACATTAAACCTGCTCCTCTATCATTGCAAATTCAAAGCAAGTCTGATACGTATGCAGTAACACCAAGTTCAAACACTACCCTACAGACAGGTTGGCTGCCAACGCTCTTGTCCAACGCAACAAGAATAAGGCAACGAAAAAGCAAAATTTTACAGTAAGAATTAAAATTTGTCTTAAACTACAACTAGCAATGACCAATCCAATGGTCTGCAACACCAAGGGACAACTGTTAGTCACAAGTCTCACATTTAAATTCATGGGAAGAGTGACTAAATCTTCATATATCGCTTTGAAATCCTACCAAAGAAAAAAAGACTCATGACTTCTCATTTCTGTGTCTCAGTTGTGGAAAAAAAACCCAATTATGTGCATAATTTGCTGCTTCAAAATACACCTCTAATTGTCCATGGTGTGTCAGCTTACGCATATCAGTGTGGCTTATACAATTATATTATATTTAATAAACTTGCAACGTTTGCCTTAATACCTGTGTTAGCAGATGTTGTTCCAGCTGAGAAAGTGTGAATTGCAATGCTGATAAGTGAAAGCTGATGCAGTCAACTTATTTACCCAGCTCAAGCAAAAACAAACAAACAAAAGGTCTAGGTCACTAAGGAGAAATCCAGGTAGCAGCCAGCTTGGTTAGAGATTTTGGAAAAGATTTACAGTAGTTAATTTTGAAGACTCTGGGAAAAATAAACCTAAAAGTCTGAAGAAGACAATTAACGGATCCTTGAAAGTGTCTGTGTTTGGAGCAGGATAGAAAAAACGCCTAACCATAGTGCCACCATTCAACATTTCCATTGCTGAAGTCTTTCTTGATAGGTACTGAGAGAAAGCAATAGAGGCAAACACTACCGAGGTCTAAATATTAGCAATACAATTGTTTGAAAAAGACTGTACTTTCAGCAGGAGGGGAATTCAGAGTTACCATAGCAGCCACCCACTCTCAAAAGAGGGGAGGGGGAAAAAAGGAAGACTGAAGAACTTAGACGAAAAAAGAAGCTATTGTTAACAAGACAATATGCACAGATGCTAGGTGATAAGGACATGGCCGCACTTAAGTGGAACGAGATAGGGGAATTATTAGATAAAGAACAGGCTTTATTTTTAAATGGACTGATCAGTGAAATCACAGGAGTCTGACGTTGTTTACTTCGCCTCCTCAGAGAGCAAGGACTCTGGATCAGCTTGTTGCCTGTTTATGTCTTTAAGCTGGTTTTGTTTTGTGCACAGCCGGCTGAAATGTCCAGGGAGGATTCCTAACAACCCCTCCCTCTCTCCCAAATATTTCTGTTAACCAAAAAGAAAGCACATTTTGTATCAGAGATCATATGCTCACGAAATACTAGCTAGGTAATATATGGAGGTCTTTATGTCCATGCTTTCAAAAACTGTTGTACCACGGCTCACACAAAGACTAGGCTACTGTTTAAATCTTCTGCTCCAGTGAATAGCGATGAGAAGGTTGTTATTCAGGGCCAACTATCCTGATAAACATAACTACAGTGTAAGGACATGACCCCAAACATTGGAACATTGCATTTCTTTCCCTAGTGTGTAATAAACAGTATTTTTAGCAGCAACCATGCAACAGAATTAAAAAAATTTAAAAAAAAAAAAATGACCAAAAAACTGCCAATATTGCGTCAAGGACCTAAATTCACAGGCTACAACTCAGCTGATACATCATAGCAATTCACTTTTTTAGGCAGCCTGTAAGAATTCAGAAATCCTGTCAGCAATTTATAGTACTTTAGTTAAATGACAGTGTCGTGCATCATGCTGCAATACAGTAATGACATAGGATATATTCATTTTTGCAGCTACTGAAAGCTTATAAAGTCATGAAACAGATCACAGCAGTTTTAGTTTTTGATGCTGTCAACTATATATTGAGCACAGACAACATAACGTTTGCATAAAGTACTCTTGCTTATGTCAAAAGCCATTGATACTAGGTATTAGACCTCACTAACGTCTTTTTGTTTTTAAAATGTATCCATACTATTTTCCTTCCTGCTTTTCAGTAGCCGAACAGTTGGTTTTCTTTAGTCACTGTGACTCATGGCAACAGTGGAAATCCAGCTTTACAGATGGATGAAAAAAATAGAGGCAATTAAAATGAAGAATGCTGAATATTTTCTAAAATAGTTTGCACCAAATTTAGAGGTATGTTTCAGTGAAGCAAAGCCTTAGATATCTCCCCAAATAAAGACAATACTATTAGGAGTCTTACACTTGCCTCAAGTTAGAATAGAATTTTATTGCTCATCTCTTACTTGCAGATAACACTCGCCTGTACTAACTGATGATCTACATCTCTTAAGCAGACATTGCTCGCAAGGAACTTTTGGTAAATGTTACTGCCAGTGGTGCAGATTTTAAGCAACTGATTCTAAAACTATATTCAGAAGCGTGCAGTTGTGCACACTGTCTGTGGATGGGGTTGGGATCTTTGCCATGTTGGCAAGTATCAGTTTCCAGATCAATCAGGAATTAAAAGTCAGCTTACTAAATATAGGCTCAAAAGCAATACGCATTCACACACATGTATATATATGCATGCATACATACACACACACGTATAGACAGGTCCCTGTTGAAATTCCAGGGGAATTTACAGTTTGACTCCTGCAATGACCACAAAGGTACACACACACTTGGCTAGTTTCCCACTGACACTACGTGGGCAGCCCTGGGCCCACCCAAAGGGCTTCAAAGGACTGTGATTACCAGCGCAGGTCAGGTAAGAGACTCACATAGGCATGTGCCAGGGACAACTTTGTTAAGAACAAGATGCGCTTCTGCTTAAGAACAGAACAATGTGCACTCCAAACTAAGCCAGGGAGTACTGCGCAGTTACCTGGGTGAGATTCGTTAGCCACTCTGCCTCTCACCCCCCTCCCCACACCTCTCAATAGCCTCCAGAACAGCTTTGGTGCCAGGCAGTAAACATCAGTTTTTATCCCAGCCCACTTAATTGCAGAATAAGAGCCAAAATGACTTTGCATGAGCACTGAGGTACCTATAAATACCAATTCTGGTACCTAAAGACATGCACAGATCTCGGAAAACCTGCACAGATCAGACGCTTACATATGCCCAGTCTTCTGCTAATCCCACCGAAGAATACAGCTGTGTGCAATTCTACTAATCTGTACGCGGTTAAAATATGGAAATGAATCACTACCAGTCACAGGCAATCCCTACGCTTATTCTTTACCACCCAACAAAGCCTCCTCCCACATTCTCTGGAAATGGCGAAAAAGTAAACCAAGAACCTTGTTATCCTATATCTATAACCATTTTTGGACAACTTGCCCTCTCTCAGCATTGCCTTAGCTTTCAAGGCTCAGAGAATCACCACATCTGTAATTGTCAGAATTAAGTCCAATGAATCAAATTCTCAAAGGCCTCACAGTAACTCATAGAAGGTTTACATACATAAAATCAGCCAATAGTTGTCTTACCTTCTCCCCATTCCTCCCCTCCTCCCCTCACAGTGTGAGCCATTTGCTCTCAAAAACACAGTGACATTAAATAGTACAATATACTTACAGCCAGGTACATAGCTGCATATATGCTTAGTGCTGCTTCTTTGGATGGGAATGTCTTTCTGGCTTTCATGATAAGGTCTGGATTTCCAGTACAGGCATGTACGCTACTGATGAATTGTGTATACTGTTTACATCCAAGTGCTGTATAGTTGGGTTTACAAAGTGCAAGAAAATGTGGTGCAAGATTCCCTGTTACTACTTGTCCAGCATTTACAAAGATGTCCGTAGCAAACAGTCCAAATGCGTAAATTCCTAAAGAAGGAAACAAAGAGTTAAATTTCCTGACAATTTCACTCCAGGGCAACATAGTATAGTATTTATCATAGTAATATACCATCTCCTTCCATTTAAGAACATGAAAAACCCTCATGTGTATTGTACCCTAAAGATCCTGGCTTACGTTGGAGATGGTACTTTCCTACACAACCGCAGCAGCAACACTGCAACGTAGCCGCACACCTGATCTCTCTCCATCCCTCCAAGCAGCATGCTCATCTCTTGTGCAAGTACCTTGCTTTCCTAGGCCCCCTAACCACAAATTTCCACTGTTTGGGATAGACAGCTATACTGGTACCTAACTTTTGCCCACGTTCACAAAACAGAATTAATAGAGGCAAATTCTTTACCCTATAAGTTTGCTTGAGAACCAAGGAAGTCAGGTTCTGATGGAGAAGTAACTTGAAAAATCGTAATACATACTGGACAAACATTTTCTTTTCCCTTGCAGCTGTAAAGACGCTGAAGTACTGAATAATTCAATATTGCTATGCACAAGTTGTCTTCATCTGCCTGCTACTGGGTACATCTCTATGCATGGCATATTAATCACTATATCAACACAGTGAGCTAAAGATCTATATATTTGAGGAGCTACTTATGCTAAAGACACATCAGCAAAGCATTAAGCACACGTACTTGTTCATTAGAATGGAAATGCATGTATCTGATTACTTAAAAGAAAACAGATATCTGCTATTCTGAGGTCCTTTTCTATCCTTTTGGAAGCAGAAAATGAGCTCTGGAAGGAAATGCAAACACAGCACCCTGACTGGGAAGCAAAGCCAGCAGGTGAGTGTTCAAATTCCACCTGAGCTACAGATTTCCTCTTGTATTTCCACGGGCAAATAACCTTGCCTTTCCAATCCTTCAATTCACTGTGAATATAATGTGAGTTCTGGCAGTTCCCAGCTTCATGGGGCACCATGAGGACTTACAGATATACACCGCAGCAGACACGATGCTACAGAAATACGTCCATTTCTAAAGGTCAGGTTTTTTCCTCAGCAAAGCTAGAGGACCGAGGATGGTTTCTGGATCCTGGCTGGTCAGCAATGTCACACTAACATTAATTGACCCTGAGCTGCTAGAAACTGGTGAGCAGTGGACTGCGCCTAGTCAAGTCGCTGCACAGAAGGGCCCTTTCAGCAAGCCCCAAGGGTGTGCACTGCCCCAACATAGGTGGCCACATCACTTTGTGTAAGCGTAACGGGTAGTGAAGCCTCATCTGGTAGAACAGTGCAGAGGCCATTGTTCATCCCTTCCCTCCCTCCCAATTTTTTTTTTTTTTTTTTTACTTCTGTGAGCAAGGAGGGCCCACCAAGTGGGAAGGAAACACGGGCACTGATTACACACAGAGCAACTAGAGCGGGAGGACCTCCTCATCATCACCCACCACGTCCTCTAGACCTGTGCAAGACAGTCTCATTCTTAATGACTGTTAGCACCGCAGTGTGACAGCGAGCAATCGCTCTTGCAGAAGGCAGGCATAGCTGTTACACAAACACTGCAAATACAGACACAGCTGCACATCCCCTCCCTCCCCCTGCTGCTGGGGCACGCAGGAGGATTAGCTGCCCCAAGGCTTCATTCCTCCAGCTGTTTCTCTTAAGATACAACCGTGAGTGAGAAGCAAAAAACAGAACTGAGCCCTGCTATGGCATCCCTGCATGTATTAAGAAGCAGCATCTGGGAATATTCAGCGGACGTTCTGAGTGGTGATACTTCTCCCTCCAAACACATTTACAATGAACTAAGTAGAAAGGATGACATCTCGTATCTACTAAAGTCAATGGGGGAGTGACAGCCGACTTCAGTGGAGAATGGATTTTGTAGTTTTCTGTGAGAGACTATAATACAATCTCCAGGCTAAGAAAGCACCTAAACCGGGCTTGGCTTCAAACACACATTTATATCCCAGTATCTTCAGCTTTGGCTGCTATGTGTGTGTGTAACCAAAAGAAAACTGTCAACTATAGATATGGCACCAGGGTATCTCCCTTCTCCACTTCACCCTACTCCAGGCCTGCTGGTTGGTTTTCCCTCATGTTCCAAATTTTTTCTATTTTTACTGCGGTTTCTGCAACTATGTTTTTATCCAAACTTTCAAGAAGCTTCATTTGCTGCTCAAAAGGAGAGAACTCACGACATCCGAGTTAAGACTACACATGAAATGTTGTATGGTTATCTGAGTATTTTCCCCAGGTCAAAGTTAAGACATAATGGATCACTCTCACCATTCAGAAAATGAAAGCATTAATTTTGCTCATACCAAGGAATCTGATGGTCCTGCGCACCAGTGGATTTATATAACAACAGTCTCCAGTTAATATTGTTTTTTCTTGGTTTTCAAAATCCTTTGTAGCTAACTGTAGACAAAACACTGCAGTTTCTCCAACGATAATCTTAGGGAAGGAGAAAAAAGGGGAGAGAAATGGTACATCAGATTACAGCAAGTAAAATATACTAATATTACAGAGATGGCTATCTCATCTTAAGAAAACAAGACCAAAACAGCACAAAAGACAACATGAGTGAACCAAGTTCTGTACGTTAATCTTCTTATGAGGGAAGTATGCCTTATGGCTTGCTTTACTTTATTTGCATTAAAAAAGAATAAACTTCTATAACCAGGACTTGGAATCGACATAACATAACCTAGTTTTCCGAATGAGAGGGAAGAGAAACAAATCTGTTAGTTCAAGAAAAACAGATCACATAACGCACAAGATGTGGACCAAAGTAAAGGCCTAATCCTGGAAGATGCTGAACCTTTCAGTTCCTGCATGGCTTTCACTGACACTCAGCACTTCACAGGGTTGAGCTCTAAATTTTGGACCATGCTGGGGAGGAGGGGGGAAATCACAACAGAGCTCCTGTTCACATCAGAGGATTGGTTTGCCAAGAGGTATTTAACAGGGTTTGATTCATATTTTGCCAGCTAAATTTATCAAGTCTGGCCTTGGCTTTGTTCCTTATGCTTGAGCAAAGCGTCACCACGGATATTTTAACATTAAGTATGGCCTGTTTCACATTCATTACACCAAAATGAATAAAGTCCTCATGTCTATAAAACATTCACATTACAGTTGGCAAAAAATAATTTTAAAAAAATCACAAATAAATAAATAAAAATATAGATTTTGAATGTGAAATATCCCCTCTAAGATGTGTATTTACCTGTACAGCAAAACATGACCTTTAATTTACTCATGACAATTATGGTGTTGAGACTTGATAGCCGAAGTCAAGCCTTAAGCATGTATCTATCTAAACCTATGATACTGAAGCTTTATGGCAGGTAGCACAGCTATGATTAAAAAGAGTAGAGCAGAAGAGTCAAATACTGACCACTGTATTCCAACTTTGATTCAGTGTGGGACTTAAAGGCAAGGCTTTTCCACTCTCCTATATGAAAAGCAGTAAAGCTTATTGATAAGTACATCACATTTTGATAAACAGCAATGAAGACCAGCAAACTGAAGTCTTAACACTACACAAACACAAGAAATAATGCCATCAAATCTGACTCATTGCCTAGGTTTTTCTAAACCTTTCACTGAACAGGAAATTATAAACCTTTTCATATACCACAATAGGTCTGAACAGTTCTACACACAGCAGTGGTTACGAAAAAAAAAATATGGGCGATGTCTCATAATCACAGTCTGTTGTCAACAGGAAGAATGCAATTAATGACCTTACTTAGCTATTTGTAGATCTACACAGATGACTTTGGGCTAAAGTGTGACACACAGAGGAGGAAAGTGCTTCTTATAAATAATGTGGTACAAATAACAAAAAAACTGTGGTGGTGTGTAAAAAGCAAAATTCAGATTGTCACAGAAACAGTCATCATCTATTACTTTAGACTGGCTTCAGATCCTAGTGGAATTTTCAGATGAAACAGAAATTTCAATATCTGAACTAAGTGTCCTCTCTCCACTTTGATGCAAGCAAATTCTCAGCATACTGATGTACAATTCCTTCATCTATAATTAGCAAATGATTGGTACACATATGAAACGTAACTCAACCTTGAATTCAAGGTTGTCAAAATTATGACAATGATAAGGAGAATTCAGCCCAATGACCCTTACAGCTCTCATGAAAAAAACAAACAAAAACCCCAGTTTTAATATGATTCATAAAGGTAAAACTGAAACACTAAGATTTTTACTGTGAGTCACAGTAACTCCCTTCTTTCTTCTGGAATAATGAAACATCAAGGACTAGGCAACCTGAACATGGACAGAATCTGCTTTTTTTTTCTTTGCCAAACTCAATAAAATTCAGTAAAATTATTGCAGATTTCCAAACTCCAGGAACAAGCAGAATCCAGCACAAGGGAATCATCTGTGATATACAGGGCTCAACCTTTTGCAAGAACGCAAAGAGAAAGTGTGCCAGCAAGCTCAACTCTCCAGCTCTGAGCAGAGTCTCCGAATCTGCTGATCTAGGAATATGGGTTCTTCTTTTTGGTTGGTAGGGAAGCTGGGGGTAGCAGACGGGAGAACTGATCATTCAGTTATAGGAAAGGAGATCCTCACTTCCAGCAACCTGTCTTCATCAGCTGCACCTACATCCTTGCTGCTGGCAACAATTTTTCCTTGTTACACTTCCTGTCTTTGATGGTGACCTGGATGAAGAAACCCTCTGCTCCAAGAATAGCAGGGAGCAGTGTTCAAGTTCTTAGCTGAAAGAAAATACTCTTAGAGTGGGTACATAGGTGCAAGGGTCAGAATGATGCAGAACTCAGCTAAAGACAAAACTTCTGCTATACTAGACCTAGCGCTCTACCCTCAGGAAAATCAGAGTGGGATATGCCAGTGAGCACAACAGGCATTCAACTCTGTGCTTCTGTGGCTGGACTTTAAAAGAATCCTTCTGAAATTCAGCAATAAATACAGGTTCCATATTTTTCTGTACTGGCAGCTCAGCTAAAGCTGTTCTCCTTCCTCCATCCTTCAGCACAAGCACTGCTCATCTCAATAATCAGCCTATTGATGTTTCAGAAACTGATGTTTCAGGAGAGATTCTGCTTCCCAGTGCAATTCCTTCCCCTTCTCTCCAGCACCACTGGCAATAGTCAGCTGTACAGGGTAGAGGAAAGGGAGGGGCAATCTCCCTCTTGTCCTTTACCATAATTTGCATGCCTGGTATATTCCAGGAGGGAAAAATTTCTGTATTTCCTCCGGCACAGGCACAGCCATTACCTCTTCCACTGCATATACAAGTTGCAACCAGACAACAAATGACATTTAATATAACAGAATTACTGGTGTACTTCTTGGCTAAATCTTGGGGCAAAAAGTTTTTGGAATATTCCAAAACTGACAGTGAAGGATTGCAGTGGAGAATCTGAAAGCTCTGACAACATAAAATTTTGGACAGAGCTACAAAAGTTTAGGTACAGAAACACAATTTGCAATGAAAAAAGTGAGGATATTAGAAGTATCTTTTACCTTATTCTGTCTAACAGGGTCATACTACTTTAGATCACTGTAGATTCCTGAAGAATGATATATATTAAAATTCTTAGCTCATAGGTATTTTAACAGCTGTTAAAAGCAGAGGACATCCATAAGGTTGAGAAAACCTTTTGACATATAATTACAGCATGTAAAGTATAAGGACAAGAACAATTTTCATCTGAAGTCTAACAACACAAAGTACAGGCTTTCAGTATTCTAAAGAACACATGTATAAATAATTTTCACAATCCTTAGATAAAAATGCAGTGTACATAACTGTTACAAGAAGGAGCAAGACAGGACTGACCGCCCTACGGGCATCAGCCTAAGCTCTGACAGGTATCGAGCATGTCCTTGTTCTACTACAGCTTCCCTCTGTAACCACAAGGAAGGTCCTTAGTCCTGGTTCACAATATAAAGGGTAATAGGAACAATACAAAAATCACTCTACATAGAGATATTTAATATTAATACATACTCCATAACTAGCATCTAGATAACCCTTTCTTTTTATGGAAGCATGGAAAAGAAATATTAACCCAGCAAAATCTAAATTACAGGAAAAATTCTTGTAACCATCTCCATGGCAATCGTATCCTGCCTGCGATGTGACAACCCATTCGACAGCCAGGAACAGAGTTTGGGAGGGTTGAGATCTAAAATTAATATTTCTTCTTGTTTCACCTCTTAGCTCCCAATTAATTTATTAGCGGATTGATTTTCATGGTTTTGTACTAGTGATATATTTACTGCCAATATTTACACCCAATACCTGTCCCTTTCCTTGTTCTCTGCATAGGATACTTACAGCATTTGGCACACATTCCCTACACCAATTCCTTCATCCCAAGTATGTTCAGTTTTTTTCCTGTATTAGTCATTTTTCTGAATCTAGGCAAGCTGTTCCTAGTTTTAGCACTGCACGTCAATTTAGAAATCTAATTTGTGCTTCCCAAAATCATCCATCTAGTATATTCTTAACTTGGTTCTAAATTCTGAGCTCTTTTTCAACTTGAAATGTCAAACTTGACTCATTCCAAATATTAGAGCTAGAGCAGCTCTGACCTTGTTGATTTTCCAGTAAACTAACTCCATAAACAAACTTCCCCTAGTGTCATGTATGGTTTACAACAGCCAGCACCTATACAAATAAATGACCTTCAATCTGCACTTCTGAAATACTAATGAGGTTTACTTTATGGACTACGTTCTCATATATGACGTAGCTTCCTATAAAAACCCAGAATTCGAGTAAGAACTAAACATTCATTTGGATTACAAGATATCTGAGATTATATTAATGCATTTAAAGAAGATAAATCCTGAAATTTAAGGTTGATAACCTCTGTTTGGGATTAGGAAAGAAATTTCTGCGTACACATAGATCTTTCCAGCTCTCACCTCCTTTAGGGTATACAAATGTTCATGCAATATTTCATATGGGCCAGGGAACGTGGTAGAATACACGATTCCCTCTCTGCCAATTCTCAGGGTTGTGCTGTAGCTACAGCAACCGCTCAGATACATGAGTAACACTGAGAAGCAGTCATTGCATTAAAAAGGCCACTAAATAATACTCATCCGTGTTCTGAACTTCTCAAGTTAAGAACAGCTGACAATACTGTGCGCTATAATTTCTCTTCTGACTTGTTTTCATTCATTTTATTTCTCTCATTTAGGCATGACAGGAACCCTAACCAAAGCTTCTGTGAACCTGTCTTCAAGAAATAACATGGCAAGGGATTGTCCCTTTGGGGAATGATCATCACAGGCAGTTCACAGCTCTGTTTTTCTCTCTGGAATGAGCTTCCTCATACTTCCTTATCAGGCAGGAAGAGAAGCTGAGAACGGGAGGTAAAAATCTTGGGGATGATCTCTCTATCTCCAGGCAAATTGTCATAATTTAAGTTGCATTGCCTCCCCATTCACTTCACTTATGAGTTCCCACTTAAAAAGCACTGGGTAGATGTCTCTTAAAAATACGACTTCCATAGGCTTTGTTCTTCTCATTCTTTATCTTTTCTTCTTAACTTTCAGCAAGACCATGGGCTATTTCTGGCCTATTTCCCCTTTAAAAATGCCACCAACATACCACAGAGCATTGTGGTCTCTTGAGTTTGGAAAATCTAGTAGCATAAACCACGATCTTTAGCGATGCTGTAGATAAGCTCCACTCCCTGCTTTAAGGTAAAATTGCTGTGTGAGGTGACAGCCCTGGCAGGAAAAGCAGCAAAAGTATTTCCAGCAGTAGCAATTTCAAATTCATTATGCAGAGCTTTCCCTTGAGGCCATTTTCTTTGTGTTTTTCTTGTTCTCATTGCTTCCTGCTTGCTTAAACTGACAGCAAATGCCTTGGTTGATTTTCACAGAAGCACATTTTCTATAGTAAAAAATGACCAGTAGTTTTGAGAAAAATGAAAAAAAAAAAAAAGTCCTAGATAAATCTGTCTGCTATTGATCATGCATTCAGCATGGAGATATAGGACCATACTGCACAGCAGCTTCTGAAGGTCTGGAGAAAAGACGTGAAAAGAAAATTGCTTTTCTAGGGAAAGATGTGGAAAAAAATACTCAGACTTTTTTTTCCAGTAAATTTTGTTTTAAAAATATATACTTTCCAGTTTTTGAGAAAAATATCAATGTTCTAATAGAGTTCTTGGTACGTACCTGGTCATGGCCACTTACAAAAGAAAAATAGCAGTATAAGATTATATATCTAATAGACAAATTATTATCTGCTTTACTTATTTCTCTGTAGTGCAGAGTATGGCCATATGCTACTAAACATTAATGTTACTTCTGACAGCGACAAATACTCTTTACTGTTCTTTGTTCCGTACTATGTATACAATGTATTACAGTGGTAAAGGTTGCTCACTTCATGCAGACTTTATTGCTATTTGAAAGCAAGAGGCACATAATAACCAAGCATTTTTAACCAGGGAGCTTCAAGTGGACCCCATGAGCACATAATTAGAGACATGGACAACTTCGTCATTCACTGGATTATCTTCATTCATTACTTTCCATATGACAGAAAAAAATGAAATATTTTTTAAGGTACAGTGTCTCTGAAAT
>VYXH01014299.1:676629-719148 GCA_013397275.1 Burhinus bistriatus | reverse complement strand
CCGGCCCCAGCACGACTCCCACGGCACGGCCCCGCGACCGTGATTAGGAAAGTGAACCCTCCCCGCCTCCCGCGGGGTGGGGGTACAGCGGGTCCCTCTCTATGCCGACACACACACCTGTACGACGGGCGTGCACAAGCGGGGGAGCTCCCGGAGCTGCCCGCCGCCCCGTCCCGTCCCCGCACGGAGCCGCCGGGCGCTCGGCACTGCGCGGCCCCGACGCCGCCGGCAACCGCAGCTCGGGGTGCCCGGGCAGGCAAAGGGATGGGCGCTGTTTGCCGGGGTGGTAAAGGCCTCAAAATGGAAATGCATACCCTTTTGTACATGGATAACCGCTAAAGCAATTAACGTTTAAAGCTTTCGTTTAACAGCTATAAAGAAAACGGGTAGCTGGACACGAAGCTGTCCTCGCCCAAGTAACATCCCAGAGGAAGAGGAGAGTCTGCTCCAGTGCTGGGAGAAATCGTACATATACGAGCACAAAAGAATTCCCCTTAAAAGTACATATATAGCACATACACCTAAGAATAGACGGCTGTGCACAGTGCTTGTACAGATTCACCCCTGTGCGGGCTCAAGTCTGGATTCCCAAAGCCAGCAGGTAAAAAGATAAAAAGTTACTTAAAGGTACACCCCCCCACACACACACCCCGCCCGCCCCAAACTGTTCTATGGCCAGGAAACAGTCTTCAAAGGGGCACCTTAGCCTTAAAGATTCTGCTTGGCTTGCTTAGTAAAGGCTGTTAGAGATTTGATCACTCTGTTTTATAATGTGTAATCATTCTTCTGGTGTTGTACTTTGGCTTTAACTGTTCGTTTTCCTCCCCTTTCGGGAGAATTTTGTTCATATTCAGTGATGTTAGTCTCCATGCATTTATTTTTAATCAGCCCTTGAAGAACACACTCCATGTCTGGATTCCACATCCAGTCTATTTTTATGTGTTCTTAACATACTCCCCAGAAGAATCTAAATCATGTCATTTGCATTGCACTCCCCAGACTTAGCTGGATAGCTACCTACCTCTGTGAAAAACACGTAGTGAGACATGAGACATCTTGTGGTGAATTCTGCCTAGCACAGAGTTTATTTTTCCCATTTCTTTAGCGCAGTCCAATATCCATTACCATACACGTAAAAATCTTAATTTCGTCCTGGATATTGCATACAAATACCCCCATTGTGAGGGTAAACCAAAGTATTGACTTTTTTAGACCAAAGTCAATAGCAGGACTGCAATAGGCTCAGCTCTTCAGCTGTATTTGAGTGGATAGCCCTGGAGAAACACTGCTGGCATATTTCTTTCAAAAATTGGCATTGGGGGAAATCAACCTTCTCCCAGTAACCAGCTAATAAAATACTCCTATATTTTGCTGTTACAAGACAACTTCTATTTATAGATATACCAATGGAGCTATTGCATACAGGAATTAGAGGACAGAAAAAGTCCCGTTTTTACAAAAAATTTTTAAAGGTACCATCAAAATCTCTGAAGGATTTTGGATCATAGATTTTGGAAAGACTCTCCATAGGTCACGTAGTCTAAACACTTGCTCAACACAGGTCCCATTAGATCAGGTTGCTCAGTCCAAGTCAACTGTCAAGTATCTCAAAGGGTGGAGAGTCCACAACCACTCTAGACAACCTGTGCCAGTGTCCAACCACTGACATGAAACATTTTTTTCTTATGTTAAGCCAGAATTTTCTGTATTCCATCCTGAGCCTGCTGCCTCTCCTCCTGTCATTGAGAATCTGGAGAGGAGAACCTGACTTTCCCTTCTCTACACCCCACCATGAGGTAGATGTAAACAATAGTAAGAAATGCCCTTGGCCTTCTCTTGTTAAGGCTAAACAAGATTAATAACACTTCTGGTGATATGGGAATACGTCTGTATCCTGAATGCTTGGTCTTTCCTGTTGATAGACAAATACTAGCAGATATATATTGGCTGCCATTAAATGAAGTGTAAGGCTATTAAAGGAATTATTAAAGGGCATTACAATGAACAGAGTTTGTCTTTATGCTTTTCTCTTACTCTGCAACAGTGACACTATTTAGGCTCTAATATGGGGCTTCCGAAACAGGCCAGAATAAATCTGTTAGATACAATATTCACTTGTATTATTTGGCTCAACCTAGTGCCCGTGCTTCAAATACTACAGGTGGACTTGCCGTTTAATAGCATTACAAACCACAGAATACAGGATTTACATCAAAGAGGAGTTTTAAAGTCCGCTTCATTGGTAGTCAACCCACAGTCAGCTCAGAGTGATCTGAGTCAACTCAGGTCACCGATGAAAAAAAACCAAACTACAAAAATGTCAGGCTCTGTTTTTCATTTTTAACAAAATGGTGCTACATGGACAAATGGATTGATTGTCAGCCTGATGCTTCAGTGAGGAATTAAGGGAATTAACTATTCCCTTTCTCCAACCTCCAGTTTTTGGAGTAAAAATCATTAGGTAAGAAAAGTAGGCAGATCAGCTTATTGAATAGCAAGGGGCTCAGCTGCAGAGTAGATGACCAGATGCCAAAAAACTTTAAAGCAGAAGGTATATAAAAACTTCAATGATTTTTTTCTTTGAAAGCTCTGTAAATTTATGACTGTTTCCAAAAATAATTATGAACTGTGTATTTATTTTTATGCAGGTAAGGCCTGCTCTGGCACTGTCCTCCTTTCTCAGCCCCTTTTTCCTCTTTTTCCCATTTTGAAGATGGTTTTTCACTTAGAACAAGTCTGAAAGGCTTGGTTTCTTGCAGCTGATAAAGTTAAATTAAAATCTAGATTAGCTTCTCTCTGACTTGCACCAGCTGAAAAACCTACACACGCTTGATGCTTGCTACTGTTCTCTTCACCGAAGTTGACTGTTGCGCTATGTAGACTGCTATATGGTGTAATAATGCAGGGTAGAGATGCTCAGGAATGCACAGGTAAGGCAAGTCCAAACTCCACAAGATGCTCAGAATATTACAAAAGCAAAAAGACAGTAATACCAAATATTGCTTTATTTTAATACTCATAAACAAATTCCCCTTGTTGCAGACATACTTTATACACATGGCCTGCACACCAGTGCCTTGCCTTCATGATTATGCAGTTAGCTAATCAAGTAAAACCAGAGCTATACTTTTTATTAAAACTAACATGATGTTTATTTGCTGCACAGTTGAATATGCAAACCTGTATTAAATCAAACAAATAGAAGCACAAGAACACAATCCCCAGTGACTAGTGCCGCCAGCTAAATATATTCTGCGATCACAGTATTCCCTGCTGATTTCTATCGGTGATATGCAATGACAGCAGAATGGCAGAGAAAAGCCCAGAACCAACAATTTTTGTTTCAGAAGGCTATTGGTAAAAACGTCAGTTGAAACTTAGATGACAGACAGGCTGGTTTTGAAACTAACTTTCTTGGATATAATGCCACTGATCTCAGGGCAGGAGTCCCCCTGATAGTCCTCATAGATTTATCTAGTTCTTTTCATTTGCCACCTAATTTTAAGTGAAATACCAGCTCAAGAGACACAATGTAGAGCAGGGCAGACAGAGAGAAACCTTAGGTGCACTGTTTTGAAATAATTTGAAATCATGACCTTCATTACAGAGAGATATTTCCAATTCCAAACCAAATTCACTCACCTTTCATGTGCTTACATAACTACTTTTTATAGTATTTTCTAGTTATAAAACATTTCTATGGCAAAAGGCAGTAAAGAAACAAAGCCAACCCGACAAAGCCTTCTCAATGGTAAGGAAAATAGGAATTGATATCAAATCATCCCACTGTTTTTACCTTTCTGTTTACCTCTTTCATGCTTTATCAGAGTGGCAGCAGCTGGCGACCCCGTGGCTGTTTCCCTGTTACGTCTCCACGCTACTACACTAAACCAGCCCTTTCTGAAGGGAACATTGCATCTGCATTGATGGCACAGCAGCAGGGAAGAGTCAGAATGAACTAAAACCTTTAGAGAGCTCCTGGCTTTGTCCAGGAAGAAAATTAGGAAAGCCCCCTAATTTGGCAAACAGCAGGAGAGAGATTTACTCGCATACAGACTTTAGAAGAACATTGTATTAGTTATTTGATGCAAGCTTGACTCTGCCAATATACAATGGTCTCTTCCTCTGTATTTAATAACAGATACTGTTAAGAGATAACTAAAAGGACATGCTAATTGTTTAATTACATTTTTTAATGATATGCTTCATCCAGCAGTGATTTAAGTCCTAAAGCCCAGGGTATTTATTGTTAAAACAAGTTAAGCACCAAATCTAAGTTTTTCATACGGTCTTAGTATGTAGTTCACAGAGAGAGAGAACTTCAGTAGGTGACTAAGCTCTACTACATTAGGGCAGGATGAATCATCCTCTGAAAATGTCATTCATTCCATCCTAAGAAATACCAGCCTCTGATGATACCACTTGCAACAATAATTAAACAATCTTGGATGACTAGCTTAGACTAGCACCCTTCTTTTAAAGGGCTTTAGTGAGATGTGATCAATTTTACTCTTAACTTTCACTTGCAGATAGCTAAACTAGCTCCAAAATAGGAATTATACTTTCCAAGAGTCACACAGGGAGAGAAAAGTCGAATTAGCAGCAGCATAAGCATTGATGTTGCATTTGCATTGCAGTATTATATAGAGCTAGACCCTATTTCCATAGAAGACAACATTTTGCCCCAGTAAGCTTGGACACCTCATACAATGCGGTGCAATTATATGAGAGTGAGCAGATGGAGATGAAACAAATGAGGAGGAGGACAAGGCAACAATGAAATGATTGAGTTTGATATAATGAGTAGCAGTCACAGCACATTAGTTGCCTAGTCAGTGTTTACATCAATAAGATAATTGATCTTCTTAAAACTGCTTGCTATCTTCAAATTAAGGAGAAGTATTATTGCATGCAAGTTCTTCATAGGTTAGAACAGAAATTTGGGATGCCAGAGGGACACCATGTACCTAAGGCCTGGACATCTTAAGAAATAAAGCCTGTATTAGCATATCTACAACTGTACTGTCAAAATAAAAAAATACAGAACACAGTTTTGTCGATGTGAAATGAAATTAAACACTGATATTTGAAAGCTCAAATAATGATTATTTAATCTGACCTAAGATAAACTTAGGAAAAAGCCTACCACTTAGAAAATGATTACCGCAGCTATGAAGTTATCTTCATTGGCAGACACATTTTTGGTAACTGCAATGTTATACAAACTGACTGTAAACTTGGCAATCTTTGGCATAATTGGTTTGATAAAAATCATATGAATAACTTCAGGATTTTGGAATAAACTTCCTCACCTCATTCACCCAGAATATAATCATTCTTTTCATTTCTTTTGATGAAAGAAAACCCCTTGCCAAGGTAGTCAGCGATACCTTGGAATATTGGTGCAGCAGATTACTGAACAGCAGCTGACATAAGCAGAGCACTAGCCTATTCGTGGTGCAGTAGTCAAGCAGGGAAAAAAAATAATCACACATATCTGCCCTGTGCAGTACGCTGTATGTAACTGTAGAGCTGATTTTGTACATAATTCAAAATTAGTTCAGACATCTGTACAATGCCTGAACGTTTTATAGACCAATCCTAAAACTCCCTTTACATATTACTGAATTAATTTCACTCATTTGAATATGGCAGTTTGCTGCATTGTAATTTGCCTTCTCTTTCGTACCTTTTTTGTTATAAATAGGGAGACTAATTTTTATCAGCTAAATATTCTGTACAGCCTTTAAGGGGATGTTCTTAAAGTAAAGGTTTGGGCACTCCTCAAGATTCTACGTTGTCAGGATAAAACTTTCATCAATCTGAAAACACACAAGTGTGAAGGAAGGAACCGGCCAGCCCATTCAGCCACCTTTCTGTGGTTACTTACGCTCTCACCCACAGCTTAGCCACCTATAGGAACTGGACTCTAGCAGTCCCCAGTGCTTTTACACGTACTGTAAACACATTGCTCAAAGATCTGTGAGCAACAGCTGAAGTTACCAGGGAGATGGAGATAAACTTCTGTTTTAACTGAAGGAGACCTTGTTCATTTGCAGGAAAACTTGTGTGAAAAATCGCGCCCTGTCTGCTTGCAGGGTTGATGTTTTATAGTCTGGTCTCTACCTGGATGAATCCACCCTCTCATTTTTAAATTCCACACTTAAACAGAAGTGTGACTAATTTTTAGCTCCGCACCCTTGCCATCATTGTCTTTTGCTAATTCCATGACTGTGGAATAAAATATTCTGAGATACTGAGGAGGGGAAAGGTAAAAGTGTGTAAAAGGGATTAGATGGTCACGTTGGCATGGGACTCAGCATGGAATTGTGAGGTCTTCCTTCCAAGGCTGACGATTCCTCAGTTCAGGGGCAGCTGCGTAGTAAAACTTGCAGAGTTCTCTCTTTCCACAACCAAGCTTGGCCCTTAGCAATTGTATCATGAACAGGTAAGGTATACAAGACTCCAAAGATACTTTCAAGCACAAGTCTGTTTAACCCACTTACTAACTTTCTCTCAAAAGGGAAAGACAAATAGACTAATATCATAAATTATGCACCATAATCACTACATACTTCCAGCTCTGGTTATCGTTTAATCTATGCAGCTCATCCTGGCAGGAGTCCAATACATCCTCTGTAAGAGTTTCTGCTGGATAAGCTCACACACAGTTGTGCGGTAGAACTACTTCTGTTCTTACAAATTATACCAGACATTTCTCATTAGCATTACACCTGAAATCCCATTCCCAAGTTGGATATTATCCATTACTTCATAAAATTAAGATGAAAAGCATAGAAAGAGCAGTTTCAGGATACCTGTAGCTAGTGGTTCAATGGAGAAAAAGGAAAAAAAATCCCACAGAATTTACCAAACAGAATTACAGACACTGTTCATTGCTACCAGGTAATCGTTCAAGAAAGCTAGAAATAGAGCTGATGATTTTCTTAGATTACTTTGAAAATTTTAAATAATAAAAATACTTGAAGTCCAATTCATAATACTCATCATCCAGAACCCAGCTCTTCTGTAACCTGGTGTAGCCCTCAGCATGCATGGTCCACAGAGCTACAAGAAACACAGGTATCCCACATTTCCATTCAACACCAAGACATTCATGTTACATTCCTGTTTTCACACGCAACCTTTCTCTGAAAAATGCCCTTTCTCTTGCAGCTTGTTCAAAAGCATACAGTGAAGACAGAAAACTCAAGAAAGCGGAAAACTTAAAGCCCAGTGACAAAAAGTAGTCAGCTACAAAGACACAAAGCATTCGTACAGCCCTGTGATACTGCCGTGAATGACACCATCACCAGGCCAGTAAGGACACACCTCAAAAGAATTTACACTGGTTTGTTTCACAAAGCCACGTTGTTCGTGCCCACTGCAGGATAGATGCCTCTGCACTTTGAGAAACTCCCACCTTCTGCAGAACAACAGTACCCCTTCTGCCTATAAGGCTAAGCCCAGAGCAGGACTAAGGCATTAGGCCTGCTCACACTGAAGTTAGTAAATGCATTTCTCTGAATGACTGGATTCCTATAAAACAATCCTTCCAGGAAGCATCCATTTCCATCCACCACTATTCAGATACTTTCCTCCTATCAAGGTTCTCTCCATCCATGCGGATATTCAAAACTTCACTGACGAGGCTCTGAGGAACCTCACCAAAAATTGAAGTCAGCCCTGCTCTGAACACGTGGGTGGATTACAGGACCACCAGGAGTCCCCTCAAACCTAAATTTTTCTGTGATTCTCTGAATTACTTCTGATTTACTCTGACCTATAGATTTGCAGTCTTTAGTCTTAACGATTATGATTCATTCTAAAGGTGATTCACTGCAACTATTGTAATTCACTTGATTCTTGTAATTCTTATCTAAAAAATAAAATCATCTTTCCCCTAAATTGGTGAATTGGTACAAAGTGAAACTGCCCATCTGCTTACCTACACTGGTAGCAACAAAGATACCCCTTAATTTTCCCCTTTCTAAAGGTACAGTCCTATACATATGTATCTATAGGCTCCAATAAGGTGCTATATAAAACCTGTTAGAGGATTGGTCCTTAAAAAAATAATGAGAGGCTACCCCTTTGACTTGGTCATAATTTCTCATCATAATTACCTTCCAGTATACTGTCAAGCATTAGCAGGAGACTCAGGAAGGCAGCAAGGAAGGAAATAACTTAAACAGTTGAAAAGTCACTTCTAAGAGACATAGCAACAGGCTTTGCTGCTTTGAGAAGTGAATCCTGAACTTCAAGGAGCAGCTGGAAAGGTAAAGAGCCAGAGTAATAATAAAATAATAAATAAACCAGCTTTTGAAGATCCTTTGTGGTAACTTGCTATCGCTGGTACCATGAATTATTAATAACCGAAGCTTTCAAGCTCTTTGCTAAATTAACTTACTTAAGATTCCTTCTCATTTAAAAATATTCCACGTTTAACAAATTGTTAGGCTAAAGGGTAAGAAATTTATTAGATTAGGATATGAATATCACTGATATAATAGGGGACACTGTCAAATTATTATGTAACAAAATATATGCTTGTTTGGTTAACACACAGCTCTTTACTTTGATCACCGCTTTTGGAAATCCTTACTCATTTAATGCCTTATTCATCCAGCTAACCAGCTTAACTCCAGACAACCAACCGTACTAAAAGAAAGAAGTGGCAAGTGATCATGTGGGAAAAAATGATTAAAGAAGGAAAAGTGGGGAGAGATTTGTGCAAGGGTACATTTACAAAGTTGGCTAGAACATCAGAAGTTGAAATTACAGGTTTCTTGTGGGAAAATGCAGTAAGTGGGGGATTCTGTAGGCTCCTGCCAGAGCAAAAGGATTAAAAGGTAGCAGCTCAACAGCTCAGGCAGGCAGCTAGTGCGCTGGTGTGACAGCAGGACCATATGAAGGCAGCCTGGCTACGCACAGGCAGCCTGGCTCTTCCTACGCCTGGCAGGTGGTAGAGGGGTAAGAAGGCCATATCACTGGGACAGAATCAAGGAATATAAAATATCTTCAGGATTTATTTCGGGAGAGGATTAATTGATACTTGGCAGAACTCAGATCAGTATCTCTTTTCTCTTAGGATCGCCTGGTGACTTTACTTTTGTGGCCTTAAAGCGTCGTGCAGTTTTTACACTCTTCACATTGCCGGAAACTATCATTCTTAGAAGCATATAAGGCTCATTTACTTTGAACTGACTGCTGTGCAGTAAAACTGTAAGTGTGAAGTACAACTACCTCAGAAATAGACAGACATTAAAATATTATTAGTGTTTGGTCTTTCCCCCCCATAAGAATTCTGTTAATTTAGAGAAATTAAAATCCGTAGGAGATCCGAGTACAGAACATAAGGGCTGCAGAATCAGATTCTCACTAAGCTGGCACAAAAATTAACCTTTGGGAAATGGAGTGGGCAGTTGCTAAAAAGATACAACCATCTTAGGACACATAATTTTTATGGCATTAACCTTTTCTTCATAGAGCAATGCCAATATCCAGCATGCTGATTACCGCTTCTACGGTAACTAGGACAGTATCCAAATTGGATTTAAGCAAATTATTTAGCTTATTAGGCATCCTAATGTCCAGTGTTTAATTCCATTAGGAATATTTAAAATTTCAGACAGTAGAAAAAAAAAAAAAACAGAAAAGTAATCCCACAGAAATGGGAACAATATCAGATTTGTCCCAGCTGACCTTGGCATTAGTTACAGAAAGTCAAGAATAAGTTTAGGAAAACCATGTATGGCATATTATGTATAACTATAAAAAATGCATATCATCCACACAGGCTTTAATTGTGCACTCTCTACTTAATATCTCAACTGTTTTACAGTAATTTTGCAACTAACAACTCCAGAAACAAGGGTAAAGAAAATAGGGATGCAAAGCAGGTTTTGTCATATAATCATCCTCACAGATAGAAAAAAAATCTTGGAAGGAGAAATTTTCATTGCTGTTGATACACAGTAATTTAATCCTGCACCAGGAAATGTATTTTACTAGTTTTATGTAATGAATAGACACTTCTACATAATCTTTTCATTTCAGTTTTCAAGAAAAATATCAGCAGCGTGGGTGTTTTAAAGAAATATAGAGCAATAAAGCTTATAAACCAATTGGGATAGTTATGCTATACAAGTTCTTAGAAAAGACTCTAAAAATAGCCCTAAGCATACTAAAAATATCCCACAGAGAAAGGAAAGTTCAACTCCTTGTTCATATCCAATAGGTACAGAACCAAGGATGCCCTCCCTTCTTCTAGGACAGCTAGCAGGAGAGGTAAACCACAACACTTTCACTGCATGCCAGGAATTTTTTTTCTCCTTGCATTTCTCATGGTCGGGGCTGGAAAAGTCATTGCATCAGAGACAAGAGCAAAAAATTCTGGAAACCTCTTCAGACTTCAAGACAATTCCAGAGAAAATTCATTCGTGGGTAAGTTTCTCTCAGATTATAGCTCCCTGCTGTCCTTGGCACCTCCTGTTCCTGCCTTCTTGTGCTTTGATCTATTTCTTGTAAGTAAAACAGGCATTGTGAAAAGCAGGAGAAACAGTACCTGCTTCATGTCACCGGCTACTACAATCACATTCAGTACCAGCAGATGAAGATGAACAAAGAGGGGGAGGTGGCTCATTTCTGCATTGCCACGGCACAACCCTTCCATGCAGGACGTTTGCTTGCGCCTGGTTCTCTATTATGCAAGTCCCTAAACAATTACCTGCTACAGTGAAATTGCTTACTAGCGTGTTACTGGTTTATGAGAGCTAAGCTCAGAAATTGCTTGGGAAGATTACAAATAAAGAACATTTATTGAATTACTGTGCTCTACCCATTTCAAAGAAGCAGCAGCTTTCCAATGCTTGCCTCGTCAGTAGAAGACATTAAAAAGTTTCATTAGCACAACTAGTGCTTTTCATCAGCATCAGTTCTTTCTCTCTCTGTTGCATTGCTCTCAGTGAATGATTGGCGTTGAAATCCTCTTCTTTCTGAATGTTTATCATCCTGTTATATATGGTTGGAAGTTTAATTTTTCAGATCATTGTCAAATAAAACATGTTGCTGTTTTTGAAAGTAAAATACTAGACGGATAGCCAGAGCCCCCCTGGGGACTGTTTCCAACAGCGAACTCTTCGTGTCTAGCAATGGCGGAACGGACATGTATTGTGGCACATATTTTTCATTGTAAAGCATTACTAAAATGAATTACAGAAATTAGCAACTGAAAAGAACTGTGAAAGAATTACTTTCATGTAAGATAATTTCTATCCAAAGGCTATTTAAATGAACAGTGCGGTAAGTGTAGGCTAATCAATATAAATGGCAGTAACATTCACAAGGCTCACATTCTGAGCAGGTAAACTTTTCTATTTTCACAAAGGAAAAGAAGAATCTATTAGAACGGGAGACTCACACGCAGTTTCTAGAGATGTATTTCCCTCCACACTCTTTGTCAAGTGATCAGTATATCAAATTCAGCAAGATTTTAAAAGGACCGATGATTTTCTTTTTCTGTTTTTGGAATAGGGCTAGAGGGCAGTTATTCATGACAATTGCTCTGTAAGATGATCTCTATAACATCCTGGACAAGATTAATGACAAAGACTGCCTAAGCAATTCGCTTCCTACTTCAGAGCTCATGTATTTCCCTAAAGCAACTTCTTTGTGCCACCTGTTGGGATTGCGTTTGTATCTGAAGTCATAAGCCGGGAGTAGTTAATGGGATGCAAGATTAGAAAAAACCAATCTTCTCCCCCAGTTCAGATGCTCCAAGAAATACACAGGACAGTCAAAAATATATTTTCTCCAAGTCAAAATGAGTCAAAGAGCTACTTGTAATTGAAGGAACAGCAAGCCACAGACAGCCAAAGTCACTGAAAACTATGGAGTTTCAGCTACAATTTATTTATTTATTTTAGTTTTCCTATTAAATCTCTGTATAACTTCAATTCCATCAAAGACTGTGTGTTTTTGATCCTGTCCTGGTATTTTGCATTTATCTGTGTTGCTTTAAAACACTTTTCATTTTCTTACAACATAACTAAAACCACCAGCTGAATATATTTTTTAATTATTGTTGGGGTTTTTGTTATTATTATTATTGTAGAACTGCTATGATAATCTTTATATTTTCTGTAATTGCTTTCAGGACCTACATTTTGCATTCAAGTGGCTATGAAGAACCTTAAGAGCTAAATCATGGAGAAGAGATCAACAATACATAACAGTATTATTAGAAACAAATCTGTGTGACATTTTAACATTGCAATTCCCTGTTCATGTGCTGTTCCATTTCACATTGAAGAAAAAAGTTATCAGGCATCTTACTCCACACCTAAAGGGGATTATAAGTCTTGGAATGTGAATAAATACACAAAAAAAATGAACACCAACAAATATACTTGGTAGAAGCAGAAACCAGACTGTAACTCTATTCATCTAAGAGTATACAGTACACATACCTAGTGTTTCACTTCAGTGCACTATCTTTAAGAAGCATTGCAAAAAAAAAAAAAAAAAAAAAGAATTCTGGTGTAAAAAAATGTATTTTGAGAGTTATAAATTAAAATAAAGATTGTCTGATAAGTTGTGATTTTGAAAGCTGGCTATTTTGATGGGAGATGTGAAATCCTTTTTATTTACTTCCTTGTTGGCTTTCCAGTATCACCACAAATTTGTACAACTGCAGTTCAGTCATTCACATGCAACTAGCTCCTGCATCCTATGCTAAATGCCCTACTGGCTAGATTTAAGACTGTCAACAAGCTACTTTGATACTGGAAACAGAAAAAAAGAGAAGAAAATGGTAGGCGGAGAAAATTACACAAGAGAAAGATTATAAATAATGTCCTTCTCAGGCAGAAAATAAATCCTTAGAAACCAAAAGGTAAAGGAAAACTAAGATTGACCTCCTACTGTTGAATCAGCTGTCAATTGTCTGAGTCACCTTGATTCTCAGCTATGAGAAAGCTCACAATTCAATAGAGAATAAATTGCATAAAGAGCTCTGCAGAATGCCTAACCAAGGCAGAGATAAATGTTAGCCAGGATCTCCTGAGAAGCATGAAAAAAACCCATTGCTGTATTGCTACAAAATATATCCCCAACAAAAACTAAAAAAGGACAAAGCCTATCAGCGTAGTTAAGCGCAGTTCAGAGCTCTGTTATAACAAGTCAGAAGTCCCTTGCACATTAAGGTAAATTTTTCACAAAATTTATATAGGTAGTTGATGAATGTAACTTTGAAGTATCTGAAGTACATAGAAGTCAATATTCTCACAGGTACATATGTTAAAGGATCTGCTCACTGTCAGAGTTAGTAATATTCTAATTCCTGCATTCAAAAAAGGTAAGTTTAGTGATTTCTAAAAGTTAGTACCAGGTGAAAGAATTATACCCTCTCTAGAGACTGCAGTGAGTATATTTATGTGCACAAGTGGAAAAAAAGAAAACCAGAAAAAACAGATAAAATAGACTGTTTAAGTAGTATCACTTAATGCTTTTAGTAGGAGAATGCCTAAGCCTAAAATTGCAAAAGTGTGCAAGATTAGCAAAAGGTTGCACCCGGAGTTACTAAGTAGTTACAAGATTAGTACAGTTAGATTTAAGGTAGTTAAGACTGAGTCCAGCAGGCATTTTTGATAGCTAACTGCCATGCCTAAAGTATCTCCGTTAAAGAGAGGTAGCTAAGGTTACTTCACAGCTGTTACCTGGACAGCTGTTTTCTGCATACATGTTAGAAAAAGATACTTCACTAAACAATAAATGAGTTAAAACAACTCAGAGAAGGTAGAAATAAATCAGATTTTGCATAAGAACAGACAAGGTAGGGAAAAGTTGGGTCAAAGGAAAATTGGACAATACTCTTGGACAGTAATTGGCCTTTGGAATCTAAATTTATGGTCTGACATAATAGCTGCACGAGTTGGTACTGCTGGAGAAACTCACTTCTGATATTGCATGGCTTTGGGGAGATTAATCTCAAAATCTGATGCTTATATTAACTTCTTAAATGGAAAAGGTTCTAGCAGGAAAACAGTAAATAAACAAGTACAGCAACATACCATAAGAGTTCAACGTCTGATACAGAAAACCATTTACAAACGAGACTGCATAAATGATGCCTCGAACCAGCAGAAGCTCTTTGACAGCAATAGCACACAGCAGATCTTTGCGCAACTCAAGTTCTGCCATGCAGATTCAGTTTTTGAGCTTTCAAAGTTTTATAGAATTTACATTTTTTCCTGTGGCTTGGACAGTCAGATACAAACTCCTAGTTCCATCCACTAGGATCAACAGATAAAAAGGGGTTAATCTCTTTGAATTAGACTAATGAAAGTATCTGGAACAGATGACAGACTATCCAGGTGCATCTTTTCTATCATTTGTGAAGTGAAGAGGACAGAGGCTTTCCGAAAGGCTGACAGTAGTAGCTTACAAGACTGTTCTGTAGAGAAAAGCTGACGTTTTGAAAGGTATAGAGCTTAGTATCACCAGAAGAATGAAGTCTATAGAGACCCTGGTTTTCTTAGCACTGAAAGTTTCTGTACATCTTATCTGTTTAGATAATTTATCTCCCAAGGTTAGAAATAAATTAGGAAAAAAATTCCACTACGTATTGCTAGAAAGGCCAAGAGCACAGAGACTAGATCTACCAAATAAATTACCGCCTGATGTAACATCATTGCATAGCAGAGTCGAGCCTACGTGTGGGAGCAAGCTTTAAGTGCAGAAAAACTTATTCTGCCTTGTTGCAAAAGAGAAACTACTCTTAGTATTCCCCTAATGTAAATTACTCTGATCTCCACCTTCTCTTTTTCTCCTAACCTGCAGGCTACTCATGAAAAAGTCATATTTTTCTGAAGAGAGTGAAATAGAACCTGACTAACATGTATGTATCTATTCCCCGCGGTAACTTCCAACAAGCACCCTCACATCTCTTTCCAGGGCTAAGGTACCTGCTGACATTCACGTAGCTTTAGCTGTGCTGCCCCATGCTGTGGTGCCCCTGCCTACCTCCCATCCAGGAGTGCTGGGCCAAGCCCCGGCTGAGGGCTAAGCCCCTGCTTCCCGGCTGCTGTAGAGCTCAGGAGAAAGTGCTGCCAGGACATCAGTGGCATGGAGAGCAACAGCATCTCGGGCACACTTCTCTGAGAAGCAAGCTAGGGCTTGCACAGAGCCCTGTGTCATATCCTGTATCCCATTTATGTCTGCTCAAACGCTCTAATACTCAAGTCAATAAAGGCCGACAGACTTCCAGGAAAGCGGATTTTTTCTGTGTCCTGTGCAAAATAAACTCTTGAAATACAGGCTGGCAAAGCCTCACACAGCCACTTAGTTACTACTGTGCCTCTGCAAATAAACAGTTTCTCTGGCACCTAGCCCAATCTATAAACTTTGCAGACACGTCAGGTCTCTACAGGCAATGACCACCGAATGACGGTCACCACTACTGCCACTGGCACCTCATGGATTCTATTCCCTTTTATCAGTACAGAGGACTTGGTTTTGTGGCTGTGTGCCTGCAGATACTTGAACCCTTACCTGATGCCTTCTTTTGCTCTTCAGCTGTAGCCTAGGTGGACTAATTTTTTCTGCTAGAGAGTGAGAAACATACAATGAGGCTTTCAAAAGAAGACTGAGAAAGCTCATAGACCTTTTCATCGCCAAATACCTAAACCCATTTGCTCAAATATTGCATACTTCTCTTATCCAGTTGCTTTAAAAAAAAGAATTACAGCTGTTACAACATTTGGATCACCTTTTGATCCTGGAGAGCAATGATAACAACAAGTGATTATAGAATACAGTACTGCTGCAACATATCTCTTGTCTTCTATCTGTGTATCTTATCAAATGTGGGTGTAGAACTGTTAGTCAGGTATTACAAATAATGAGCCAGAAGTTGAATAAGGCTAAGCGATTCCCCCCAACATTCAGGAATATAAATCATGTCTCCTGATCCCCATCTACAGCTCTAGCTGCTCTGTACCATTTTCCTAATGACTTTCACGGCATAAACTTACCTAATAGTGTCACGACATCAGCAAAGTTTTGGATCCCCTAATGCCATTAGATTTGATGATACAGAGGTCACGCATCTTGATGCTGTCTCAGCATGACATAGCACAAGCAAGAAAAGCCATTGGATCTGCAGTGATTTCTGTCACAGTGGATCACATACGTTACTTGAAAACAGTGAATATAAATTGCCAAGTTACAAAACTAGCTGAAATGATGTGACAGAAATAATGCCAGACAATGAAGCAATTTTCTATCAATATGAAAGCAACTTCCAAAATGTGCTGATAAAAACCCACTGTAATTTAGAAGGCAAAGAAGAAAGACTCCATGGAGGATGAAAATTTCTTCAAGAAAGGTCACTTAAGTCATAATGTTTACACTATAAAAAACTTTTCCTTGGCATGTTGCTATATTCTCCCTCAACTTATGACAGTCCCCCGCTCTCCATTTATCAGATGTCTCTAAATGTATCACAGAAGGGTCTAAACATCCTACAGCAACAAAAGCACTGGTTTCCCAATACCAGTGTGATGTAAGGAGATGGTTACCAAGACACAGAGAGCCTAGGAACTAAGTCCACAGGGAATCTTAATGCTCCTCAACTTTTACTCCTGAAGTCCAATATTAAGCACCACTGAAACCCCCGGAACAGCTGCTGCCAAACAGATTGCCTAAAATCCAAACATAACAATGCCCAGTTGCCTCTGCAGTAAGGCCCAAGTGGCGTGTTCAATATGGCTCAGGAAGTCCACGGTTGAGCCAAAAATTGAATGCAAATTCCCCACTTTCCCTCAGCCTGAGCAATGTTTATCTGAAGATGTTCTACTTTGATCTGCAGTCCACAGAATCCAATGATACCAGTATGCACAAGTAAGTCAGGAAAGATCGTGCTCAAAACATAGCTTAATCATCTCCCTCAGGCTCCCTCATACTAAATCAGCTGGCAACCCTGGAAGAGCCATCAGGATTTTTCAATACAATTAGCATGCATTAAAAGATAAGCAAAATGGTGCCTGAATTTTATACGTGATCCTAATGTTTTGGATGTAGAAATGCCTTAAGAGGAATGGGAACAAAACCTCTGCGGATATAAATGGGCATAACTACCCTAAACTGAGTTACCAGTGTAAAACTTGCCCTATGAAGAAGTTACATTCTCCTTCACACCAATATTTTATTGGGTTCCACAAGGTATATATTGTTATATAATAATATATTTGTTGCAATGTAGTTTGGTCCATTCTCTAGAAGTGAGTTGCACCTAACCAGAAATGGGACATTTCCACACCGCAGACCTTGCGTGACTGCAGTGTAGTGCACCAACACCTAAGTGCTAGGACGAGATTCACTGCAGGCACTAAGGGGCTGCACCTGCCATCCTCACACAGTCGAGCACAACGAGGGTGCCCCTGGCCACGCACACAGCTATGGCTGTGCAGCATCCTCATCCATACCCTTCTGGATCGGACCCTGGCTAAGCTACATATAGCCACAGCAGCCAGGCACTCCAACATCCCTGCAGGTGGCAAGTTCCGCTGAGTTCGTGGTGGGGCGCAAACAAGCCACCTTAAAGTCAGATCAAATAGAGCCAAATAGATCTATGCCATGCTGCAGCTCCACTGCAGGGCAGACAGGACTGGGATCATTTCTGCTATGACTGTGATCTACAAGCACCAGAGTAAAGAAAAGGAGTTGTTTATAGTGCCTCAGTAAGAATAGTCTCAAAAATAAAAGCAAAGAAAAAGCAAACTGTTTTAGATGGTGCTTGTTACTCAATAGGCATCATTCCAAAACGTCTCCTGCTCCTGACAGACTGAACGACCTTGAACAACTAAAGAACTTTGTATTCCACTGCTCCCCATCTTTAAAATTAAAATAATGATATTTAGGCTCAAATGTAAGGTGGTTTAAGATAGATGAACAAAAAGAATTCTAGATTGATGGAATATTATTATCAAGATTTAACTGCCAATTTCAATATGGGTCCAGCTCAGAGGCACTTCAGAACATCACATCCACTTAAAATTAAATTGAAGGATTCCTATTCATTCCCTCTCCTGAAAGAACTCAGGAAAAAAACCACAGTATGGGGACAGAAATTTTATTCACAGCTGCCAGAAGTGATTGCCAACTAGCAGACAGCAGTCCATGTTGAGGTAAACATAAATATGTAGGTAAAATATAAATGTGTTGCTGCTGAGAGCATTTTCTTAAAAAATACGCCCAAGAACTTAGCAATGTATCTACACTATTTTCTTACCTCAACTAGTATGAAGCGTGGCAACGTCATGTAGCTTCTCTGAGACTGATGCCTGCTGTTTGAAATCATGTTCACCTGTGAAGGAAACAAAGTATATTTTGTCCATCTTTAAGAAGCTAGCATTGTTTGGAATAATGTGCCCACAGCAATCTAGAAAAGGCCTGCTTAAAACACAGATTTGTACCAAAGTAAGGAACAGTGAGAATTACAACAGGGAAGAAGACTGTTCGTGTGCGCTCCTTTATTCCAGTATGAAGGAGCTTCAAGTTAATTTAGATTTTACTGTTTTGTTAAATTGATTCCAGCCATTTTTGTTCCAAATAACAGTATCTATACAAAGATTTGTACTTAAAATTGTTTTAATTATAACCCTGCATACTTCAACAAAACAAATCCTTTACCTCCTTTCAGCAGAGATTTTCTAATTCTAGTGACTTCAAAGAAACTTAAGCACGTTCTTAAAGTTAATACTAGAGAGCTTTGCTGAATGGGCATTAGTTGAAGGCTTAAAAGTTTTCAAAACTAAGATTTTAATCTACCAGGTTTCTACAGAAGCATGGGAACACAGGACTAGAAGGAACTACCAAGCTGCGAAGTCATGTCTTGCAATCACAGTACAGTAGATTTCTGGTTCTGCAGGATCCACAGAATATTTATTCTCAACACCACAGCTACAAAACCTTTCCTATTCCCTTGCAAGAAAATTAAGATCTGTTTTTAAAAAGAAAACAAACAAAAAAAGCAATAACCGCCTGGAAGAAAAAAATGTACTACTAATCTCTGCCATAGGAAAAGAGCAGAAAACAGCACACTGTGGATGTAACAATCCTAGGAATCAGCACGTGACTGGAATAGTAAATGGACTAAAATCTCCAGAGGAGTTAGCATCTTCAAGAATTAGAAAACTAAATGCTGGGCAGCCCTTCTAGATTGCTCTCCTCTTCCTTAAAAAAACCCCAACACTATTGCTTTGATTATTTAATTTTTAAAACTCTAGTTTAAAAAGCTTCTCCCTAGGCTCTTCCTAACAGATACTGCAATAGTCCTTCAGCTCTTTTCTCTTTTTCTCAACTGTGCCCCTTACTGTTCCTTGCTTCTCTCTCACCATTCACTCCTTTTTTATAGTGTCCCCTTCTGGTCTCCCAGTGTTCCCCCTCCAGTTTCTCTTTATCCTTTTCCTCACTCAGCTTCTTTCACGTAGCACATCTTCCAACATTGTGCATCTCCTTCTCTCTCTCTTCCATGGCCTCCCAAATCCATCTTTGATTCCCTTTCTTCCTCTGATGCTTTAGTAAGCTGCCGCTGCCTCTTCTCTTTCTCCCTCCTGTGCCCTGCCTGTGCGTGTGCGTATTTCATACAGGGCTTGGGGCTGAACAGTCCAGGAGGCACCACACTGAAGAGAAGAAAAGAGAAAGCAGATGCTTCCAAGCAATATCGGGAAAACAAACTCTGCTATGTGTGTGTGCAGCCTGGCTCCCAGCAACGCACTGAGCATCTTTGATGCTCTGCTTCCCTCATGACGGTGGCTGAGGGAGCCTGACGCTGTGCCTCCCTCCCCTTCGGAGTCAGTTAGTAGAAATGTGGAAACGGAGCTGTTGCTCTGTTCGGTGAGATTTGTGCATGCACCAGCTGAGGTCTCCCTGGGAGCGATGAGCTTTTCAGCTGGGACCCCGTCACTCCAGGCGTTTTTAGCCCAGTCTTTGGTGCTACCAACCACAGCGGTGGACATCTCCATTCCGCTTGTGTTTATCCAAAGCAATGAACAAGAAAACGCTTCATAGGCAAGCAGTGTGGCATATGTTCTTGAAATCTCTTTCAGATTGTCAAAGGCTGAACTTATTTATCAAGCAAATAGAAAATGGTGGCTCTGCAGTGGATCAATTTACTTGTATGCACCCAGGGCCAAACTCTGCTGTTCGTATTCCATTCAAATCCTCACTGAGGCAAAAGAGTCCCAGAGACTCCTTGATGCTCCATTATACGGTTACATAATAAAACCATTAATATTGCATATGGAGATGTGCATGCACAGCTACTGCACATTGGGACTATAGGCTCAGCTCATTAAAGAGACACCAACATAGCAGATATTTATTATTTATTGGGTGCTAACAGTACATTGAAGAAAAAAGAACAAGCTCTGAGCATTAAGGACCAATATATGGCCGCTCTTCAGCTGCTACCTCGAGATCAAAAAGGGCCTAAGATTCCTCTTCTCCAGCATAGCATCAGAGGAGAGGCATATTCTTGTTAACATTGCGTAAGTACTGCAGATGGGTATCTGCCAATGCTTAAAGGTCTCAGTGCACCAAAACGGGGATGAAACTGTAGAGCCTGAGGTGTGTCCCAGAATTTCCCTTTCCATAAGATGGAGATGGACACTGGCTGAAACCTGGAACACCCTTTACACAGGAGAAACACATACTATAAGTGAAATTGCCTTTCCAGAGGTTGCTGCTATGAATTTAGAGGAAGATGAGTGAGCCTGAATGAGGCACCAAGAAGCCATCTGTGAGGGCATGGCTGAAATGCTACAAGCATCCCTATAAATAGCTCTCGGTAAAAAACTAGTTCTGTTTTAGCAATATGAAGCCTTTTCCCGTAACTAGTTACTAGGCAGCCTATGAAACAGTTTCTCTGGCAGTACCCCACTGTATGCGTTAGGCAGTCTGCCTCCCTCCAGCTGATGTTCTGGGAGTACGCCTAACAGCAGCCTACAGGATCACTCTCCAGACAAGCCAACCCCTGCCACCGGTCGTCACTGATCTGCCTCACTGCTAGACTGGGGAGTCACGTTCACATCTGTGCTCTGTGTTTTTGGAAGAAAGGCTGCAAGCACACACCTCCAGGAGGAGCTCTGGACAACAGCATTTGGCTGAGTGGTGGTACCCCCCTGCAGCTCCGAATGGCGGCTGGTTATGAGCCACAGGTGAATTTCACACTTGGCGGCTGTAGGCTGAACATCCTCAGTGTTTACAGGTGTTGCAATCATGCTTTCCGTGTTTCTGATCCCATTTGGATCAAAATCCATTCAATTTATAAGAAGCCTCAACATGAGAGAATTGCATTCATGTCTCTAGGGTGCTTTTTGGAAACTTTTAGCTGCTGTGTAAAGGCGGGGGTGGAGTTTGACAGCAAGACCATGGCCAAAACAGCAGAAGGTTTTTACAAAGAACAGTCACTGCCCTGCATTTTGCCTGGAAATCAATTCTATAGGTGATTTCTAGGCATACCTACTGGCTCAGATACTTCAGCTTCACAGGGAGACCTCCTCTCGGGATGTGACATCAGCAATGAGCTCTGGGAAGCTCTAACCAACTTTTAACGTAAAAAAGTAAGAAGCCTAGAGTTTTAGCACTTCCAACATTAATCAGAAACAGAAGAGGAAGCATTTGGGCTCACAGCTTGAATATGACTTCAAGTGATTTACTTAATACCACATTTCTGCCAAAGCCACAAAATGAAATCAAATATCCTTAGTTCTGAAAGGGAGTCCCCTAATCTTCTCACTGTTTTACTACTTGTATTATCCACAGTTGCCATTTGTATGACTGCCTTCTGGCATGTCCCTTTTTTGGTGAAAGCCAGTGAGACGGCAATTTGAGAGCCTGGTGCTGCCCATCTTCCATAGGTTGTTATACAAGTGCCAAGCAGATCTAAGACACTACTGTGTCATTACAAGGTGTCTGTTCCATCACAGGTTTCCCTGTGACTTAGAATTAAGCTAGAAATACAAATGGCATATTCTATTTCCTTTATCTCGTTACATTTATGGGTGAAGTTCACCTACACTAAGGAAAAAATACTTATCAATAATTCAGGAGATGTAAAGATATGCTCTGAACTAAAGAAAAAAATCTACTAAAATGCAAATAAAGCTCACTAGAACTATCTGTGGCACTTATACTCCCTAATGTGATATAAATGTAGTGGCTTGCCAGAAGGTAAACAGAGAATGTGTCTGGGTAATGTTGAATTTGTCAAGAAAACAGGAAAATAAGGTCACTGTGCTATGAAGAAAACAAATCTTCATGATAGGAAACCATTTTTATTTGCCAAATTTGTGTAGTCTTTATAGAGATAATGGAGAATTGAGAAGATGATATTTTAATGAAGAAAAAGATGAAGAAAAATAATGAAGATACTTTCCTCTGAGATACTGACAATTATATCTAGCATTTGTACAATTTGTATCTATTTATCATCAGTATCTATTCATAAGGAGGGCAAATGTGCTCCAAGAATGTAAAGCGTGAGAGCTTAGAGTTTGTGGGCTAAAGGATATCTATATACAACTTGATCAGTTTTCCAAGATGAACCAGCCGGGGAGTCCCTGGAAGGTCCAGATTCTCCGACCAGGTTGATAATCAACACACTGAAACACACAAACTGATCCGGGCATGGCAGGAGCTGCCTGGGGAAGCCTTCAGGACAGTCCAAAATTCCCACCTAGATAGGTCCTGTACCAATCAGTCAAACACTTAGCGGTGAAGGTGGCTAAGAATTCAGTCAACCACTATGTCTCAAGTTGGTCCATTTTTTCAAATTGTCTGCTATTTTGTCTCTGCAGATGGCCAGACTGAGAGCTGCCGCACCACCCAGTGGACTTGCCTTGGTGACCACAAAGGCACAGCCCTGATACCCAGCTACACAAGAATTACAGTTACAGTGCAAACTTGAGGAGTTTTGTGCTTATAGCTTAAATTTCATAGCTCTTGTCACTACCAAATTTCACTGGGATGAAAAAAAACAATTTTAAAAGTTAATTTTCACAGTAGTTGATAGTCTATTCATGGCAAATACTGTTAGTGAAGATTTCCATTTTTATTTTTACCTATGTTCCAGCTACCTCTCTGTTCCATGCATATGCACAGAGACAGCTGCTTTTTCAAACTCTAATCAGGCTTTCACAGATAATGAAGTCTCTGTTCTTGTATCAGAAAGAATTCTTACATGATCTAAAGCTGACAAAAAACATCACAGAAAAATATCGTAATAAACTGAACCATATTCATGGTGGAAATACTGAAATGTATATTCAGAATAATCTTTAGAAGAAGAGAGTTCATTAGGGTTTCCACATTTTCACACTATTCTTCCTCTTGGTCCAAGAGGATTTTGCTTACATTTTAAGCTTTGGTGCTGCAGTAATTAAAAGTCTCTTTTCCCTGATACTGATGTTATTGTTGATCTTGGGGTATGAGGAGGGAGAACAGGCAAAGCAATGAGAAGCTAACGGCAATTCTATGAACAGCAAATGAGCTTGAATAACTGACAGCATAGAGATGAGCCTGGTATCTAATGTAACCTGAATATCAAACCAAACTACACAATATCAAAGGACTCAAACCAAACTACAGCATATCAAAGAACTCATCTTCAGATGAGTTCAGGAGCAATAAAATTGAGAATTTTGTACACTAATGTCTGTACCTTTTTCAATAGTAAAATGCTAGGGAGTTTGTTCTTAGCCAAATATGTGACATTTTTTCCAAATTGCTTTTTTCCTATAAAAATACTGTAAAAAGAAAAAATAGGAATGATGATCCTTTCAGGCTCTAGATCTGCCAGAGTAAGAAAAGAAATACATGAGAGCCAGTTCTCCCCAATAGGAGAGAGAACGTATCGCTCTTGTACATAACAAGAAAAAGGAACAGAAGTAACATAGCTCATACTGATGACAAAGATGCTGGGGGAGAAATTACTACTTAAGATAACTTGGACACAGAACATATAGATCAGAGTCAACATTTTCATGTATATTCAAAAGCAAAGTGTGAAGCCAATGAAATCTGGACTATTCAAGAACAGGTTGCTATCAGCTGAGAACCACATGAGAGAACAATTGCAAATTACCCTGATGAGAGCAGGAAAAGGCACTTTTGGCTGCTTTTGCTACCTGAAAATTCATGAATGCCACTAACTGGTGAACCTTAGTAATGAACTCGGATGCTCTTTCCCTCTGAAGCCCAGGGCAATAACTCTCTTTGCCACTTTCTCCAAATAACCTTCCACTGTAGCAACACCTTGGAATGCAAGGCAGATAGCAGCCTCACCGATGGGCCTGAGAAGCACTGAACAAAGACATAGATAAAGAAGTAGAACTGGATCTCAGCCAGACCATAACAGGAGTTCAAAAGTACACAGCTGTGTGTGGGTGCATGTGAAAAGAGCATAATCAGAACACTGATTGTGCATGGCTGGATGTTTATGTCCTGGAACACCTGGACGTGCTGGATGTATGGGGAACAGAAAGAGTGAAGTACGTGAACACCCTGTTTGGCTGCATGTTGAGATCCATGTTTGTATCTGTAGCTATATAACAGCAGCTCGTGTGAATAAAGTTGGATTCAGTACACCACACTGGGTCCATGTGAATCAGCCCGCTGCATTCCACCTCACAAGTGTTTTAACCATCACCAACCAGGTCCCTGTAGTATCTGCTGGGCTGTCAGTGATTGCCAATGGAACAGCAACATCTGGGTCAAGAGTGAATGAAATGTGGAGGAGAATGTTATCAGCACATTGGAGGCAGTGCAATGTATACCATCACAGTATTTTCCATAGTGATTTCCAGTATGTTGCATAAATGTCTCCCGTTTCTTCATTCTTTGCTGGCCTTCTGATGGGTGTACATTTGTGATGATATTGAGAGCTAAATTGTGCTCTCCTGTCTTGAAATTAAATAGAATGAGTTTTTTAAAAACTGTAAAACAGAAACAGTATTGAGAGACAATGTTATTACCACGAAAGATGAAAGCTAGGAACCAGAGAAACTATGTCCCTCTCTTTCTTAGATTACTCATTATCTGAAGATTAACATTAGGAGGACCTGGAAGCCTGTCAAACACCAAATCAAAAGCTCCCACAGGAGTTCAAATAGGAAAAAGTGTTATCAGCAAGAAGAGGATTCACTGGATTACATTTGTAGTGACAGGATTAAGTTTTGCCCAACACGCTGCATTATCAGAATTAACAAGGTCATTTTTATGTTAAGAAGACGAGGGAAGAATGCCCTTGTTTTGCAAGCAGGGAAATTAATATGGGATTAACCAATAAAAGAATTTCATAAAATTACTTCATTTGTGAAATCAAGGCAAATCTTAATCCTATAGCTTTGTACTTAAAAAAAAGGGAAAAGGCCCCACTGGAGTGAAGGAGCAAAATCCTGGTGCTGACATGAAATCCCATCCAACACAGATGTGACAATGTCCCTCTACTGTAATAACAGGAGGCCCTTGCCACCCAAGAGGTACCTACAAAGACACCTTCCCACAGTCAGCTGCTGATTGTGGGTATCTCTGCAAAGATACTCACTAAAATAGTTAGTACAGTGTAATTTTTTTGAATAATTCCCCATATAGATCTTGGAATAGCTTATTGTCTTCATTTTTCTCTCTGTTTTAGAATCAAAATATTCAAATACGTGGAATGTTTTAAACAGCTAGTCTTAGTCTGCAGCTTGCTCTGCAGCCTGGATTTATCAGGCAAGGAAAAATCAGCTGCAGCTCTCCGTGTATTATCAATGGCCAGTGAGGTATGAATGACACAGGCCATGCAATGGAGTAGCAATATCGGGTCTGTTTTAAACCCAATGTAAAGAAGTCTTGAGTCCGAAAAGTTCTGAACAAATAACTCACAAATAAATAATTGTGTGAATTGAATCTTTTTTTTTAGTTGCACGCTGATAACACTAGAATTACTGCTGTCAAGAGTCCCTCAGTCAAGGCTGGTAGTGGAGCAGTCAAGGCTGGTAGGGATAGTGGAGGTGGTGGGTGAGTCAAGCTTGCTTGATGCATCCATGGTTGTACCTACATATGATAAGCATCTTTTGTCCCACAATTCATTGCCTCACTCAATGCTCAGTAGAGTGTGTAGGGTCCCTGAAGTACTTTATGGACAGCCACACTTTCTCTAGTCACTTTCTAGTTTGCCATACAGGATCTGCAGGGACATTTGCTTATTTCTACTCTAGGACTGGTCAATCACAGTCACTACCAACAATGGAGTCAGCCCACTGTAAGAGATGGACATTGACCTATCTGTCATATAGCCTCATTTAGAATCAGATGTGAAACAGCTGCTGATAAAGCTTATCCAGCTGATTCATGTACTTTCTGTGTGTCTGATTAGCAGTATTATTAGAATAAAATAATAACAGAGTAAGTGAGGTCATATAGTGATTTCCTCAAATTTATTCAGTATTGGCAATTCTTTCCTGATTTTTAAATTCTCATTATTGCCAAATATCCAGATTTTGAGTTATGCTTATTAGTTTTGAATAGATGTAAATATCACAAATTATTGTTTCTGTTACAAGGATCAATTCCACCTCGTATTAATTAAAAGTTAACTCACATGCCAGTCTGTGAAATTTGTTATTTCTAAATACTTTTGCCAGAAAAAAATCAACTGCTTTAATCTTCACCAAAAGTATATACAAAGGAGAAGCAGAAGTCACCACGGTCACATGCATATCAAAACTAATTTGTATTTAATAATAGCTGCATCTCAAGCTGTCTTGAACTGTTGATCTGCAGACTTCCTGATGGTGATTTTTGGGAAGCTGGACTGAACACACAGTAATGGTTTTCTTCCCAGCCTTTAGCTGCTGCTTTACTTTAAACTGTGTCTTAAAATACGTTAAGTATTTTCCTCATGTGACTATCTAAGCAAATTCTGTATTGCCAAAAAGATGCGATGCAACTACAGATGGGAACGGGTATGGTTCTTCTTTTTCAAAATCAAAGAGGTACACCATGTCACCAGTGTGATACTCTATGACACTGCAACAATCTGTTTATCAATTATTTCTCATTTAGACAAATTTGTTGGAGGCTATCATGTATAATTCTCTATGTGCTATTTCTTCAGATTCTACTTATTTGTTCTATTTCCTTTTGGCCAAATAAACTCAGCTCATTTCAGCTCATATAAGACTAAAACCTGGCATTATTTCTGCTTAGATAAAATTCACTGACAGTTCTCAGCTTCTGCATAAGACCTAATTTGTGCATAGTAATATGTGTAAAAAGCCACAATTAAACTTCAAAGAATTTAAGCATGATAATCATCTTTATACTTCATTAAAACAGTAATGATTTAAAATTTTACTGCATAATCGTAAAGTTCTCCATTAGCTTATGTATCATTTTTTCCTTCTTCTTAATCTCTGCTCACTAAAAAAATCACAGTAGATATCTTAAAGAAAAAAAGTGACTTTTTTTTCACAGGGTAAATTTAAGTACAGGCCTGTAAGTGAAGGTGTATGAGTCGACTGGCCGTGTTCCGGGCCTGCCTGAATACCAAAACACTGCCCACACTGGCCACCTAAGTACATATGTTGAATCCTACAGACTCCTCAAATAAATTCACAGATTTCAAAATAAAAGTGAAATAGGACCTCTATGTTGTGTTTGCATTTTTTAGTGATAAATTACGTACTTCTTATTCAGGCAACTGGGATACCTCACAAAGGGTGGGTGCGAACTGCAGGATTTGCTATCAACTAAATAACAGTATGTTCACAGGAGTATATAGCCATACTAGAACTTAAGGCCAAGTAAACAGAAAATATAACCTCAGCATGTGTATGTGAGGTTCATCACAAACAGTTTGTGCTGTGGATCTATCCATGAAAGATTCATTTTCTAAATATGTCATTGCAGCCAGTGATTCAGAAGTAGAACACTTCCATCTGGCAACAGATGGCCAAGATGCATCTTATTTGTAGGATAGTCTTCTGCTAAAAGAACTAGTCCTCTCCACAATCTGTATAATCAGATAAGCAGCTTCTTTCTAGTATTACTGACATGAGAAACCACACCAGCACCTTGTCTCACAAGATCAATCAACCCCATATACACCTACATCCTTGCTTAAGTATTAAGCATCCTTCTATGTAACACAGTCACTTCTGCATTTCACTCCTAATTTTGTAGTTGGTAACACGCACATTGCATATGTAACACCTGTGTAGTTTCCCTAACATGCTAGCTGGTGCTCTGAATCAATGTGGCGTTCAATCCTGTGTTGTGATGAGCTTCTCAGCAGCTGTTCTTACTGACTGAGGGCTGCTTGCAGCGTTTGTCAAGGGTTTGCAAAGCCATCCCCCCAGACTGAACCTACTGCATTGTTTCACATGTTTTTAATCACTCACGCACAAGGCGGCAGTATCTGTGGGAGTAACAGATGGCTGCTAGCAAAGTTGGTTTATCCTGTTTCCTCTGTCACCATCCCAGAGAGGCCTTGCCCATTGCTGGCTTTCTTCTCTAAAGGTTTTGGGAGAAATATTCCAAAGCTCAGCACATCCTAACCAATCATTCAATATTTACTCTTTGTAAAAATCCAACGGATTCTGTTTCACAACAATTGGGGAAAAAAACCCAACACCCAAACAAAAAAAAAGGGTTACTTTCACAAAATGAGTTGTTCCTTAAGAGTTATTCCCTCAGATCTAAGTAAAAGGGCTCAAACACCAGTTCTAGTGGAGAGTTATGAGTCATCAGATAAGAAAATTCAGCTCTCCCATTTTTATGTGATATGGTAAACAAGAAAAGCACTGCAGAATTAATTCAGTGCTTGCTTTGGTCACAGAATCTGAAGCGACTGTTGCCATGGGTACATAGAATCAAGTTTTTAAAGGGGATTTAAGGACATGACAGAGAAGAAAAGAAAGGACAGCATGGAAGATTCAAGAATTGTAGATCCCTGAAGAAAATGAGGATCTGAAACACAGAGACCCAGAAAAAAAAAAAGTAGCCACTCATGCCATGAAGACAAGGTAAGAGAAAATACAGCCAGCTGAAAGATGAAGGTGGAGAAATAAACAGAAGAAACTGGCAGACACACCAAGGGGGAAAGAAGAGCAGCTAGCTCCATAAGAAGAGAGGAAGGGGCAATAAAAATAAGCAGGGTCATGAGGACGATGAATTGCATCATACAGAAGATCATGACAGAGATCAGAAAAGGACAAAAATAATGGATAAAGAAATAACAAATGAGGAATAAGGGAAGAAGCATATTTACAGCATGAAAAACAGATATGTATGGATGATTGGGGATTTTCATTAAAAAGTCAATGAGCAAGCCATCAGAGCTGATCTGGAGGAAAGATATGTGGTGTGGCAGGAGCAAGAATACAGGTTGTCCTGAACTACAAAACGTCATCATGAGAGAACAGAAGAATCCACTAATCCTACTTCATGCTGAAAAATGTCACGGCAAAATTCCATCAAGAGCAGGATCAAAGATGTCTCTGCCAGCTGGGAAAGACTGGCTTATTTGGTCTTTAATGGAATTTTTCCAGCCCCAAGAGAAGGAACATATATGAAATACAAGATTAAATAAACTGGGAGATGACTTAATGACTAATCTTAGAAGGGAGGTTTTAGGTTGCTTGGCCACTCAATACAGGACTTTTTTCTGAAGGAAGGGCTTTTTAAGGAAAAGACAGTAAGGAGAAGCAAAAGATAATATTAAAGAAAACATCGGGTGAGTCAGTGACATAGATGCAGAAATCCGGCTTTAAAAAAAAAACAAAGGTAGTCAAAAAAAAAAAAGACAGTAAAAACACCTGAAATGTATGTGCATAAAGGAAAAGAACCTCTAAAGGGAAAGCATGTTGAACTAGCAGTTGTGATAAGGGTATCAGCATCAAAAAGAACTTGCTGGCCAGGAAAGGGATATAAACCTAAATATAGTGAGGTGTCATTTCACAGTAAAGATGTGACAGACCATATAGAAATAAGAAGGGCTATGTGGATGAAACAGAACCTAGGTGGGTCAAAATCAGTGTGTAAAAGCAGTCCTACTGAGTAGTGTCAAAAGTGTGTGATCAGCACAACTGCCTGGTTGGATCTTTGTTGTGAGATCAGTTGCAGAAAAAGTCCATGTAAGTGTTCTTACTTCAAGGCACTTACCAGAAAATGCAGTGTTACCTGCTCTTCAAGGAAAGCTTAGCTCCAGCGTAGCTTTCAGCTTGAGAAGCACAGCCTAGCCTTTCTTTATCTTGCTATTGTAGTGTTAAGAAATGAATCACATGTATTGTTTCAGAAAGGCTTTGGGAATTTTTACATTGTCGTGGAAGCTAAAGCTGTGAAAGGGCTCCCAGAAGAGTTTAGATGCATTCACCGAGGACATGATCAGTTTTTAAACGTGATGATCCAGATGAACTTTCAGATTATGAATCACTAAATTCAGGATGTCTTTTCAGGGAAAGGATCATTAAGATATACTCTTTATTTCTTCTACTTTTTCCTTAAGCATCCTTCAATGGTCACAGTCAGAAACAGGAGACAGGCTAGATGGCCTTCTGTTCTAACTCAGCGTCCCTGTGCTTTGAGTTTGAGACTGAAACATGCCTGCGTAAAGAAACAAGAGGGAATAAGAACATTTACATCCCTGTTACTGATTGCCTGATTTCTTTATCCTATGGAGCCTGGATAGGGATACAGTGATCAATGCGCCTTCATTCCATAACCCTTTCGCAGACCAAGAGCCAGAGGGCTTAATTTGATACTGGTAAAAAAACCTTGAACTCCATGCTCTTAGAGAAAGAAGACTTGAGAGTTGGAAAGCTTTCTGGAAGTTACAGTCTCATCCATGGCTACTTCCAGGACTTTACTGCATGAAGTGACAGTGCAGTCTAAAGGGATGTCCTAGATTATATGTGTAATTCATGAAAGTGATTGAAAAATAAAGTTCATGTGCTCTGGAAAAAAGTAATGCTAACCTACTATTTAGACTGGATGTCTTTCTTTTTCCATAAAAGACATGCTGAGAAAAGCCTCTCTCTCACGATTACCAATGAACATTTTATTTCAGCAACAGTGTGTTACTTCTTGTTTACAAGAAGATTGCTGCTTATATTTTTATTGCTGTACAATTTACCTCATGAAACAATTCTTTCCTACAGGAAGCTTATACTGCATGTATGAAGAGTAAGGCTCCCTTGCTATCAAAAATAGGTCCTTTTGCCTACGACTACTGTCAAATAATATAAGACAGATCAAAAGAAAGTTAAAGCATTGTTACTAGAACATCTTAATGTTATTAAAACACCTCTCTTCTTTTTGAAGATGTGTGTTTTTCTTTCACAGTCAACAGACTTTCAAGCATTTAGGTCAGACATGTTTCAACTGGTTGAGACCTGTTGGAAAGCATCTTGCAAATGTCTGATGTACTATGGGAGTTTCTTTGTGATTATGAATGTTGCAGTGCCATGTAGCTCTGTTGAAGTCTGTAAAGAAGTTGCATAATTAGCAATATTCACTAAAGTTTCAATAATACTCCAAATGTATTAGCTGCTGTCCAGGCAGATATGGAAAGATTGTCACTGCTGTAAGTGACTTGTAATTTAAAATCAGTCACAACGAGTAAGGGAAAAACAAAGGTGTAAGCTCAGATTATCATACTGTCCACACTTACAAGGAAAAATATTTAGCTGAAATATTTTTTAAAGTATTTAGGTTAGCTAACAAAGACTACTGGGACAATGGCAGTACTTGAAAATGTGCAATGACCTATATTCATTTGAATAAGCCACTGAAAGCTTTAGCATACTCTAGACGAACAACTCTGTGGGCAAAGAGGGATGCAACCTAAAATGACTTTTGCGCAATTAAGCACACAGTTCATAATTTAGCACACACTGTATTGAAAACTGACCTTTTAAAAAGTTTTTAGCTATGAAGATAGCCATGACCAATCTTCAGTTTAGCTGCAGCTATGATTTATATTTCTGCGAGGCTTCTGGCTGACTTCCCTGAAAGAAGTGCTTAAATGGTAAACACCACATAGTAAAAAAGGGTGCAAATGCATCCCTCTGTCTCAGACAGTCACAGTTTTTTTCTAGGTTTTTCTTTTAACTAACATTAATATAGTGCCTGTCCCTGAGGCCCAGGTGCTATTGCAAAAAAAACAGTACAAGACATAGATGGAAAGACAGATTAACATCTTGCTGCATAGCTTTAAAAAGAATGTATAGTGAATAGACTTTTTTCAAGGTAGGCGGTAATAATAGAACAGGCAGTGACTACCTGACACTGAAATCTGACACTGACATTTGAAGGATAAATTGAATTGTGATATTTGAAAGATTCTGGAAGAGAACGGTTCTTGATAAGGATTAATTTTTGCTATTCCCACTTTTTTCCAAGCTCAAAAGAAAAAAAAGACAGAAAAAAAAAAAAGAGAATGAATAGACTCATGATGCTTCCTTTTTCTGTTTAAATGAATTGGACTTTGTGCCTTAACATGCAGAAAAACAGATCTCAACATCTTGTTATTTTCTGAACAGGTTTGCACCTTTACTTTGGGGATATCACTTTGTATACTTTTGTGCATAATTTGGTGATACAATTTCTTGAGATACAATCTATAGCTTTTAAAACATGGCCTTTGAAGCTGTTAACACTGGTGTCACCCAAACTTACTAGTTAGTGAAGTGCTAGCTTAAGGTGTCGTCAACTCCTCCTTGTTATTTATATAGAGAGTGAATTTTAAAGTATGTTTGCAAGGTAACAGAAGGAAGAATTGACTCTTGCAAGACTTTATTGCTCTACCTGTATATCTGCTTCTGTCAATTCACAGAGGGTGGATATTCTCATCTTCTTAGACTTCTGTGTATGACTTTTATGCAATGAAGCTCTCAGTCTTTATAGAAGTCTAATTTAGTGTTGTCACCATGGACTAAAGCAAGTACATCAGACTTGCTCTTCTCCACTGCAAAGCTTCAAAGCTTCCTGCTGTCTCCCTGGAAGCACTGATTCACTTTCTGGGTCTCAGCTTTCGTCCTCAAACTGTTAAACACATTGGTCAAAATTGTGGAAGTCTGCTGTAAGTCAGGGTATAAAGACAAGGACACAGTGGACTTTTCTGTCATCTACAGATTTTCACTGAAGGAACTAGAACTCCTCTCCAGTCAAGTTGAAGGCTATGAAAGAACTACCACAGGAATGCTTATCCATCACCAGTCTCAATACCTCCTGCTCCAAGTTCAGCAGGAGTACTGCCAGCTCCAGGATAAATCCAGAGCAACAGGAGCATGTATAATGCCTATCTTATAAAATTTGCACCTGAAGGAAAGAATGAGGCAGAATGAACTGATGTCATAGGTTCCAAAAAAAAAAAAATTACATGGCCCACTAATCTCCTGAGAGGCCTTCAGACTCTGGTGATGACAGCAATAGAGGAGACAAAAGAAAACAGGTAAAATCCATATTAATTTGCCTGGGATATTTTTGAGATTTGAAACGATCTAAGTCATGCTACTGTCTCTCTCTGAATGCCTTTACAAAGCATTCCAAAAAGTATAACACAAAACCATTACATTTTCTGTCATATAACTTAAAAATCTACAGACATCTATCCTGTAAATGATGTCAGGTTTAAAATATCAACACTACAGAATCACCAGATAAATGGCTAGCACATAAAAATTAATACACAAGTGAATCTTTGAAATCCAGTAAATCTGAGATGAATTTTTATGAACAGTGCAGGTATAAGTTTAAGAAAAACTGTAAAGTAAAGTGCAGAGGAGGATGTAATAGGATTGATTAAGTCAGTACTCGGCCTGCAGAACCCTGGCAGAAAGCTTGCCTTCACTTCCAAGTGTGATATGAATTTATGAGCACTCTTAACCTCCTTTGTACTGAAAATTTGCCTGTGTCTCACTCCTACTGGACAATATGACTGGCTAGGTAGAGAGCTGGTCTGCTTGATTACAGCACTCAATGTTAGGAGCACTTTTTTTAAAATTAATTAATTCAGAAGCAGCTATATGAACATGTGTAAGTACCATCATGACAAACTATAGTCCATTATGCCCATTCCTACCTGCTGCATGATCTTCAAAATTTTTACGGAATACCTATTTGAAGTGCCAGGAGGTCCACTGTCACTTAACGTCTCATTTTGAAAAACTCATAGGATTAAAAAAAAGAGGAAAGAAATGAAAATTTATTTATGCAGGAATAAGTACTGCTGACACCACTGATCCACCAGGTTGAGCCTGTCTCTGGGTGGCCTTACACTGGCTGGTCACTCATCACGCCACTACCTCTCCATCAGTCAATTTCTACCAAGATGTCTCTCCATTTTTCTTTGTATAATTACTTCCTTCAAGTTATCCAAAGGTACATAAATATGTACTTGATGATTTCCAACAATAGTAAGTTTTTCTCAGTATTTCTAATGTACATGAAAGAAACCTCAGAGCAGGTAGGTAGTAGAAAGATAGTAGGAAGCTGAAGGTTATCATTCCTATAAGAAGATCCATTTGTGTTTGATTTTTATGAACGGTGTACAAACACAGCCAGATAAAAACACCACTGATGACACATATTAGGAAATATCTTTACCAAAAAGAAGATTACATTGTCACTACTAGAAAATAAAATACTTTGTCAAGGTTGTTTCCTTCCCAATATGTTATACCATGTTATTGTAGAAATATCTCGGGGAGGGACTGGGCAGGAGGGAATTGAAAACAAATTCGGTAAAATTTTACTGCCATACTTTTCAAGTAGGCATTACTGCAAGGAACAACACTTGTTTTAGTACTCCATGTACCTGCATTTTGCACATACTTAGCACCCCTCAGTTTCATTCTTGAAAATCTTTTCCCAGGAAACTGAGGATTAGGGATGCAGATCAAGAAAGACTTCACACAGAATCTCAAGATCTTTTTGCTATAGCTACATAACTAAATTTGAAAAGGAAGCTAGTACTTATGTCTTTTGTATTACTGTTATCTATACCTGCAACTCTTCATGTTCCCAGGTACCTTTTGTTTCCTTCTGTACGTAGACTGTGACAAAGGTACCTCTGTTTCTCAGAGGTCTCAGCTGTAGGTACACAAACCGCCAAAGGTCACAGGCTGATTTTCCACGAAGAGTACAGCCATCAAACTTGGGATGTTGTGCCACACCGAACAGGCTGCTTAGAGACCTGTCTTAAACCAAGCTGCATGTCTTTTCCTAGTTTGGCCCCATCCTATAGGAAGAACATTCCAAGCATGATTATATTGGATGAATCTGGTACAAAATCAGTACAGTGTGTTTGAGTAGGGTAGGAAGATGGGTAAATAGTGGTCAGGTATGCATTTTGTGTGACAGGAAGGGTACTGTAAGTGTATGCAGCTTAGAGAAAAAATTAAGCGATATGTGATACATCTATTTACTGGAAGTCAGTCCTTCTAAGACCTTTTAGTTCAGTTTCTAATAAGACTTTTAATGATAAATGTTAGGAAAGTAGTGGTATTAACATTCTTCCAAGACACAGATAAAATCTTCACATTACCTCCTGTCTTAATCTGGGAAATGTTAGATTCTCTTCACTCTAGGACTATGGTAATGGTACATCTGGTGTTGGATGTACAACTCATTATTTCTATGAAAATAATTGTTCTCTATCCTGACCAGAAGGAATACACCCATTTGACCTATTTTTGGTCACTTTATTGACCGTCATTTCAGTTAGAAAAAAATATTTCAGCAATCAGTTTAAACTTTTCCTCTTTAAACTATCTTATTAGATCCCATGCTGGCTGCCTAGCTTGGAGTCAGGGACTACATCAGGTAGAAGAGCATTATAGCTGTTTAGTGTATAGCAATACAAATCAGGGACCTCAGTAGAAATGCACTGGTCACAGGGGCATTTAATGGAATTGTTGTTTCTTTTCTATATTCAGAGAAAAAGTGTTTGTGCAAGGGGATTTTTGGTGGCTGGAGAATGTAATATGCTTTATTATTTTTTCTGATAAACATTACTGAACACCTACTTAAGATTTTCCATTTTTATAAAAAATAATGTTCTGCAGCAAATCCTACTACTTTGGAGAATTAGCCAGCTGCCTTCTGTGGAACATTTTGTGTAAAGCAAGCAAGTTTTGTGTAGACCAACATTTGCAACAGTTCTTTCTATTTTTGCTGTCCATAGCAATTTAGGAACATTAGAACACTATATAGGAAAAGATCAAAGATCTGTCTAGCTTTATGTCTTTTCTGAACAACCACTACTGCTCCAGAAAACATTAAACTCCAGAAACGCACTGTTTGATATAAGGATGAACTTCTCCCCAGTCTGAGTAGCGGATCATTTTGTGCCCCAAAGCCTAAACATTCTTGGTGCTGCAGTGCATGCAAAGCATGCCCCAGCAAATATATGTAAAGTTCAATATGGAACCGCATCATATCCCTCATAAATTGAATTGAACAGCTCTACTGCAGAAAAGATCTTCTGTCAACATCCACAAATCATTTGTGAGACTGGAATTGTATATTAGAAGAAAAAACTATTGGAGAAAATCTGCAAATATAGAATATTTTATTTTTAAATACCATATATTGCCTTCTAGTACACTTTATTCCCCACTCATTAAGCCCTTGACATCAGCAAAAGCACTACTGTTTACATCCTGCAAGCTTTGCACAGATTCATCCTGTTAGATGAATGCCCCTAGAAATCAGATTCCATTTTTCCAGGGGAGTTGTATCCAGTTTTGCTACAGCTGTGTGATACTTTGTCTCCTTATTTACATACCAATCCATCACTCATTGCATACAAAAAGCATTTTGTAAGCCATACAAATACGCATGTACCAGATTTCAAAAAAGGTAAAGTCTGTTTTGTGTCCTACACACTAAAGATTTCTGAAGACACAGCAAGGTTGTGTATCAGCCTATGGTCTGCAGAGCAGCCTTTAACTATAATTAGTCTTCCTAAATACTAATCAGCATCTCGTCTATGTGAGTTCTTATAATATATTCAATTCCGCAATCCATTAAAGAGCATTTCACTGCATATTTCAATCTCTTTGGTTCATTTCTTCCATAGGACAGATAATTTTAGGTAATTAAAAATATTAAAAAGTATTACTATCCTTCTTAGCAACATTAGTTACTCTGTACGCCTGTTAAACCAACATTAATAGAATCAGGTGCAAAGTAACAAGAGTCTTTAGGAAGTTTCCGTATGCATTAGGTATCTATGTAAGCAAACTCGCTTACAGGCTTTTATTGAAATTAAACGTTTCTGTTGAAGAAAAATATGGTGCCAAAACTATTTTTAAAAGGCAATTAAAGGAAGAGCCAGGGCATCGCACAGGGCTGGCAGCCCGTGCTTGCCCACAGGGGGGCTCCGAGCACGTAGAAAGGCTGCTCACGGTGGCCGTCTGCTTACAGCTGCTGCAAGGAGTAAGAGAAATAACAGAATAAAAAGGAAAAGCTCTAATAGCATGTGACTGCTTCTAGATTACATGGACTCAGTGAAAAAGAAAGGAGAAAAAAAAACAATCAAATGTTTAGGATTTTTTTTGACTGAGCAGGTTTGATGCATATTCAGTTCTGAATTTCAAAATGCACTGTGTCGATGCTGTGGAAAATCCTGACAGGGATTGCCGGTGCCAGCTGAAACAGGATTATGCACACATGACTGACAGTCCCTCGTAGCTAAGGAAGAAGCAATGTGAATTGCTGCTGATTGATATTTACAGATCTATTACACTCAAAAGACAGCGTATTTGTATCTCCTAAGACAGAATTCCTGTTTGGCTGTTCGGACACCAGGGCTAGAAGTGGATGTGGCCCTTGATGTCTCTAAGAAAGGAGACCAGCCACTGCTGTCACCGCCCACGCTCGTCCCCGCGGCCCCAGACTGGGCCCACCACACTTTGCGGCAGCGCTACCCAGGCCCCCTTTCCTCACCCTCTCCCCCCTGCCCAGGCTGCAGGCTTGGGCCAGTCTCCCACTGCCTCTGCCTCCTGCCCACTCACCCTTGCACATGGATCCCACAGACCAACAGATGCGAACCTGGGTAAAAATTCTAATGACACGTACTTGCACCATGGAAAGAAATTAAGAGAAAAGGAGTGGAGCCTGAAATAACAAACAAACAAAAAAAAAACCGCAGAAAAATGCAGAGAAAAGACCAATGTCTGCATTACGTTTGCAACGCTCGGCAGAGGGCTCCAGCCCTGCACGCAGGCAGCTGCTCACTGCTGCTTGTGCCCAGGCGTGCTGCAGGCAGCCCTCGTGCAGGAGGGAAATTGCACAGTTTGTCCAATCACAGAAAATACAAACCTCTGTCCTGAAATTAGGGTTAAGATATTTGTTGACTTGAAAGGAGAAGAAGTAGGCTTCATGTTTTCTGTTCATACCATTGTCTGGAGATCACCGTAATTCCCAGAAAAAAACAAAAAAAAAAAAAACAAAAAAAACCAACTATGATGTTCCTGCACTGAGGAGCTGCAGGGACTGAAATAAAATGGCTCATGTCCTTGTAGTTTCTGTGAAACACCCATCACCCAGAAAAAAGCAGACAGCAGAGCAGGAAGCATGCCTGGGTTCATGTGCCCATGTACTCTGTGTTAGTGACATACTGTAACTTGTTCTGCTTGAGTGAACAGAATGAAATACTTGTTCTCTCCCTCATTAAAGATGTTCTTAAAAAACGTGCCTGGATGTCAGTCTCTGCTCCCATCTTCTTTTTTACTGAGTGCTCTCTAGGCTATAGAAAAAACATTGCAGGACTCAAATACAGACAAAACTGAGCCTTAGTACAGAAGAGCAGTACTACCTTTCCAGATGTTGATAATACCATCACAAAGTGCAAATATTTGAAACAGCTATTTAATTGAACCTAACATGAAATACAGAAAGAATCTGACTGGCCTGATTTTGAGTGTGTGCTGGGATTACTCCCTTCACTGCAGTACAGTTGCTCCCGAAGTGTGCCAGTGCAAGCAGATCAGCTCTTATTCTAAATTAAACCCTCTTCACAAGAATATTCAGAGTCCATACCCCACCCTTTATATAGTGCTTTTCAATAAATATTTTCTAGAGGGTGATACAAACAATTATTACTTCTTTTTTATCACAGTCATATTTAGATGTTTTAAAAAAAAAAAAAAAGCAATGTTTCTTTGTGCTTAGCACTGTATATTGACTCAGTTAGTGGTACATCCACTGATTATTTTTGTGGTCCTTCATTGTACAGTAGAGGACAATTGTACAATAGAGGATAAATGTACAATTGTACATCCTTTCCATCCCTTCCCTCCACACACTAATATTTTTGTTCACAGGTCTCCAACAAGCAGACTAATTGTGAGTGCATGAATATGCATATGGATTGATACACATGAAGCAGGGCAACGTTACAAAGGGGTGTCCTAAATTAAAAGAACGGGCCTAGAGCTACCCAGTGCAGTACACGTGCATGTGGGCAACCTTCACATACAGTATGCACAACTGAGTTACAGCAGTTACAGATGCAGACATCAGACATTATCTGAACCGAAAGCTGTCTGTAGCTATAACCCTAAAGAAGACCTCGAGGATTCTGATGATATGTTGATCCCCCATGAGAAAATCTCATTGAATGTAATGTATACTAAGATATTTTGTACCGTTTTGTAGTATTTACTATAGGACAGCAATGATATTCCTACTGAATTTCACATGATTTTTGCTTTTTAGTTCTGTAAAATCTTTATGTCATTTCTCTGTAAGACTGTTGACTTGATAAATGAATGTTCTCAGCTTTATCCAAATTTAGAGAATTTTGCATATGGGATATCTTATATTATCAATAAGATGTTTGTTCTTCAGTATTTATTGTAAAAAACAACCCTCCCGCCCTCAACAGAAATCCTAGCAAGGCTGAAATCACACTCAGAAACTCTCAATTTATGACTAGTACCCTGGAGATGAAGGTTTTCTCTGGTAGAGATATTGTCCAAAATGCTGAGATTTTACTCCTCAGGATATTCAGTGACACATGGCAAATTCACTTGTTCATTAGGTAAAAACATTCAAAGGGAAAGAGAATTGCCCTAATGCCCCCTATAATATGACAAACCACTGTACTGTTGGTGCTGTAAAGCACAAACATGTGGACAGAAGATGCCCTGATCTCACAACCGTAACTGCAGGCAAACTGCAATTCAGAACAGGCCAGAAGTAGCAGGCTTTCTCATGATGGCCACCCATGTTACGTACCCATGCAATGCCTGGTATTCTTATCATCCTTTTGTTTTAGGACTATAGGTAGAAGACAATTGTATATTTATTTCCCTGCTGAATTTGAAAGATTAGAAAGAAGAAAATCCAGACAGGGGAAAATGCAGCATTAGTGTGGGAGTGAAGTTAAGGGAATGCTGCAAGTCTTGCGTATTTCTAACCTAGCATAAACATGGATTCCAGACTCTTTTGCCTGAAAGTTCCATTTATTTCAAGAAATCTTTTTAAATTAAAACAGATTTGAAATAAGAAGATTTGAAACACATCATTCTTAAAATGTGCGTCCCTATCCTTCTCCGACTGGTTTTTATTAAGAAAAGAGGGAGATCCGGAGCAGGCCATGAAACGGGTATATAGTGAGTTAGGCATGCACACATGAGATTTTGAGTGAACATAGTCATAACAGCTTTTTACAAGGTAGTACGTTCAGGACTTAAGACTGTCATATACTAAAGTACCTTAGCACTGTAAAAAGAAAGAGTATGTAATCTCAGTAAAAATATCTATTTTAATTACACCACCAGCAATTTGAAACAGAAAATGTGCATTTTAGAGATCATTTTAGAGCTAAGAATGAGAGGTGCTAAAAACACCCAATGCCATATCAGGCAGATTTTCCTCTTTGGTTTGTTTTGTTTCTGTGATAATGGGAGTTAAATTTTTCTTCACATTTCTAAATAATAGAAAACTATCAGGACTAAGTTAGTCATTTTCAAGGGGTCCATTATCCTATTACTGAGAAAGAAATGTAACAGTTTATTAAATATTTCAGAGCAAATGTAGCTCTGCACTGAAGCCCTGCATCACAGAATGGAGGATTTAGTACTTGGGAGTTTAGTGTCAGGGTGCAGTTAAAATAACTAGCTCTTACCAAAAAGGGACGGGAAGCTTAACCTCTACAGGTTTACCATGCGAAGTCTATGGGGAACAAAATTCTCCATTTTGGAGAAAGGAAGAACAACGTCTCTGCATTGAGCTGAATTTACCAGTTACTACAGTGGAGCAAAGACTACCAGCTGAGCCATGAATTCAGTCCTGCCTGGTGTGCTTTTGCAATTGGAGCGCACATAGACCCTTGTACAAACATGAGCTGCTGTAACAAGGAGCACTCCACTCTGTGAAATACGAGGCTGTGATTTCGTCTTTCCTATGAAATTTCATATATGTGTGCCTCCACCACAAACATAATTTGGCATGGCATTAAGTGAAAATATATTCTAAAGATTGCAACTCACATTGGGTCTTAGCATTAATATATGTAAGATGTAATCTTTTCAAATTAATCCTAACACTCTAAGAGACATATTTTCCCTGGCATAGCCTGGGGGATGAAATACATACCAAGGCCTGGATTCATCCAAATTTAGTTATTTAACTGCAGTACCTCAGCTAAGAGCTTCCAACTACACCAAAAGTCAGCAGAACCTCAGGGAGTATATCTGGTCCTCCTAAAACCCAAATCACCCTCAGGAGATGCCTCTTTCACAAAACACACTCACTCTCTCCATTGACTATATAGAAAACCTGGGGCCTGAGTGCCTAAACTTGGGCAGAATTAATCCATGCTCAGATAACTGGCCCAGATGTGGCCTCCATGTGACATGGAAGAATACAGCACTAAGGGAGAGTATTGTCGTACAAAGAATGATAGAACAGACAGATCACAGTCCCCATGAGGCATCCAAAAACAGTGCAGCTTATACACTACTCACCTCACTGGGGAGGTAGCAAAATTACCCTTCTTTTCTTCTGTGAAAGACATTTAATACCGCTTTACCATGAGTCCCCTTTCCACGGAATCACAGAATCATGGAATTTTGAGAGTTGGAAGGGACCTCTAGAGATCATCTAGTCCAACTCCCCTGCTGACGCAGGAATGCCTAGAGCACATTACTCAGGACTGCATCCAGACGGGTCTTGAAAATCTCCAGAGAAGGGGACTCCACAACATCCCTGGGCAGCCTGTTCCAGCGCTCTGTCACCCTCACCGTAAAGAAGTTTTTTCTTGTGTTTGAATGGAACTCCCTATGTTCCAACTTGTGCCCGTTGCCCCTCGTCCTGTCACTGGGAACCACTGAAAAGAGTCTGCCTCCATCCTCCTTCAACCCACCCTTTAGATACTTACAAGCAAGAATAAGGTCTCCCCTCAGCCTTCTCTTCTCCAGGCTAAAGAGTCCCAGCTCTCTCAGCCTTTCCTCATAA
>VYXH01014299.1:655957-676522 GCA_013397275.1 Burhinus bistriatus | reverse complement strand
GGGGGACACCACTGGTTACAGGCCTCCAACTCGACACTGCTCCATTGATCACAACCCTCTGAATTCTGTCACACAGCCAGCTCTCAATCCACCTCACTGTCTCCTCATCTAGCCCACAATTCCTCAGCTGCCTACTGAGGATGTTATGGGAGACAGTGTCAAAAACCTTGCTGAAGTCAAGGTAGATGACATCTACTGCTCTCTCCCCATCCAGCCAACCAGTTATAACATCATAGAAGGCTATCAGGTTGGTCAAGCATGATTTACCCTTGGTAAATCCGTGTTGACCACTTCCAATAACTTCCTGTTCATCAACGTGTTTGGAGATGACATCCAGAACAAGTCTCTCCATTACCTTCCCAGGGACAGAGGTGAGACTAACCAGCCTGTAGTTCCCTGGGTCCTCCTTCTTGCCCTTTTTGAAGATTGGAGCGATGTCAGCCTTCCCCCAGTCCTCAGGCACCTCTCCTGTTCCCCATGACCTTCCAAAGATGATGGAGAATGGTCTAGCAATAACATCTGCCAGCTCTCTCAGCACTCGTGGGTGCATCCCGTCAGGGTCCATCTTCCTTATACAGCTATTTTCATTAAACACAAATCACTGCACTGCTGGGATAATAGCATAAAAAAATTATCAATTGATCATAGAACACTCTAGAATGACATTTTTTCTTTCCAGCATTAATAGACTTTGTATAAATGATAAAATATAGTTACTGTCCATGCCACTTCATCTATTTTCACCACAGCACATATCCCTCAGAACTACAATGATCTTTGTGTTATGGGTGCCAAGATAGCCTTGCCTTTCCAAGTAGGAGAGGGAAAACCCTGACAGATGAAGGTGAAGACAACTACATATGTTTCAAAGTACATATTTCCTTTGGTGCTGCATCTTCAGATGGACTGTCCCAGTTTCCCCAGATCTCAAGTTTGGGGCAAGCACACAGGACATTCAGAGAAATATGGCCTTACAGGGGTCTCAGTCTACTCCAAATTTTAAAATTAATATGATACAACTTGACCTAAAATATATAGTAAATAAACGTATAAAACACACATTGTGATGGGAATTAATATTTTATTCCTGCAAAGTGTTCCAAATGGACTTTTTGTATAACAACTATTCTAAGTCAGCTCCTTCACTCAGTAGAGCTCTACAAATTTGCTGAATTGATAACTTTTTCTTTCTGTAATATATAGTTTGAAGAGACAAAGAGCGAAAGCACTAAACTATGTTCCCAAATCCTACTGAAAATGAAAGGAGTGACTCTGAAACACCGGGAAGCAATATTTGGTTCTAAAGGTTTTTGCACACAAGGTGGTTATGTTCTGAGTAGTTCCTACGAGGAAGATATTTTGAAACATTCATTAGATCCATTGACTTCAGTCATATGCTTGTTTCACTGGCTTAAAATAAAAATGAAGGCAGAATCAGGCTATTTCCTGGTTCAGAACGCAGCTGTTCTCCCTCGATGGAATAACTAATTCATTTAATAATATTCAAAGCATTCTATAACAACATATTCTAGCAATTTCCAGTTGTCCATTATTTTTTTAGTTTCCCCTCATAATTAGACTTGACTGAGAGAAAATGGGAGGAAAAAATACATACATTACCCATGTGTAGTGCATAATGTCTCATCTATGATGACATTTCCCTTCATTTGTGCAGAGAGACAAAATAATTTTCTCCTGGCTATGCCACTCTTGAGTTTTTCTTTCTCTTTCTGCTCACAAAGATATGTTTTATAGTAATTATCTGACATTATATGGTACTGAAATTATGTAAGCCATATCAGCAGGGCAAGAAATATCAATATTATTATAGCAAAGTTTGAGGCTTTGAAAGATGAATCAAAATTTCAGAAGGAACATTTAAAAGATATCTCAGGCAACTCTAAACAAAACTGCCCTGTATGTATAACAAATAAATGAGAGCTTTATGGATACATGATTTAACTTTTTTCCTCCCTTGTATCCTTTTTTTGAGCTTAAAATAAAGGAACATAGATTCATTTCAGGAAGCTATTTCCTTAGAGGGCCAAAGGAGTGCAGGCCCTCATGAAACACTTTAATTTACAGTTTGACTGAAGTCATTAACTTCAACTGGGACTGGATTTTTCCCTCTTAAGTGCAATACTAATCTGAAAAGTGATTATGTTAAAGTAGCCAGTTTTAACATGGTGGATCACCTCTATTGAAATATTGGGTAACTTCTGTTGACTATAGTCACAAAACTATTTCCTTTGCGTCTTTTTAACTCCTAAGAAAAGATGAAGGAGCCAAACACCTTTTGTTTGTTTGTTTTTGATCAGCATGATCATTTACGAAGCAACATATTTTTGAAGGGATTGTGGCTGTTTTGCTAAATACCATTAGTGTCCCCAGGCCCTAAATATAGCATAATCACCTGAAAATTCTGGGAGCAGGGTCATTGACTGATGATGTGAAGGTTTCTCTCAGGCGTCTCAGTGAAACCTCTGCCATCTCAATAAAGACAACTTAATGCAACTGGTCAAAGGAGCAAGGCCAGAACACACAGGTACATAAGCTTCATTTTTGTCTTCCTGGGGCCATTAAGCCATGGAAGTTGAGCAGGACCAGCCAGGAGCCAGACTCAGCAGAAGGCACAGCTGAGCAGTAACCAGCCTTTCCACATACACCCTGCTGGGCACTTGTACAGACCATGTTGGTTGGGCCTAACACTCACCAATAACTCTGTCACAAACCAGCAGAAGGCAAACAGCACAGCGCAGGAGTCAGCTCAATATAATCTGAAGTCATTGATGTGACCAGGTATAACTGAGTACCTAATAAAATCTGCAGCATTTTCATTTCAGGTGAGGATTCATTGGAGGAAAGGACTCAGCATGATTCTCCCATCCAAGGTTAAGCACTCAAGGCTGGAAGTGAGGACAACCGATTGCTGCTGGTTTTCAACAGTTTTTGCAGGGAAGCTATTGAAGGGAACGGTGTTGTCCTGCTATGCTGATCACTGTAAAATCCATTCCAGGTAAAAGCGGCACTTACCTTAGCGTTTCACTCTCAGAAAGTTGAGTAGGTTATTTAAAGGAGGTGGGACAGGGCAGGGGTGAGGAACAAGTATGAATAATTCCTTTTAATTTTTGCATTTAATGCAAAATTAATGCATGCCACATTATATCAGGTATAATCTGCTCCTCTCTGCTCCGTATCTTATTGTAAATCTTTCTAGGGGTAGATTAACTAGCAGCAAATAACTCAGACAAATGCTCTCTTTTTTCCTTTTTTTATGAAGTCACCTATTCACTATAGATCTTCTGGTAGCAGGTGTGACCTGAAATTCTATGCAACTTGCATTTACAGAGCCATGCAGGGATTCTCCTCCATCCTATCCCTAGAGTCCACAGAACTCTTGAAGTAAAAAACCACAGAGGAATATTACACTTAACCTGGCAAAATTCTCTTCAAATACACGTGCTTTTTTTTTGTACCCTCCTGCACATGCCAGAGGCATTTTTAGACATACTTTTTATAAATCAAAAATTATTATAATTTTTGTTGCAAAATTGCAAAAGAGTCAGCTTCCATTTCTCCCATATTCAATACAGTTTTCAAAAATGCAAAAGCTGATCTTACTGAGAACTGATTTCCATAAAATTTGATCATTGCACTGCTAACACTACTGTTTCACCACATTTCCATAATGGAAACAAATTGGAAAAATAGCTACTGCATTTGAAGAAAATCTCAGCCATGCTTTGCCAACCGTCATTTCTTTTCTTTCCCATTTTACATTCTAAAACACTCCTTGGAGACCCAGAAAAGACTGAGGAAAAAAGTACTTAAGAATTCAAGTATAGTAAAAAATGATAAATTATTATATTTATATAATAATTTTGTGTGTTATATCTAAAAGGAAAACCTGTGACATCTAATTCATAGAACAGTATTAATAATAACCCATATTTCTTGCTTTCAGTGAAATTTCTACATGAAAAGTCATCCCTTATGTCATTAAAAAAGTGTCATTGTGTTATAAAAGATACTAGCCACGGAAAATACCCATTTGAAGGCACAACCTCAGGTTCACGGTCTCCTAGAGGACTTTATATATTATATGGATATTCTTCTGGAGGCTCAGAAGTAGCTAACAACTGCTGCATTGCTATTTAGTGACAGCATGATTGGAAAAGGTTAGACAGAGAAGGGGGTGAACCTCTTGTTATCACATCTGATTCTGAAAATTCTAGGGACAGTAGAGGATCCCCATAGCTCCTCTGGGAAGAGGACTCAGTCTAAAATCTAAACGTATAGAGAAACAAAGATCATAAGTAGTGATTCTAGGTCTCCAACATCTTTAGAAGTCCCTGAAAAATTCTAACTCCCATCAACATTCTTAGAAACTGTACCCAACCAAGGATCTTTAAAGATTAGAGATACAGTAACAACAAGAGACTTTCTTCTAATGATATCACAGTACTGAATTTAATTATGGTTCACATAACCCTTGTATCATCTCCTGAGACTGAAAAGGACATTGTCAGCATAGACAGCTTATGAAAGATCCAAAAAAAGGTGGAACAAAGTTAATGAAAGAAACAACAAAAGAATTATGCACTGTGCCAATGCCACCCTCCTGCTTTTTGGAGGGTGATTTTATAATCCTATTTTTTCTGGGTTTCAGGAATAGTCCCTCTTCAATCACTCTTGGAAAGAGTCACATAAACAAGTGGGAAAACTGAGTCACTGGAGAAATAAATTAACTACACACAGAGAATTCTCAGATGCACACATTAAGCAAACTAAAAAAAGAGACAAACTTTGTCTAATCCTCTGTGTAGAGATGTTACTTCCTAAAAAAGATGATGAAAATATTCTAGGCAAGAAATATGATTATGTAGTTGAGAATGCCCATGAAAACAAAGTATTGTTTGGAGCAAGGAGAGGTAAAGGTTGATCCTTTGTTCCTGTCAATGTCTCTCACCACATCTTTGATACATCAGATATCCATTACGTATATTCTAAATGAAAGGTTAGGTCAACAGACTGGAAAAGTTTCCTCAGGTGTCAGTTCATAATATTGATAGCAATGCAGAGAAGCACATTTTAAATGCATTTTCCCAAACATTTGAAAACAATCAAATTGGATGGTACGAATTGGATATAGAAAAAAACCAACATATGTGCATATCTGAGAGCTCTAGATAGGCAATTGACTAGGGAAGCAGGACACTGGTGATCTGTCTGTAATTCCATCTCCATGTAGAAACCACATGTTCTTTCTGCCGAACTTTGCAACAAGAGGTACTGCTTTCCACTGAGTTCATTATCTTCTTCAGCTAGAGTGGTGTCTGAGCTGCCTGCACTGCAACATCCAGCACCTTGAGATTGCTATCCTGGATTTTGTTAGCCAGTCACAGATCAACAGATACTTCCCCACAGACTGCAGTGGAGACACCAGGGTGAGAGAAAGAGAGCCTTCCTGACTATGTCTGCAACCACTTTCCTGAAAAGCTCAGCACTAAAATACTGAAGGGGAAAGAGACAGAAGGACAGGACAGGACAGGACAGATGGGACCACCAGCCATACCTTGGACAGCTCCTCAGTGTCACTTCTGCCTGCACAAATGGGACGGTGTCACACTGGGCAGCGACGGCCTTGGTACGGGTAATATTTAGAGGGGTACGGTAAGCACAGGGCACAGTCGCAAGTAAAGAGATGGGTGTCATATTGCTGTTCACTTCAGGGCTTAGTCACCTGGTTTCTGCTTACTGTCTCAATTAACTATTGCCCAAAGCAAGGCTGGTTGGCTGGCAATACCCGGGAGACAGCATGACAGGGAAAAGCAAAGAAGTGGAGCACTGTGGAGAAAGGGGCAGGGAGTTTGGAAATAAACATGGCAAAGGTAAATAAAAGAGGGTGAGAAGATTAAAACAGAAGACTGAAAGAGCTGGACGAGAGAAAAGGATAAGGAAGGAAGGATGGGGGAGGAGGCAAGAAAAGTAAGAAACTATGTAGGAGGGAGTGAATAAGACATGAAGATAGAAGAAAAGAAAGAAAAGGTGCATAGAAAATGAAGTGGTATAACTGGGACAGTGAAATGGCAAGGAAAATGAGGACATGATATGAAAGAGACATGAACAAGAGATGCACAAGCATCTGGAGAGCATAAAATAAAAGGACAACATACAAGAATGTGTAGCAAGAACAAACATAAATGTGTAGCTCATATTATGGGCAGTGATACCTGTTTTTGGAGTATCACATTCTTCCTCAAATCTCCAAACCTTACATCTATATCCCAAGACACAATCAATATTCACTGGTTCAGCCACAATCCATTAACGGATTAATGGATACACTTTAACTCCTGGGAAGGTGTTAATACTTTCTATCCTCTTAACAGTGGTCATAATCTTGACATCACAGTGATTAAATATGGAGCATTTTAACCTGTTTAATTCAGATGACAGGTGCAGTCATTGCTTTTAATTTTGCTTTTGCACCATAAATAAACTAGCTGATCATATCTAAGAGTCAGAAATAATTTCCATCTCGTATCCAAGATGGTGATATGGTTCATCTGCATATTCATCAAGTGGCATGCACATAAATAAGAAAGTTTTGCTGATTACTTGCCCTACTTCTTCTACTATAGTGAAATTCATAACCATTAGGATCTTCTAACAGCAGGTCAGACTATCTGAAATTAATTTGACTGTGAGTGAAAGGAAACATTCCTGCACTCTTATTTAATTATTATCAAACAAGTGTAGGATTTTACATCAAACTGGTAAAGTTTTCTGTTGCCAAAGTGGAGTATTAGATGCACAAAAAACAGTAGAAAAAAAATATTGCCATTAGAGAGAAAGATGAGCCCATTCAAAGAACAGTAAAATTAAGTATTAAGCAGTAGTAAAAATATCACCTGCTTCATATATTTTCCCTCTTTTTAGATATGTCCAGTTTGTCATTGGTCACAGTTCCCTATTTATCATTAGAATTTGTATCTGGAAAGCATTCTGCCAGGGCAGGAAGGCAAATAATAGTAATGAAAAACACATGAAAATTACATTCTACTAAATAAGTGCTACATTGATCTGTTATCAAAGTCTTTTAAATCCCAAACAAATAAATCCCTCAATCAACATAAATGCACTCTCAGGAAAGATTAAAAAAACTACACTATTTTATATTTGGATTAATTTGGAATTAAGAAAATATTTGTGGGGCTTTTGCGTCTTTCAAAATCCAACAGTTTGCTTTTTAATTTGAGTTAGATTAAAGATATCAATAATTCTATTTCAGTGCAATTCAGGGGTACTGCTGAAAATTTGGTAGGGTGACATCCCTTTGTCCACAGTAGGAAAAGTGATTTTAAACAATTTCTGGTGTCTAATTAAGCTGCATATTACTTTCAGATCCTAGTATGCAAAAACCTGTGTGCTTTTTAAAGTAGTATTTCAGTAAAATTTAAAGTAATGTCTGTCCATGGAAGACATTTTCTTCTTTTCTTCCATATTGTTCAAAAGGAGCTTCTCCCCTTTCGTCTGTCTCACCTCCTAATTCATAAAGCCTCTCCTCAGGTTGGAACTCTCTGGGAATGGCAGTTGAATTTTGCTGGGCTACACATCATCTCCCCTCTCAAATCAATTCAGATGATCTTTTCTCAGTGTCTGTCCTCCTTACACTACTAATGCCACATGTATGCTGAAATGGGTGCATCCTGTACTTCTCTATGATAAAAACTCTTGATATCAAGAGACATCAAATCCAAGTTCCCAAATTGCTTATTGCATTCAAGCCCTACCAAACAGAGTGAGAGTTTAGGTAGAAGGGAGAAGCTCACCTGGTGCAGGATGAAGCTTTCAGCAGGCCTGTCAGGGTAGATGAGGTATTCATTCATTCAAATTCATCAGAGAAGTTGCCTCCATTTTACTCCCACTGCTAACTAGAAATGAAGTAATGGATGAATTTCCTGAAAATAAAGAATTCTTAGGGTTTTAATAAGACATTATTTACTTGGAGGAATTGAGTTTCTTTTAGAAAATACTGCAGGACAAGATTCTTTTAACTGAAAGCATTCAGAAAAGCAACATCTCTGTTACGCATCTGTTTCCTTCAGGTACCTGAAGGACTTTCAGCACTTTCCATCTGGTTGGTTTTAGTGACACACTGCAGAACATTCCTGGATGTAGACGCTGCTCTTGTTTGTCCCTTGATATTGTACATGTATGTTCAATTTCATTTCCATTCTAGATACAGAGTTTGGTAGGAATAGAATTAAGGCTTTCTGCTTTCTTGTCTGTTCCCGTTTGGATACAATTATATGAAGGCTGACTAGAAAGCCTCTGCTGAGCCACTGTCATATGTTCAAGTCACAAAAGATTTTTTTCTGAGGTTTTGAGGTTGCAGAGACACTTTGAGCTATTCTACCAGGTGAAGAAACTGTAAGTCAATGTGATTTAATTTAGCATTAAGCTTTTCTGTAATCATTAGACCACAGAGAACTTGGAAAAGTTGATTTATTCATGGTTACTGGGGCATTAACATATCCAAGCTGCTAAACTTCAGCTATGAAACAAATGAGGTATAAGTTTCAATCCAATCCAAATGACTAAGTCATTGAAGAATTTATGCATAAAAAATTAATTAAACAGACTATAATACAAACAGATCAGGATCTTGTAAAAATGTGGAAAACATCACCATTTATGTTACTGAATTATTAAAGCATGAGTGGATTTTTTTACATAATTATTAAAGTTATCAAAGTTGAATTATTTAAAGCTATTGTGAGACTTGAGTTTGCCTGGAAAAACTGTCTAGCTTTCTAAGTTCAGAGTAGGAATCCTGTTTTCATCTTTGTATTCAGAGATCCTTGTTTCAATTAAACAAACAAACAAAAAATCCTGCAAGCAAATCCATGTACCTAGTCAGGCTACAGGCAGAAGCCAACATGCAGCATTTGAGCCACACAAACAATAAACAAATGAATGTAAGTTTGTATTATATACTTGCACATAATTATTTAAAACTATGCATGTACCACACTGCAAGTGAGCCAGTAGATGCCTTATAATGCATTGAATTACGGATTGGGCAAGTTTTATTCTCTTACAGCTCAACTATGGGATGTGAAAGGTGATAACTGCAGTTTTTTTCATGCAAATACAGCAAATCTTCTTGCAGTATGTATCTGTAATTATGTCTGCAATTATATAGTATTGGCTTTCCATACAAATTAAATTGTTTATTGTCATTCCAAAAAGAACAGATCATAACATCAACAGAATCTGTCCTCAACCCTTCCACTTCAGCAAAGTTTATAACTCCATGAAATTATGCTGGCCCCATGTAATCAATGCAGGTGCTATATTCAGTATAAACATCTACAAAATCAAAGATAAAGACTAACTCCTCTCAAGTTATATAAGTAAAGCCTTTGTCCCTCATTTGGGACTTTCCTACAGTTCTCTGATTATATAGAAACCATAAAGATGGAATTAGATGATCTTTAAGGTCCCTTCCAACCTAAACCATTCTATGAATCTATGATTCTATGTCAGAACGCCTGCTGAAGACGTGTTAGTAGGCTGAGGGACACACTGCAGAAATAAGGCCAGCAGAACTCTCCACCAGCCCGTCAAGAAGGCAGAGGCTGCAGAAGCTGTGGTTACTAGAGTACTTCAACTATTTGGTGTTCCTGAATGTTTCCTCAGGGCATTGTTGCAGACAACAAAGTTGAGGTACACTTGAGCTACTTCAGTTTATCTTAGGTAACACTGCGAGACCTAATTTCCCCAGATTTTATGTGTAGCCATTTCCTTTCTAGACTGTGTCAAATTCAGGAACAACCACCCAGGGAAAGCCAGGCGCTAAATGGAAGAACACAAAGCTAAAAGCACTCATTAAGTCATCAGATATGTCTAATTCCCTGCTCTTCCCCATTTCTTATCCTACTTTTGGTGTCTACTGGAGCAGCTACACAGAAAAAGAACTTCCTGCCAAACTATGCGGTGAGCTGCACACAGCTCAAGCAGATACACAGCCTCCACTTCTGCTTGCCCTATTGCAAAATCATCCTGTATTTTCCACACGTTCTGCAAATATAACAAGCTGTTGCAGGACAGTTATCTGGGACCATCAGCAATAACTGCCTACTCCCAAATGCCATCTGCAGATTTCTGTAGGTATGTACCAGAAGACAGACTGAATTTAGATGCAGAGTTGACAACTTGGAAATTATATATCCTAATATGCATATGCTCCCAAGCATGTGTAGAAATATCTATTTATTAAAGCAGTCCATTTACTTAAAGGAATTAATTATCAGTAATTGAATTTTTTTTAAAAAAAACAAAACAAAACAAAACACAAGTTATTGAATGAGTACAGTCATAGAAAATGTCACCCATTTAACTCTCAAGCACATAATGTAGAGGCACGCCTGTAAGCAGAATATGGCCTCGTAGTTTAATCCCAGCCAGCAACCAGGACCACACAGCCTCTCACTCACCCCACCTCCCTCTCCCTCCCCTCCCCTCCCACCCCCTGCAAAGGGTAGGGAGAAGAGTGAGAAAAGGAGGGGAAAGGGAAAAAACCCTCATGGGTTGAGATAAAGACAGTTTAATAGAACAATAACAGAAAAGGAGAAAAAGAAATAATTATAATAATAATAATAATGGTAAAAGAATAGACAAGAGACAAGTCACTCTTGGCACCCAGTGAATTGGTTGCCCAGCCCAACCCGAGCAGAGATCATGGATTTCCCCTCCCCCGCCAACTCCCATTTATATACCAAGCATGACGTCTATGGTACGGAAAATTCCATTGGCCATTCTACTGTTCTGTCTATGCTCCTTCCCATCTTCTATGGGAAGCTGAAAAAAGTCTTTGACTAGTATAAATATCACTTAGCAACAAATAAAACAATATGCATTATTGTCATTCCTTTCATACCAAATCTGAAAACACAGCAACCACTAGAAAGAAAACCAACTCTGTCTATCTCAGCTGAAACCAGAACAGGCCAACATCACTCAGTTATAAACAAGCACCTCCCTTTTTTCTGCAAGTTACACATAATAGTTACAAGCCTTAAAACTCAGTGAAAACTCGTAATGGTTTGAATGTGTTTAAGATACTCCAGTCGGGGGAAATGAAGAATTGCACCAATACAAATCACTCCCTTATATGATGGATATCTTCTCATTATTACTATTGCCATTACTTATGATAATTTTCCTTCAGTTACTAAGCTAATTCATTCAGTCTGTGTTTTATTATTCTTTGTCCTTAGTTTTTGGCATGGGAAGAAATAGAAGCTTGGTGAGTGGTTTAAGGCACTGGCAAGACTCAAAACATACTAGTTGAGCTCTCAGCTTCCCTTCAGGCAAATTGCCATGGCACAGCTTACAAAACTTGATTGTGTAATCATGTTGAGGAAGGTGTGACTTTTTTACTTCAGAAGCCTTAAAGATAGTTGTATTTTATACTGCAACAAAGTAAGTCTTATAACTAGGATAATGTATTCTATTCTCCAAGTAAAAAGCCACAAAGAAGATTTTTCTGTCAATATCACTGAATCCATATTGAGCTCTTACTAGTCTAACTATACCAGGTACATCTAATCAAACAGCTATTCCGGCAAAGCTAAGCACTTCTTAAGGTCTTAGTCTTTCCTATTTCATTTCCTCAGTTACAAAATAGGGATAAATTAAGGATAAATATCTTAAATTAGGAGGTATGTATTTACTGTGATAAGCTAAATCAGTAATTTAGATGAATAATCATAATAACCCCAATACTGAACACGAAATACCAGCGTTCTCTGCTTACCCAGATCTAAAGCAAGCCCAGTATACTTGTCACTAAAGTCTTTCACTTCCAGTTGACTTCAGTAGGCTGAGAGTGATCACTATACTGCAGAGAATTTCAACCCTGTATTATTGTAAACTATACAGAATTTTCACTGAAGCCACATTTTAGGTAAAAATAAACAAAATGTATGTGTGTTATGAGCTCATGTGCTTATCTGCAGAAGCATAATTCTACAAGGGCAAATGTATACATAGGAATAGAGAGCAAAGCTTGATATCGGCCTGCCCACCCTGGGAATGTTCAGATCAAGAAAAGGATGTTTTGACTCACTTTAAGGAAATCCCAAAGCCAAACTCATGGAGCCAAACAACTTCCTCTAGAACCTGTTTGACTATAACAATGCCACACTGATGTTGTTGAGAAGAACTGGTTCAGAACCACTGCATTTGAATTTGCATAATTTTGAATGCCTATCAACCACTCCACTTTGTGTCCTCTACATAAGGAAAGTATTAACTTTTGATTTGAATACTAAGGGAAACTCATTCCTAACTGGCCAGTACTATTTTGCTGACTATATGCAGCTCCCTTTTTATGTAAGGCCTCATTCGTTGCTTTTTCCTAAAATATTTGAAATAATAGAATAATAGATAATTTGAATAATAGATAAAAGGAGAAAAAAAGCTCAATTATTTCAGAAACCAAAATATCAGCAATCAATGATTACACAGGCAATCATAACTACATCTTGAAAAACACATTCTTTTCAGTTTCAAAGGCAGAAGCTGTATTAGAAAAATCAAAGTGGCAGAAAATATGGGCTTACAGTGTTTGGAACAAGAGGTGCACAGGTCTAGCATCTCTGTTCAGGGTTTGCACTTTGAACTTCAGTAACAAACTTCTGTCGGACAGAAGTCCAGAAGTTTCTACAAACAACGAACTTGGCACACAGAAACAAATTATTTGGTATAGAATAAAGATAATATTTAACTAACTGCATAGGCCATTATTCATAGGGAATGTATAGAAACTGGAATGCATCCAATTAACTGTGTGCACAACTATGGTCCATAAGACTACAACTACTGTGCATGAGCAGTATTCCCGATCTCCGTGTTTGTGGTAAATCCATACTCCTGGGAAGCACTGCAGCTACTGAACGTCTGCAGACAGATGCTAAAATATATATACAGTAGATTCCATCATATGACAGGAGAAGAACTGCAATTTGCAACTTCTCCTGTCATTGGAAGAAGACTGAGCACTACAGTTTTAACTATTTGAAATATCCATTTCTGCCACTGTCATTTTATGTTCTGTGCTAGAAGGTATCCAGAGCATCAGGGTATGCCTAAGAAGCATGCCTATTTGGCATACTTCTGCTACACAGGAACTATTGCTAGACATAATTTTTTAACATCAAGTGCTAAATTGTCAGTTATTTTCACTAGTGGTAACACAAACTGTAGAGTTACATCTTTATCTATATCAAGGAATAATTACTCAGTTACTGTTCCCTTTCTATGGTGAGCATCTATTGACTGCTTGCATCTGCATTCCCACTGTTAACTAACTTTTCCACATTTAGTTTAGTAATGGTTGATTTTGACAGCTTTCTAAGCATGATCACAAAAGGGCTGAAAGCCACCCAACAGCTCTTCAGTTTCACGTTGCATAACCAAGACACAAAATGATTGCATAGCCTCTTATAGTTCTGCCCAAGCGTTAATTTTATAAAGAACTTCCCTCCATGAATATTCAACTAGTTTTTACAATTAAGTTATTTCTACTCAACTTATTCACAGATCAGTTTTTCCACTTTTAGTCTAATAAGAAGATAGACTGATTCTTGAGCTGTGCTATTTCTGTATAACATTTATTGATAATGAGTTTTTCTGCTGCCTGAGGATGTAGAATTTTTTCAAGGAAAATGTTATACAAATAATAAAAGACGCAGCTCCTGGTTTTCTCTTTTGTGTTAGTTCAGTGATAGAGTTCTCTGACACTATACAGTATAAATAGTTAACGCCAATATATACTGGGTGCTATTGTGGAATTGCAGTCATTTTTAGCTGATGTGCTTTCATTCAAGTGCCACATTGCATCTAAGCCTTAAGACCTCATAAGTACATAAAAACATATTTATGTGCATATGTACACATAGGGTAGGTTCTTATGCCTCAGTTGCACTAATTAACAGTGAAAACGAGTATTTAATGGTGGGGGACAGGAATTTTCTTAAGTCCTGAGGCCACCTAAATAGTGCCCTTGACAACCAACAGCACTATGACCATAGACTTCCAAAATAATTGATGTTCTCATAGGAAAGTTAATGTTGGACTTCAATATTGCAAAAATAAATTATTTTTGTCTCTTGTGAATTTGGAACATCTAAGAACACTCTGAAAAATACATATTTTAGTATTTTAGACACTTTTCCTGTCAGCTCCTATAAGTCACCATCTTGTGTTTTTACCATTCACTTGCTAAATTTCCTTCTCAAAGCCATGCACACAGTTTGTCTTGTTCACAGAATTTGAAGCATACATTTTTCATTAAAATGTATTGAATAATATTGTGTTTATGCATATTACTTTAAGAAAAACATTTTTGAGAAGGAGGTTATTGAAGTCAGAAAAACATGACATCAGAGTCTTGGAAATGGCAGAACTGAGTTCAGATGCAAATATGTGCAGTGGTTAGAAAGGGATGGATTAATATCAACAGGCTATTGTAGCAGTACTCCTCAAAATGTCAGACATGTATATCAGCCCTTTTCTGACATTGTATTTCATACAAACTGCAGGGCAAACAGGATTCCTGCTGGGACTTCTGCAGTTCCATTTAGACAAATGGGTACTACCGTTAATTGCATGATTGCAGTTTCTCACTCAACCTCTGCCTCAGCTCATGCACCAAATGGTTGATGTTTAATTAGCTGATGATAAGTAACTTGCCCAGATTCAAGCAAAATCTCTGGGACAGGTCACCGCACAAAAGTCCAGATTTGTGCCTTATTGATATCTACACAAAGTTGCTTTAAAGAGCCATCGACATTCCAGAAACAGTCTGGGATTTTCACATTCTGACATTTTCATGCCTTCATGCCTGTAACTAAGATATTAAATCCAGATATATGCAGGTAACCAAGAATATGCCATTATTAGCATATAAAGAAAAGCACATTGGGCATAAAACATAACATACATAAACTCCTTTTCCCACACTCACATGAGCCAGCCACAAGGCAGCTTCACTAAAAGCCACATAATCACTCAGCCGGGTGTTAAATCGGACTTAAGGGGAAGCAGTTCCTACAAACCGCAGTCCAGCATTGTGCTTCCACAGCCACAGAGCTTGCAACCCAAAACTCGCCTAAGGCCAGAAAGCACAGGCACATATGTCTACAAAATACTATGTAGACATGTTCATAGGTAGTATTTAACGCCACAGATTCAGAAGAATGGTCCTAGCATGACTCATGCAGAACATGCAAAATTCATTTTCTAGACCAAACACTGCAGTGTACAAGGCAGCAGGAAAGCCAGGAATCATTCAGAATCATCTGCTACTTTAAAGCTGTGACCTGTATCTAGTAGCCAAAGAAAACACATTGGAAGACAGAGCTTTACAGCAACAGGAGATTAGACGTAGTGGAGAAACAATTGCTTGATGTAATTATAACTTCAAAGCAGAATTTAACTCTCCCATCTGCACTGTGGATCTCTTTTGTATGTTTTGAACTTGTTCCACTATGAATCTCCCAGTGCTGTCACATGCCATCTATCCAAGAGTGCTATGTGCTGCTCACAGGGGAGCTACAGATGGGTCAAAGAGGAAAATTTTGCCCTAACATGAGAAAGTAAGGAAAAAATAATCTTGCAGTTGTGAAAAACTAATGTGAATGTTAATAATTAAGGGGACGCCCTTGACAAAATTCAGCTATCCAATTTTGCTATATCCTATCATTTTTCCCCTTCATCACATTTACCAGGTTTATATGTAGGGTACCTTGTTAAGGTGCTAGAAAAGATATTGCCTTGTTGTCTGACATGGACTTTATCCTGGGAGCCACCATTTTCTTTTCTCCAAGTAACAGACTATATTAAAGGAGTTGCACCAAAGATTAGAAAGCCTGTTCATGAAATATTTGAAAAAAATTTATCTGTCTTATGACTACAACAATCTTTTAAATGGACGACTGTGAAACAAGCAATGTACTCTCACTTGCTCAAGGCAGATTTGCTTACGGAATAACATGTGAATGCAATACACACAGCAAATTCCCCCAACCAGACATTTTCCTGAGGGACTGGGGGAAAAAAAGAAAAAAAAAAAAAATATATACACACACACACTGCTGCATTTCTGAATTCTGATATGGCAAGCAAAGCAGAACAAAAATCATCTGTCAGTTCCCCACAGCAGAGCCCAGTTCCCATATGCCACTCTTTCTCCAGAAGAGGATTACTGTTTTAATATGCTGAGTTCACATCATCTATTCCATGCTCAGTGAGCAAAACAAAACCAAAACATCCATCTATATAGTATGAAAGAGTTAACCCTGATCCATGCACACAGTCCCAGAAATCGCTTTTGTGCAAGGAAAATTGTGTGGTGACCAGGGAAAAGCAGGTTTTCTTAGGCTATTAAGCGATGGTAACTGCAACTGCAACTGCAGCTGCTGCTGCAGCCTGTGGCCAAACTTCTGCTTGCTACAAATGCCCCAGTGCCACACTCTGACCAGTGGATCTACAAAGCCACAGACCCAGCGGCTCTTGGCCAATTCTAATTCTTTCCCAAATTATTTCATCCTGCTTTTGCAAGGGGTTTCAGTGGTATAGCACAGGTCCCCGCTTATGCAGTGTGCTTTCTGTTCCCATGGAAGCAGTGAAACCACAGCCCTTGCCTGTGTCCAGCGCTTACCAAAGCCTGGGAATAAAGGCAGACTTCGCTGCAGAGGGAAGAGAGCACCTGGATAAAGAGATGATGACCTGTAGTCATGTTTTATACAGTGCAGCTTTGCCAATACACTAGACTATGCTGAAAAATAATTTCAAATCGTGTTTCCAATAACTGTGACATCTCAGCTGTTGTCTGCCTGATAGGTGGAAAGAAAGGTGCTTTCTTCACCTAAAGAAGCTCCACAGATAACACTTCTTTAGGGTGCAGCAAGGTTTTGTGTCAAGCTGAGCTCTTAAAAATCAGCTTGGAATCACCAGGAGCACTCACTGATGGCCAAGTTTTCTTTTTGTTGAAGGAAAAATAAACCTCTCTTCTTAAAATCTTGTTCCAGATGAGTCAGAAGAGGCCTATGCTCCAGATCTATGAATTTTACCTTCTAGTTCTCCAACTTCTTCAAATTCTTCCATGAACTCGATTGGTTTTGCCGAAGCAAAGCATAAACAAACAGTTTTATGCTTTATGCTAACATGTTTCCATGACACTTTTCCTGTTACAGAGATTGCTTGAAGGTGAGTAAAATAAGCTGCCAGCATTAGTGCAGATCCTGTACCTACGACTATCCTGCGCGTAGATAATAGGCACTCAGAAGTCACACATCACCACACTTTCTTGTAAAACTATCTTGATTGAAATGGACAGGAGGCGTTTTCTGAACTTTTTACCACCAACACATTTTCCTTTAGGAGACCATATAGATGAGATACTCATTTACACAAAAGCCATTTCACACTGTTCCAGCAACATTAAGGGAATTTAATACGGATATAAATGTATGTTATATCCATTTGAAGGACGCTTATACTTCTAGAGCGCTCCAATGAGCTTTTATGTAAATGAGAATCAATCCCATAATTTCTAAGAACTGTCAAAAGAGCTGAACAGCATTGGGGGAACTTGTGTGTTTCCAGGTGTTAATATATAGATGAATCCCTTAGTCCAAAAGCCATACCATTACACCCAGCAAGGGATTTTTCTCTTTTTCCATCAATATTCATGTACTTGAAAGAGGACACACAGGAACCTAAATGTCAATCTTGAGAAGCAGAGAAATATTCTTACTGCACTGTGTTTGTTCAGGACACAAGGTCCAAATGACTGCAGCCCTCTATGGATACCGCAAGATGAAGAGAGATACAGAGCCTCTGCACAGAGTCTGTCAGGTGCTACACTCTGAGGCTTGGGCAGGTAAGGTGGAAGCTGGGAATGCATCGCTGGCAGCACAGCAAGCGTGAAATGATGAAGTGGCACCTTAACCATACCTTGGTTACTTACTCTTGAGAAAGTGGTTGCTACAGCTGAGGCTCAACAAAAAACAAGTGAAAGCCCAAAGAGAAGGGTGGGAAATGCACCCTAGCCGTGTCCGTACTTGCCCATCAGTATCACCTTTAGACTAGTGCAAGGCAGACTTGCCACACTCTGGGATCCAGGCATTGCTGATCCCTTTCTCCCTCTATTTGGCTAGATGAAGTGCAGAAGTTCTTGTCAAGGTCTGTCAATGACAGAAAAGTAATTGCTTCAATTTCAACTAAATCGCATATAACCCCTCTCCTAACTCCCTGTACCAGTATATTCACAAAAGTAGTGACAAAAAGCCCAGATAATTAACACAACTCTTCCTGCCCTTACAGCAGGCACACAACTAGCATCGCATCCTTCCCACCAGGCACTTATCGATAGTGAGAATTTGTACAATAGGGACTGGTTACTACCCTGTGTTTTACTGTACCTAATGATCTTAATTGGCCTTTAGGTTGTATAATAATAAAATATAACTAATAGCACCATTTTTGCCAGTTTCTGGAGTTACACCACAATGTGAGTTTCTCAGTTCATTTTACCAGAGAAGCACCCTAACCTCCCTGCTCTTCCAGAATGAAGCAATCATATGTGAAATGGAGGCAAACAAAGCACTCGAGTAATATTTAATGCTGTCTGCTAATGATTTTCAAGACAGACTCATGATTTCAGAACAAGAGAGGCTGATACAGTAAATGCATTTCTAAGCGGCTATCATACATTAACCACTCTCCCCAATAATAGTTACATATTTGGCAGTAGCAAAGTCTTGCTACAGCTCCTCAACTCTTTCTGTTTTACTTGGAATAACCCAGCATCAAGGCTAACAAAAAGGGAATCTTTTTACTTAAAGGTTAGATCGCTGATGGGTAGGAACCACTACCAGACAACCCACACTGCCCAAAATAATTTCCTGGAATTCGGTGCTCATAGTCAGGCACAAACCTCCTCTGGTCACAGCCTCTCTACTCCCAGAAACCCTCCTGGCCACATCTCCTGCCTGTAGCCCCCCCAGCCTCCCTTTCACAGGGGTACCAATGAGTCCCCTGTATCTCTGAGTCAGCAGGAACCCTGGAAATCTTTCCTAACAAGGGTTAGGACAAGACTATGTGTTGGTATGGCAACACTTACAACCTGTTGCAGCTCTGAAAAGTCTTTTTCGATGATTTGGAGTCCGAATACAGATTTGCCTTCCACATGGAGTACATTTTTGCTTTTACTCTCTTACGAATCTTCTTTGCTTGTCTACTCAGTGCAGAGCATGGACTGGCACACCCTCTGTGTGTAAATGAAAGGAGAACAGCTAGAAAAGAAAAGGAGTTGGTGAGAATCTTCACCCCCATTGCCATAACACACTGGCTACAGGAGCCAAAATACCAGTGACCATCTCAACAAGAACAGCCGGTTATTTCCCATGTTCCCTCAAAAAAGGAGGGACAGGAAATAAACTATGACTGCTTGAGTCACACTTCTCTCCTTGAACATTAAAGCTGAACACCACAATGCAAGAATAAGTTTACAGGCACAAGACAACCTTTGCAGACATTATGAATGTGCTACAAAAGAATGAAAATGCTATCTCATACAGAGAACTCCTGCAGGCCTTAACCAGGGGACCTCTCATTGACATCAACAGGAGCTTGCCTGAGAAAAGGCTGCAAACTTTGGTCCATAAATAGGATCCCAAAATACCACACTTCACCATGGAAACAATTGTTCAGATTAATTCTGTTCTTTTTAAGATCAGAGCAGGAACTGCACCAGATACTTCACAGATTAGAGAAATCACATGCCTCGGTATTGCATATGGAGTTGAAGAGCTCAGTTTTGCCCAGTCCCTGTCACACCACTCCCCCTGCCTGGCGCTGAGGCTGGGGTGAGCTGTCATTAGCAATTTGAGCTCAAAAAGAGTACACCTGCAAGAGAACATTGGCCATATAGGAATGGTATTCCCACGGCCATTCTACTACTCTGTTTCAGAAAAAGACTTCCCAGAAATAAAACAGAATCATAGAATGGTTTAGGTTGGAAGGGACCTTAAAGATCATCTAGTTCCAACCCCCCTTGCCATGGGCAAGGACACCTCCCACTAGACCAGGTTGCCCAAAGCCCCATCCAACCTGGCCTTGAACACTTCCAGGGATGGGGCACTCACAGCTTCCCTGGGCAACCTGTTCCAGTGCCTNCCAGGATGCGGTTGGCCTTCTTGGGCTGCGAGCACTCACTGCCGGCTCATGTTGAGCCTCTCATCCACCACCACCCCCAAGTCCCTCTCCTCAGGGCTGCTCTGATCCATTCGCCCACAAAAGCCCCAAACTCCCCGTGGACCACCCTGCGCACCCTCATGCCTGCAGGGATCCCCCTCAGGTGCCTCAGGCCGGTAGACGCACGTTTGCGAACCGCCTGCTGCCGCCAAAGCTTCCCTCCGCCTGAGCGCACCGGCCCCGGCGCTTCCCCTCCATTCCCCGGTTGCCCTGGCGCTCGGCGGAGCCCCG
>VYXH01014299.1:630730-655811 GCA_013397275.1 Burhinus bistriatus | reverse complement strand
CGTAAGGAGAAGGCGCAAATTAACCTCTTCTTTGCAGTCTTTTCAAGTGGGAATTATTTCTACGAATTATTCAGAAAAAATGAAAGGGTTGCTCGACTAAACCATGCTGTGTGCACAGGAACCTCTCGGGAGGAAGACATGTTTCAAGAAGGGCTGGCTTCTAGGCAAACACCGCTGACATTGCTTTGGTAGAATAAAAATCACATTCGTAAGGGAAGGTTTAGGAAAATAGAAGTGTTCTCAAAATGATAATCAGTGGTATGTTTTTACCGACCCCTGGATTACGTGCTTCCTCTAACAGAGCTAAAAATGTCTGTTTTGAAAATGGAATGAGGTTCTCGGCACATCTTAAAGAGCAAAACCTGCTATGGCTGCTCAGCTGGTAGCAGGTGGAGTTGCAGAGGCACTTGCTGCTTGGTGTGTCACTTGGAGGCATTTAGCCCCCCGGCAAGTACAGTCTCGTATGTACTTCTCTAAGATCATGAGTAGACAGATTTTAAGCCTAAGGAGATCGGTGTGATGTGAATTTGTTTAATGGCAAAGCAGTAAGAGGGAGGTAAAAATGTTTTATGGATTGAGCAAAGTGTTTCAGGTGACCCCACGCACAGGGAAGTGACTGAGGCACTTTGAGGCACCATGTAACTTACCTCAGAGAGAGATTGTGAAAATAACGTGAAGGACTTAATGGTAAAATATGGTGTAAGTTAACTGTAATTGGTATGCTAAATAAAAGCATAAAAATATATACAATACTTAATGTATAAAATGGTAGAATATAAACATTGGGTGAAATACAAAGCAAAAATTATTTTCTTTCAGGTGCACTTGAAGGGCTTTGGACGTTCTCTGGGAGGTAGAAGGGGTCAGGTTGAGAAGGGATTTTGGAAAACAGTGGAGTGTCTCTGTCCCTTGTGCTCCCTAAGCACCTGGACGTGGGCGGGAGCTAACCCAAAGTAAGCTGCACCGACTGGAAAGCTTTGCAGAGGCTGGTTATGTGGAAGCATCAGAGGCATCCTATCAATGTAATTAGGCCAGCTCAAGAGAAGCCCTGTGATGGAAGGCGCTTGCTGTGCCATAGATCTTACATTAGCTTTGTATAGGAGGGAGAGGTCAAGCTTGGAGAAACCCCTAAAAAGAGGTAGGGGCTTCCTCAGTCTCTATGCTATCTTTGGGAATCCAAACAGGAAGGGAGATTGCTGGACCTCAGCTTGGGCACAACTCTCATGCAGGAGGTGATGTAGAGATCCTGCAAGACACAACAGAACTGTGCTGTTTGGCGGGTTGTGCTTTGGCCTGCAGCAAGATGGGATGAAATGCAGAGTAGCGGCACAAAACATATGCCTGCTGCTCAAAAGAGTTGCCTTATATAATATTAATTGCATACTTACAGTTCTCGCAGAAGCTCCCTGTACCTGTTAAAGGAATAAAGCAAAGAATTCTGCAAGCAATGAAGAACTTAGGCTGAGCTCTGTGTACAGGTCCCACAGGATGCAGGCAAGTTCTCCGCTCTGGTGTGGACTCCTAAGACCTTCAGCAAGTCATTTACAGCTAGATCTAAAAAGAGGTGGAGATCTCTTCAACGCTCAGCTGCTCTGAGAGGGGGTCAGAGTCCTCACTTAAGAGAATGGTCTCCTAATGAACTTCTAGGATTTCTATGTTATTCAGTCACAGGAGCAGAGTCTAGAGCCTGCGCGAGTCCCTCTTCCCCAGGAGCGAGTTGTACTTACTGAACTGCAGACTTATGGCCCCTCTTGAACCGATGAACATGTAGGTATTCCATAACAAGTAAAAGTAACATCAAGAGAAAAAAACCTGACTACAATACACCTGAGCCTAAACACTGATTAGGAAACTCTTTGGTGAGTTATTACAGAATCACAGGGGTTGGAAGGGACCTCTGGAGATCATCTAGTCCAAAACCCCTGCCAGAGCAGGGTCACCTAGAGCAGGTTGCACAGGACGGTGTCCAGGCGGGTTTTGAATGTCTCCAGAGTCGGAGACTCTACCACTTGTCTGGGCAGCCTGTTCCAGTGCTCTGCCACCCTCAAAGGAAAGAAGTTCCTCCTCGTGTTTAGATGGAACTTCCTACGTTTGAGTTTGTGCCCATTACCTCTTGTCCTATCATTGGGCACCACTGAAAAAAGACTAGTCCGATCCTCCTGGCACCCTCCCTTTAAGTATTTGTAAGCATTGATGAGATCCCCTCTGAGCCTTCTCTTCTCCAGACTAAAAAGACCCAAGTCCCTCAGCCACTACACAGCAGGAAGATTTGAAACCATTTCCCACATTTTAGTTGAATACTCAAATCACTTGATTGAAAGGGTGACAACAATTCGTATGATATTTAGAAAGAAGCACTTACCTTGTGTTACTTGTGTACACCCACCCTGCATTTACCCACATGTGCACTAATTCTAATCAGACTAACGAGAATGCCTTTCTAGAGCTTTGTAGCACAGGCAGATGACAGCACTTCAACAGCATCAGAAAAAGGAAATGATGGCTTAGAGTCTTCTGCTGTGATTGGCTCAAGGAGAACCAAAGATTTGGGTTGTACCTCATAAAGAGGGATTTAATCAAAGATAATTTAATTGCAATGAGAAGTTCACACGTGTAGGGGATAGAGGAGTCACCCAGTGTGGTTGAGTGGCATTACTACCTAATAGGGATTTCCTTTGTAAGCAAGAGCTAAGTTCCTAATGTGATCCAACAACAGCCAACTGCTTAAAAAGAAAACTTACCCAATTTAATTAAGGCACTCTGATTTTTAAAGCTTTTAATTTCATGAACGCTGGTTGAATGGATGATGGGGAAACTGGCTTTCAACCTCTCTCCTCTGAATGCTGTCAATTCTTGTATGTTTTTTTTCGTCTGCCACTCATTCACTTTCATTTTCCCTGTCCCATTCATAGCAGACAGTCTGTCCCCACCCTGAATTGCAGTAAATAAAAGATAGCACATTAAGTTTGCACCTTCAAACAAGAAAATTAGGGTTTGCTGTCATCCACTTTGGATCAAGACCTAGGAGGTGTAGGCCAAAGGAAAAGCAGGTTGTTTAGAAAATACATTACAAAAAAGTGCTGTTTTTTCTCTCAAACACTAGACAAAAGGATAGAGATGGAAAAAAGGATGTTAGGCCAAAGAGGAAGTAAAAATTCCAAAGCAGTAGGAAAGGGATGCATTCGTGTTATACAAATGAAATATATCATACAGTTAAAGAGTGAAAAAATATCTGTAATAACTAATATAATTCAGGCGTACAGAACAAGTAAAGACAGATTCTCTGCTTCAGAAGGACCTTATCTTTAGAAATAGCAGCAAACAAATACAGTTCTGACACTGAGGGTTTTCTGCTATTAAGATCATTAAGAATATGTTATGAATGAGACTAACCTCTGTAAACAAATGTGTTTGGTGGCAGCAGCTTTCAGGATTGGATAAAACATGATTACATAGAATGTATGCAGGCCAACTGGTGGTTAACTTCAAAAGAAATACTCTGGGCTTGATTTTGGTTTGAGTCTAATTTAAGAATAATTCAAATTAGGAGATTTTACCAACAGTGGAGTTAAAACATAAAACCAATATGCCACCCCTAAGATCACTGTTATCACTAGAGCTATTCTTCATTTACACAAGAAAAGCAAAAGGAGAATTATGCTAGAACTTCGGAAGACACAGAAATGAAAAGGAAATAAAATGAAAAGATAGAGCTTCTGAAAAATGTGGATGGGTTATTCTCTAAAAACATCAGAGGCAAACAAATGAGCATTATGAAATAAATCTTAACACATTTTCAATTACATATTTTCAAGTTTCATGATTCATAAAATGAAATAACTTGATGATTTATCGTATGTATCATAAGAATGTTTTAGAGGTTATTTTAAAACACTGGTAATACTTCTGCTTAGGAGAGCCTCTGATCTGAGGCTCCTGAGAGCTGAATAGTTCTAGGTTGCCTTGTGCATCATGCTCACCTGAAGCACATCGTAATCAGCACTGCCAGGCAGTTTGGCCTGTTTTAGTCCTAATTATGCTTGTGGCATTTTAGGGTTCTGTAGACTATATGGATTATCTGAGCTTCATTTGCATAGCTGAGAAAGACAAAACTTGCCATGAAAATTCATAGTCCCTCTGGTCTAGTGGGAATTCATTTTCATGGTAAAAAGTGTACATGCCTCTGGGAGATATTGAAAATTAGTATTCCTGGAATAAGTTTAGCTTTTTGTTAACTGGCTTTCTTTTCAGAATATTCAGAGTATATCATAAGTGTATTCACTTACAGAAGAAATACGGATGTCTTGCATTTTAATATGAATGTGGAAAACTTCCAGGGTTATGTACTTTCTGTTCCTGGCAGAATGGTCACACTTTAGAGGCAGGACAGACAGATACATTTCTTCTTGGTGAAGGAAAAAGACTGTCTTGTCCCATGCTGTCCCACTTCAAAACCTTCTGGTTTAAATCCTGGTTTCACAGAAGTCACTATGAATTTTGCCTTTGACTTCAGTGGCACTCTTGGTTCATCCTGTGTCCCAGATGTGGGAATGTAAATGGCCAAGGTGGTGTCAATCTGAGTGACTTGATGCACTTATTCTCCAGCTAAATTGTGTTCCTCTGGCACAGTCTTCATCTGTTGGTTGCTTAACTTCCAGGGACTAAAATTGGAGACGTTTCAGACAATGTCCCTTGTAGAGTTACATTTTTTCCTTACGTTGTCTTCTGGACTCTTGGGTGTGATGCATGCATACAGATACAGGTAGCTTCTTTTTCCAGAGCACAGCCAGGAATTAATCACGCCAGAATTGTTTGGAAACACTTCTTTCAGTACCGGAAGACTACTTACTTTTCTTGTTCCCCAAAGGAGCTGGACCTCTCACCAGCAGAAAGGACAAAGATCTGTTATCATTGTAGGACTCCAGGCTGAAAAACGCAGGAGGCCATCAGCTTCCATTGAAATAAATGCGCATGAAGAATGTTCACTGTGTCTCAGCAACAGATGCTTTATTTCCTTGTTTCTAACATACACTGACAGAGCTAGGTTTGAAACATCAAATGTTTGTAAACATCACTTGGTAGCTCAGTGCCACTTCTCAGTCACATCTGGAATTTTTTTCAGCTATTCAGCCATGCATGACCCACCACATTTATATTATGCACTTTGTCACCTGCAAGTGTGTGTGACTGCAAGAGACAAAAAAGCCGAGGGAGTGATTAGAACAAGAGTAGAGGGAGAGCAGGCTATAGGGTTAAATCCTTCTTCCGAAGAACGGGATGTTTGGGCCTAGTGTAAGAGTTAAACTACACCGCTGTGTCTTGGAGGCACAATGTAGGCACATGTCTCTCTAGAGAGGTTTTCTGTTATGCTTAAATTAGCCAAGGGGGGAACGAACAAAAAAACCCAACTGTAGAAGACGAAATTATCCCCGTACTGTGGAAGTAGCATAATACTTTCCAAATACATTGCTTTTTCTCTCAAAAGAGTCAACCATGTGTGAGGGAAGAGGAAGAAGGAGAAATACACTTAACAGTCTGCTCATTGAGCTGACCTTGTCATGTGGCTGACGTACAGAGGTTAGATGTCAGATTTGTTTATAACCGCACATTAGAGACCAGCATCCCCAAAATATTGAGAGGCTATCTAAGGCCTGAGGAGGCTGCTATGCATTCAAAGCAGCTGTATAACTCATTGCCGAAGTCATCAGTGTTACATTCTCTGCATCACTTCTGTGCTTAGAGAAGAGCCATACAGCCTGCGTACTACCAGCTTTTAGCAGAAGATGAGCAGAAAAGGGGAACAAAAAGGGAGGTGTCAGGCCTGTGACAAATCTGTCCTGGGAAAAAAAATGCAAATGCCTGATGTTAGATCTCCCCTTGTGTTTGGCAACTTGCTTGGCAAGTGTGGAGTTTGAGTAGTTCATAGCTAAAGAAGGCCCTGCTCCCCTTTCAGTCCTGCACCATCCTCCTGACCTAACACCTCAGTAGTAAAAGGAGGCCTGAAAATGTTAGAAATTAAAGGAGATTCATTTTTCCAAATAATTACCTTTTCCAAAAGTAGAAAAAGTTATAGCCCTCTCTGGGATTTTCTTCTATTTTCTTCTATTCTTCTAAAAATCTGTTACTCTGCAGCCAAAATTAATAAAGAACAGCCTGTTGTGGAACCTTACGTACACACAAGCTGAGCAGTTACAAAGGTTGTATCTTGCCTGATGATGTTGTCACTTAAAAGTTTAGTTTGTAGGAAGGGAGTTCAGAAGTGGCAAAACAGCATGGGAGTAAACTGCTGGAGAAGGGCTGGCACCCACAGAATTTTATTTTTGTGTATGTGTGTGTGTATGGCAGCTCGTGTGTTTTAGAGAGTACAATGAATTGTAGTATTGTGTAGGGATTGGCAGCTTTGTCCACCAGAGATGGGGTTTTCGAGGAAACTTCCAGCTGAAGTTTGGTAACACTCTGACCCGAAAACAACCGACTTTTTTTGAAGTGCTGCTGTTCTTGATTTACCATGACCTTGCAGCAGGAGCATAAAAGAAGTTTCACAATCAACAGTATGTGCAATATCCTAAATCTCATTCTTTGTAGTTACTCATTGATTATAACTAATCATTGATTTAATTAATCAATAATCATAATTAACTGTAATCATAACTAATATAATGAATCATCAATTATGCTTGAAGTCACACTGGAAAGAAATGCATTAATGGTGAGGTTTTGTGTTGTAAAATTTCCGCCTAAGGATTTGCTTTCTGTTTAAGCACATATATTTAATTAAATTGAAATATGTTAAAAGTATTTTTAGATTATTCCTGTCTGAGAATATTTTTGTTAAACAATTTTTATTTTGTTGATTTCTCCCTGTATAATTACTGCTTCATGTACATTTATAAAATAAAAAGAAATAAGCACTTTTAAGTTTATGATGCATTCAGCATGACTTTGAGATTTCTGAAATAACTAGGAGTTTAACACTGAGGTATTAAGTCTATTTTTGGTCTTACACATACTGAGAGGTTTTCTATTAAGATTTGGCAAAAGATCAAGAGGTTTGAGGAGTTGCACGAAGATATCTGTTGTATTTCTAAAGCTAGACTCTAATTGGCAGTCACTGGACAATTCAATTAAACTCTAAAATCGATGCTGGAAATAAGGATAACTTAATTTTCCAAAATGGTAATGATAATAGAATTCAATGACACCTGGGATTTGAAATTAAACTGTGAGCTGAAATTAAATCAAATAGTGTTAAATCTAGGAGGAGAAAGACCATCATATCATGTCTCTGCAATTAGTTTCCACAAAACTTAGACAATGGTGAGGTAAAAATCCTTTAGAGAAAAGACCAGTTCCTTACAGCTTTGGGCCAGATGAAACCTGCATCCAAACAACGGACAAGAAGCAGCAGAAACTCGACTTTGGAAAGAAAAGCAAAAAGCCTTTACACAGATGCAAATTTTAGACTTCTGAAAAGCCTGAATGCCTTCTCTTATAAGCCTGAGGCATTTACGTATTAAGTTTAGAACATAAAAAAAAATCCACAAACCTGACTTTTAGGTCAAGCAAGTCCCCTGCTCTACAGCCATCCTGTGCTTAGTACCATCTCTCCAAAAGTCCTCATGACAGTCCAGTTTGCAATGCATTTGAGGTTGTGCTTGGTTGTAACCCCAGCCCTGCACAGCAGTCTCACTGAGGGTGAAGGTACAGCACTGGTGTACCTAAGCAGGAGCCATGGTGAGGAGCCCATGGGCTCCTAAAAACAAGAGAAAATGGCAGAATTTGCGCTGATACCATTTCTTCTTCCTGACCTATTGCTGGAAGGTATTCAGTCATAGTCATGACCTCAGTATTCATTCCTGTCAGGATAAAAGAGACCTGTCCTCCTTCCATTCTCTCCTCCTGTCTTCCTGCTGTGAATCTCGCAGCAAAGTACAACAGGACAACAGCCAGGGCGGTTGAAAGCTGCAATCGCTGTTAGTAGTTGGCTAAGAATAGGAATACCTTGTCTCCTCCAACCCACCACAGCCCTTTTTTTTGTCTCATCCATCTGTTGTGCCTTGTCATTTAGACCATGAATTCTTTGGCACAAAGTCCGACATTTATGATACATTTTAATAAAATCTTCCACAATGCCACAGCCTTGCAGTGCTAACACAACATAGTTATTAAATAGACTATCCTTCTCCCAAGCACTTGCCTGGTACTTCTCCCATGAGGAGAAATCAGTGGCATCCATTAGCTATCTTTCTGAGGCAATCCTGTTTATTTACTTGATTGCTTACAAAGGTTCCCCGATTCCCAGAAAGCAAGAGAAACACCAGGAGGCAGCTCCTGTGCTCAGGAACTTCTTGCTTGCTTTGGAAGCATTGCAGAACAACCTAAGGATCGAAGAATTTCTGGGCCATTAAAGTCTAAAAATTATTTACAAAATATAAAAGATCCAGATAGAATATCAGGCATCCCTTAACCCTTTTTCACAGGTAGACTGATCATATTATCTTTATTCTGCATCTGGCTAATCATATCTTGACTTCCTTGAAACGCTACATACATACTGCTTCTGTCTTCTCTGCCTATCTTTTATACAGGCAGGTAAAACTAATCAATTCCACAGCCTTTGTATTTGCATCCAGTCTCAAGGAAAATCACTCAAGTCATTCTGGCCAGCACACTGAGCAGTGACTTCAATATTCAACTATAATTACAAGAGAGACATTTCATTTTTCCCCCCACTTAGCCTGACTGAAAAATAGCCCAGGCTAATCGCTTTTGTAACCCATATTTAAAGAGTGTCTGCTGGTAGCTGCCAACACAGCCCCATACACCACCACCACAGGATCTGGATAGGAGTTCACGGTAAGAGATAATGCCTGTAGTGCATTTTAGCAAAGCAAAGAGAGGTCACATAACTGCGACCTACAAAATAGGTTCATACATTTGAGTATGTGACACTGTCACAAAGCCCATGGATTTTAAGATGACATTCTGAATGGATTCTTTGCTTAGTTAGATATATAACTACCAGTGTACAGTTTTAGAGAAAGGGAACTTGTAGAAGCTACAAATTCCCAGAGAGTTTTGAATTATGTATGTATCCAGTTGCATATTCTTTCAAGGTAAGAGAGAAACTGGGGGGGGCGGGGGGCAGGGGGGAGATGGGTGTGTGCTTATTTGTTGCTTTTCTTTTTGTTTGAGCCTCACTGTCTGCATGGTGTCATTTAAGAAACCATCAATAATATCTGATTGCTGCTGACTTGCTTGGGACTCTTGCAGAGAGAATGTGGTTTTAGTGAAGCTTTGATTATTTGTAAATTCTCCAAGGGGAGGAAGCACCTTGAATTAGAAATTTAGGGCTCTGCAGAGACTCTGTGGAATAGCAAAGTTAAAGGTCCTACATTTTAACTCACGAGCAAGCAGTTCAGTGTTTCCTTCAGAACAGTGGGATGCATGCTTGGTGGAAGACGGGAGACAAAAGTCAGCACCCCAGATACTGAGCTATCCAAAGGACAACTTTGTGCTGTTTAGGGCTCCATCCACTCTAATAAGATTTTCCTACTAAGGCTTGACCTTCCATTGCCCCATTTGCAAGGCCTCTGCTGTCAAACCAGACCCGTATTCCTGCATTACAGAGGGTGCAATGTGGAGAAGGTACAGGTGTAGGATAAGAGATGGGGCATATGCTGGTACTGGAGATTTCAAGGCTATAAACAACTCACCCAATGGTCAGATAAAGAAATGCAGAACTGCAGCCGGCAAAACTGATTTTAGGAGTAACAAAGAGTACAAATAACAAGCATCTAACATATGTAAACCATGCCACAAATAGTAAATTGGAATGTAATGTGAAAAGACAGACCAGAAGAGAAAGAGCAAGGTGTAAAAGCACATTAGCAAATGTAAAAATGAACCCAGGTGGTTCCTAGAGTAATGAAGAATCACCATGAACATGCTCCTGACAAAGGGTTTGGGATGTGCTACACTAGAGTGATAAATAGCTCATTTTATACATAATAACTACTTGTTACTACTAGATACAGATATAAAAATCATGCAGAGTTGTATCATACAAAGATATGTGAAAGTAAAACAAACTAGGCACAGCCTAATTTCTAAGGTCACTAGAAAAATTGCTGTTACAATTAAACCAAATAAAAACAAAGTTCCAGCCAGGTCAAGACAAGTATGGACAAAGCATGTTTGACAAGTCCTGAGTCCTTGCAAACTCAGTAGAAAATCTGTGGCTTGTTAGTAGCAATGACAATACTGTATTTAGTGGGCTACAGCTCTACAGGTTCCTCTTTTCATGCGTTTAAGGCATGGAAAACTAATCGTAGGGAAATTTAACAGAAGTGTTTCCATCTACCTGGGGATGCCCCAGCAAGTTTGAGCCTGGTGGCTAAGGGGTAGCCAACTTGTGGGGTTTGGGTAGGACCAGCATGGCTTCCATGCGTAGGCTATATCATATGACCAGTAACAAATTGTGCTGGCACTGTGGGTCCTGGATAATCTTAATCCTCACAAGTAAACCAGAAGCACCCCAAAATAGCCCCAGGAGCAATCACAGCATGTCCCACAGAAGAGTGATGGGCAACCTGAAGAGCTGTTATCTCCCATCTCTGAACTCCTCTCATAGCCATCTTTTCTTTCACTTCTCTGCAAGATGTGATATATGTCTTGTGGCTCTTGACCAGAAGAGATTTGTTACATATCCCATCAGTTCAGAGAAGTTATTGCGCTACTGAATGGTCTTTTGGTTTGTCCTGCACTATGTAACAAGCAGGAGGTTTTCACCTTTTATTTTTCTCCTTACAAGATCTCTAGGTATTTATATCCTTGTTGAGCTCTTGGGAATAGAGATCATCTTTTCTCATGCTTGGACAATTCCTAGCTCAATACAGCAATGTCTTTTTAAATATTAATAACATTAAATATTATTAATAGCAAAGTCCTATGCCTTAATAAAGGCTCTTAACTTACAGCTTAAGAAATAACAGGAGGAAAAAGAAAAAAATCTTTTTTTTAAAAAATAAATAAACCCCAAATCAAACCTTTTCAGCAGCTATGCTGATTATGGTCCTGGCTTTAACACTCTAAGCCAAACAGAGTTTGACCCCTTGTGTCAAACTCTACATTTACAGGTCTAAATTACAAGCTAAAGAGGGATCTCTTTCCATTAGCCAACCAAGGAAGTAAGAGTATAAAGACTTATTAGTCAAGATATGTGAACTGAGGTTGGGGGTTTTATTATTCTAATTAGGAACAGGAAAATTCCTATTCCATTTTGTAATTAAAACAATACACATTCTACCATCTAATTATATTTGACATTTTCAAGGTGTTGGGAGCTGAAGTCTGTAATTACAGAACTACTGCTGCCTTAAGCACAACACTCCATAAATATTCATATATTAAATAGCCAGTTATACGGTTTAGAAGATTTTAGAAACGTTTGCTCTTTTTTATAGAAACATTAGACTTTTAGAAGACGCATTTTATATTTGTATTTTAAAAAAGATAGGAAGAAAAATGTCCTGTGGGATGTAACATACTGTATATAGCAAATTGACTATAAACCTATTCATTAGTATTGTAAGCAGTTATGTTGGAGATTCAAAGGCTTTAGAATTATTTCTTTTCTTTTAGCAGAATGGGTAATTACAGTCAGAAATAATATGGGAGTCCTGTAGTGAAGTCATAAGACAGTAAAATGCAATTCTTATGATTCCTTGATTTTGTAATTAACAATAAAATTATAGCTTACATACAGTAGTTTTTTTTTAAAAAAAAAGTTATCCACATCTTTTATTTTAGTGTCTCACAATAAAATATGACTTCTTACATTACCTTTTTTGGATAGTTCAATATTGCCATTTAAAATAGTTATGCCTAAGAATACCATAGCAGAATACCAAGAATACCAAGCCTAAGAATACAAAGTAGAGGTGGACTTATGGATAACCCAGAGCCTGTTGTTCAAGGAGGGGCTTTCATTTTCTTGACATTAGAGAAATGGAAAAATACACAATGAAGATGAAACTCTCAGTGCACGGTGTTCCATGAGTCTGCCTGCTCTGTGTTTCCATTTTAGGAAATGAACCTGTGGGGACATCTAGATAAAAGGGCCTAATTTCTGAAAAGAAGGGCAATAGGCACTTTGCCTATTTTGGCTATTTAGTTCATGTTATAGGTTTGTGTCCTGTTATATGATGCTTCGCCCCATGGGAACTAGATCCTGGCTAAGTCTTTAGGTTTGACTAGTTAATAACAAAAGACATTGCAAATGTTTCAAGAGTTAAATGCTGTGCAGAATTTCAGTGTCCGAGCAAAAGCAGCAGACACTTGGTGCAAGCTCCCCGGCCACCAGGGCAGCATGCACTGTGCCAGCCTTTTGGTCAGGAGACCCCGTATCCCAAATAGCTCCAGTCTCTGTGCAGGCAGGTGTGGAGAGAAGGACACCCAGTCCCACAACCATCTTAATTGTTCCCAGAGTGTGAAGACTTTAGGGAAGTCCTCTTTCATCCCTGCACATCTGTATAATGGCTAGAACCAGTCTAGCCCATGTTGACTAATCGTGCATGCCTGCATTATAGCCGACCAGGGACTGCATCCAGCAGGAAGTGAGAAGTAGTATGGTACAATGCATCCAGCTAAAGAATCCTGTGATGGGCAGGAAGCAGGACTCAATTTAGTTACATTGTATATAATTGTTCCATACATATTACATGTCAGATTATATAATAGTTATATATTATGTATTCGCATAATTTGTATTACCTATTGTGTATGTTATGTGCTATACTTAATATGTATGTGTAATGTAGCATGTGAGTGCAGATATATGTATATGTTTGGGTTATATATATACACACACACATACTACTTGCTGAAGCAAACTTACTAGATGCCTGGTGTTATTTTTGTAATGCTCGTAGCACTCAGGGATGCCAATACACGTTCCCTCCCTTTCTGCACAATCACAGCCGCTATACTATGCAACATTAGAATGCAATCATCTTGAACTCAGATAACCAGACAGGCAAAATTCTTCCATTCTCCACCTTCTGCACATTTTGCTTAGAACACTTTGAATATACAACTCACTCTCTTCAAATCTGTCCTTCAGCACATCAAAGATAAACTGTTCCTTTTAAACAAAAACTAAGCTGTATTAAAAATGTTTCAGTGAAATTTAGCTAGAAACCTCCTTCTTTAACCACCCAGAATTACATTTTTATGCACAAAAAGCCTGCCTTTTAAAAGCCCAATGTTTAAAAATCTGAAAATGGCCAGTTAATGCAAGAAACCATTGTTCCTCTGCCATATATAGCAGGTTTTATTCATCATTTTTCCAATATACATATTTATCCAGTTTTACCTCTGCTTCTTTATTCTATTGTAGAATGGGATGAATGACATCGATGTTAATCAATCAATTATTTTTGTAAATGTGTACTGAACATTGCAAGAATAATATAATCTAAGTATGCCTGAAATTATGTCAGGACAATCCCTATTTCTCATAATGTGAGGTGCTTGATGTAAAAGAGGAGAGGTTTTTTTCTCAAGAGATGTGATGCAGCCTTATCAGATTTTATGATTTTATCTGTCTAAGTGAATCTATTTAGTAGTGGCAAGCTTTTACTTTTCAGCTGCAGCTAACAGTGAGGAAAAGTTAATGTGAGAGCCATCTTAAAAAGAAAAAAGAAAAGGAAACAGATAGGCAGTTCACGTCGTATTATCCACAGGTACCTTCACTGCAGTAGAGACCCAGGGCAGCAGTCATTGCGTCTCAGTGGAGGAGCAGGCAGTCATTCTAGCGTTGCCTTGTTCAGTGAGGACTCTGGGAAATAACAAACAAAAAACGTTTCTGAGCGTTTACTAGGAGGATACAGAGAATAATCACATGCTGCTGGTCACCTCTGAATGCCCCGATGCCGACCCTGCGTGCAGGGCTGCCCTCTCTATTCACTTATAAACCAATGGCTTCAAAAGGCCTTTTTGCTCTTTCTTCTCTGGAACAACTTCCTTCCACAGGGGCTTACTGGTTGAATCTGTGCTTTCAGGAGCTGGTAGCAAGCTGGGGTGAATTTATCCCCAGAGGGGCCAACTTTGCTCTTAATAAATTACTGGAAGTAATTGCGAAGGGTAAAATCGCTAAATAGCTACAGGATAAAAGAATTGTGAACCATAGTCATCATGGTTCTAAACAGACTGAGTCTTGTCAAAGTTAATTGCTTTTTTGATAGAGTTACAAAATGAACGTGCAAAGGCAGAACTCTGCATGACCATGTATTTAAATTCTAGGGAAGCACTGGATACTGTTTTTCATTAACTGTTACTTTGAAACTTAATGCAAACTGGCTTTGATATAAACGCTGTCATATACATGACAGAGCGTTGCTAAAGGACCAAAAAGGGCGATGATGACCAGCAGAATGCTGAGGCCTCACATGGGAGACTGCAGTACTGGTACTTCCTTTAAAAAAAAAAAAAAATAATCAAAGTTTGTCTATTAATCATTCATAGATAAAAAGGCTAAATTATGTGGGCTGAAGATTGGATTGGGTGTTTTGACTAGCTTGGTAGGCAACAGGGTTATTTGATATCAACTGAAGAGTATCATATCTCTAGAGAATTAATTATTTAAAGATGGTAAAATGGATATGACAAGGAGCAGTGAAATGTAAATAGCAAACATCACAGAGATTTATTAATGTACTATGTTGTCTTTGCAAAAGCATTGCTATTCCATTTCCAAACAGTAATTTGTTGCTTCCTTCTCTTCTAGTTGCCCATATTGGCATCTTCTGTTGTTAGCCTCTATTTTCTTGAACTTACTGATGTCTTCAAGCCAGTTCACTCTGGATTTAACTGCTATGACAAGAGTCTGAGTATGCCATACATTGACCCTACACAAGAGTCTGTTCCTTTCTTGATGTTGCTCAGTCTGGTTTTTGCTGGACCATCAATTACGGTAAGTTTGAGGTGCCGCTGTCGCTTATTAAAGATCTTGAACAGAGTTTCAGTTGGCATAAAGAAAATAGCTCCTTTGGTTTCAGTTAGGCTGCAGAGTGTAACCTAGGTTAATTACCTTAGGATTTTAAATTCATCTTTTATTCTTCTATAACAGAAGGAGACACACTCCTTAAAACATTCCCTGTAGCACTTCATCTACTCGCACTATCCTGATTGTGGGCATTAATGTTAAGAAACAGCATCTACATTTGGATGAGAGTAGCTTGAATCATTCTGTTATGCTGTACAAATATTTGAACTTTTACAGACAGGACATCTCCCTACTCTGAGATACACCAAAAATCAAGATTTTGTTGGAAATGAAAGCCTTTCATTTACAGTCCTGAACATGCCATTTTTGTTACCACTAGCTTTATTCAGTGAGAAGGTGTATCAACTGTGTCAGTGAAATCAATTATACTTTCCCAAATAGCCCTGGGACTCCTCTAAATTGTGAGTTAGTCGTTAAGAACAGGCAAAAGGAGGCTGGTTTAATCATTCACCCAAAGGGACGAGATGATTTCAGCAGAACAGAAATACCCTGTCAGAATACGAGCAGTTTGGTCACTATTTGTCACGGTTTAACCCCAGCCGGCAACTAGAACTGCGCAGACAGTTGATCACCACACCCCCCTTTTCCCCCCCAGGAAGGGTGGGGAGAAGAGGGGGGAAAATAACGAAGAGGAAAGGGAGGAAAAAACCCTCCTGGGTTGAGTTAAAGATAGTTTAATTAAATTAAGAAAAAAAAAACAAACAAAAAAAACCAAACAAACACAACCAAAACCAGAAAAGGAAATAACAGAAAATAATAATAACAATAATAATAATGTTACGGGTCACTCTCACCACCCAGTGAAGTGGCACCGTCCAGAGCAGTGATTGCAGATTCCTGCCCTCAGCTAACCCCATTTATATACTGAGCATGATATCTATGGTATGGAGTATTTCATTGGCCACTCCATCATTCTGTCTATGCTTCTATGGGAAGCTGAAAAAAAAGTGCTTGAATAGTATAAACATCACTTAGCAACAACTAAAACCAATAGGTATTATTGACATTCCTTTCACAGCAATCACTAGAAAGAAAATTAACTCTTTCCCAGCTGACACCAGGACACTATTTTACAGAAAAAAAATACAAATTGTCTGATACAGGTGAGTGTTGTCCCTGCTGGAATTGCTGTGTTAAATTAAAATGAAATCTAAAGACTTCACCCTTGTATATACTAGAGGGAATTCATTTTGTCTGATTTTAGGCAGCTCAGATAGGAGCCTTATTCTCATACCACTCCTGTTTGGCAAATGGAGAGAGAAATTCACCACGAGTGAGTGTTTCCATGCACCTAAAAAGCTGAATCAACCTTCTGAAAGGGTCTCTTCTCCCCTCTGACAGCAATGACTGCGCATTTCGGTTAGGCACTTGTCTAAGGCCAGCTGCAAATGTCCCTCTGCTGCCAGCTCCTCTGAATTCCCTTAAATTCAACCAGTTCATTCCTTTTATAATACTAGCCAATTTGTAATTACAAAATATATAAAATATGATGCACATATAAAAATCAAGTGCTGTTCTCTCTTTGCTTTCTAGGATGCTTTTTGTTTATTTCTCTTTCTTTAAAACTGAACTCTTCTTACTGTGTGTGATTTTGGTTGCTTTAGAAACCATTTTTGAAGGATTTTGCACAACCATCAGGCTGAAAATTGTACTCATTTAGGAACTAGGAGCTAAGACTCTCAATGTTCCTGGTGCAGACACTCGCAGCAAACACCAAATACTGTGATAAAAACAAAACTTGTTGGTATTGCAGGTTGGCTGGGTTTCTTAAGTTTAGACAGTGTTTCTGATAACAACAAAGTGGACTTCCCTGAAACAACCGTAGAAGGAGTCTGTATAGGCTCACTTGGACCACAGTAGAGGGGTAAAAGCTAATTTTTACTTCAGAGTTTATGTCAAGCCTAGATAATATCAAACACCTTCAGCTGAGATGAAAGATGCCCATTTCATTATGGAGTGTTTATTAAGGGCTTTGATTACGGCGAAATTATGTCAGCAGTGCATGAAATTTTACAATAGAAAATGTTATTCTTGCTTGAATCATTCTCCTACCAGCAGTACAGACAGCTAACCAAAACCATGCCATGTAAGGAACTCAAACTCATGCTTAAGCATGCCTATCAAACATAAGATCAGTAAAGAAAGTAAATCGTGAAGCTTCAAAGTGCAACTACTTAAAAGCTGCAAGCCTTAGGAAGGTGTAGTTCATTTGTATTAGTGTGAGCGTGAATGTGATGCTTGTATTGGTTGGAGAATGGGCTCTGATAGTACAAAATACACAACCTCCTTCAATAAAAGGAACTGAAGATGGTGTAGAGTATCAGCTCTTTATTTTTCAGTACCAACCCTCTAGTTAAACACTAGGGGGGTTTTTGTCCAATTCTTCCCTTTTTTTTTTTTTTTTGGAAAAATAGGCCAAGGAAGCTCAATGCAAAAAACTTACGATTTTGCCATTGTCATCTTGTAGAGTTTAGCATTTTATAATTTAGTTTTCATTAACATTTCAATTAATTACACACTTCATAAAATCTGTAAAGTGTAGAAAAAAAAGCATTAGCTATGTGAGGAATTGAGGATCTCCGGTAACACAGCATATGCTAGCCTCTATCTGCAGTTCAGGTACTTACTGCAGTATGAGACAGAAGGTCATCAAGACTCAATAAAATACAGCGGTGATTAAGCCACATTTTAAATATTACCAAAGAGTGAGAGAAAAAATTAAAAAAAAAAGGGGAGGAGGGGAGAAGACAAGCAAATTCCAGTCTCAATGCCTCATTAAAGCCTTATTTAAATATTAGAATAGGACGGTTTTTATTTCTAGATTATTTTTGTTGATATACTCAGTTTTTCCCAAGACTGGAGAACATATTAAATCTATTCACTTTATAGTAAATTTTTTTTACAACAAATCTAGCATTTTGTAATTTATTTTCCCAAGCCATTATTACAGAAGGATTTTTGTGGATTTGGGGCTTTATGTTTGTTGGTTTTTTTCTTTGGGTTTTTTTGCTCATTATTAGTGAGCAGCAACTGCTTTTAACCAGGTCTTTTCTGTAGCTCTGAAGTGCTACAGAAAGCTACTACCTGTATTATAGCTTGTGGCATATATGAAATTTTCTGTATTTATTCATAAACCACAGGAGACTTCAGCGTGGAACAACTGGACTGGTATGAAATTACCAACATGGATATTTTATGTCTGGAATATAGATATACCTGAATCGCAGCATGACTTCCATTTGCTTCAAAGAACTCTGAATCTGATCCTCTGACATATTTTCTCTCTAGCTATTCATTCAAAAGTGTTAGGATCAGTTATTTAATCATATCAGTGTAGGTTCAAACCCTTATCAGCTGCTGACTAAAAACCTACTTAAAGGTAACAATGTGCTTTCTAACAGAGATCACCGGGAAATTAGATGACATTGATTTGGGAAATCAGTTCGCAAGGAGAGAAATTCACAGCTGGCAGTTTCAGTCCTCCTGCCTCCTGTACTGTGAGAAAGTGTTTCCTTGGAAATGCCAGCCTCTGAATTTTCCTTGGCATAGACCTTGCTGTTTCCCAATTTTGCTCCTCTATCACACAAGCTAATCCATCTCTCTGGTGTCTTTGCCTGTGCCAGACATTCCCTAGAGCTTGGCTAAAAACCATTAGAGTTTCTCTGTGATTTAAGTTTGATATACTACTGATTTCTCCAGGAGGTTTCAGCTGTAAATTGATCAAATGGAGACAGATAATAATGACCATAGTTCTCATCTAATTAAAATTCCTTAAATAACACTTACCACTGACTTTTCCATGTAATGAGATAACCTTCGCTACTGCAATTTTTCTGGCAAAGAAAGGAAATTTCAATTTATTAAACTCTTAGCTAAAAAAGATTAAGCTTGTTCATTATATTTCCCTTTCCTAGGGTGAGGGGTCTTAGCATGCACAAACTTAACTGGTAATTACAGCACATTCAGTGTAATTCAGATGCTTTAGCATCTTGTTGCATTGTAAGCTTTGTGCATTGCATATGTTAGTTTTCAGTGCATCTGTGGATAGACGAGGTGAATCTCCTCTTAGTGGTGAGAACTGCCTCATTAATATCAATAGTTCAACCCAACCCTTCTTCTGAATGCTGTACAAGCCCTGTACAGATTTCCAAGTTGTTGCACTATTTAACAAGGAAAACAATCAAACCTGAGACTGCAAATGTATAAATGGATCTGGACTTCCCAGCAAGTAGCACCATTTTTCACTTATATTCTTCTCTTTATTTTTATTATAAACTCTTGTCTAGGGCTTCAGTCATAATCTGTTTTGCTTGGTATGTTCAGAGGGACCATAAGGACAGAACTTTTTCTGCTGCTGTGGATCTGTTTAAAACCCGAGCCAAATTAAACAAACACAGAAGAGCAGGCTGCCATGTAATCAGAAGCTGTTAGGGATTGCTAGGCTTGAGGCCAAGACTGAGTGCTAAAACCGCCTCACGAGCACTAAGATAGTGCAGTGGCTCTGGACTATTTTAGAGGCGAGATTTTCTAATTATTACTTTTTTATTGTAGAAGCATCAAATTTCAGCCCTGGATCAAGACCCTGATTCCACTGAGCCCTGTATACTCTATGCCACTTGCATTTAATTTCAGTGCCACCTTCTTGCCTGCCCTCACTAAGGCTAAGTTGCATTACTGAATGTTTACATATTGATATGAATCTTTTAAAGGCGAGTACATGTCAGTGGATGACAATGGTTGTGATATAGTTATATTTCAGCCCTTTAAATTCAATCGGTGTCTTCTGAGTAACTGCTACGTTTAATTTAACAGCTCCTTTGTCATTGCAGATAATGATAGGAGAAGGAATTCTCTACTGTTGCCTGTCCAAAAGAAGAAATGGGATTGGAACAGAGGCCAATATTAATGCAGGAGGATGCAACTTCAATTCTTTTCTTAGAAGAGCTGTCAGATTTGTTGGTGGGTTTCAAATGTTAGTCACAAAGAAGAGCTTGCCATATACATTCAGTTTTCACCATGCAGGTTTCCTTCTCTGAAACAGCCTTTCAGAACAGTGCATGGCTGTCAGCGGCATAGATCTTCTTCTGCCAGAAAATGCTAGAAGAAACTGTCAAATGGAGCGACAGAGCAGCCCTGTACTCAGCAATGCAGCATCTACACTCTTGTTTTCCTTTTCCTCTCCTGTACTATTGTCATTGTTTCTAAAAGAATAATTTGGTTTTCCTTCTCTGCCCACCTTGAGCTGGCTTCCTTTTAATGGTTTCAGTGTACAGTTTCCCCTGCCTGTCTTCAGTGCATCATAAGGACTCAACCCACCTGACACAGTGTTCAGCATGACAGTGAAAACTTGTCAGAAACTGTCAGTAGATCTGACATTCTTTTTCTGGGATGTGTTTGTCTAACTCTTGAAAAAGGGCTAGAATCTGGCAACCTAATGATAGAGAGGAACATGTTGAATTGTTTTATTTTACTTTGTTTTAATTGTCATTTATGAAAAATGAACTTGTAAAGGCAACTGGACTTTGTTCCCCTTCTTACAGTTCATTTCCTCTACCAATGAGTGGCTAAAGGAAAGGTTTTCTCTGTTCTGGAAATCTTTCATTAGAGAGGCCAGCCTAGGCAAAGACAACCTGCAGGACAGCAGACTGAAAACCTGGTAGGAGGACTATGCACTAGGTTTCTGTAGTCTGGCAAGCAGGGAGGTAACGAAAGGAGAGGTTATACAGTCTATGACCAGTAAAGCATCCTCTTAAGAGCAGCAGTGAGGAAGTGAGCAGAGGGGATGGTAGATTACAACACCAGCGAGGAGGGCTGTAAAGATAGCCCATGCTCTCCGCTGCTTCTCCTGTATGGCGTCGCATTTCATCACCAAAAAAGACAAACTCAAAGGTGCATTCATTTCATTCTTGGTTCATACTCTGAATTTGCAGTTTCTTTCATATTTTTATGACTTTAGCATTCTTTCAATTTTAAGATGAAAAATACATTTATTTATATGAATACAAGTAGCGAATTAGAGGTAAATCTTCAGGGGAAGAGCAGTTGAAAACGCTTAGTAAAAGAATTACATTTACTTCAACTGCCTCTTGAATTTGGCGTTATTAACCAGACAGAAACATTGATCAATTACCAAAAGGACTTAAATATTTGGACTCATGGCAAGGACTTGGTATTCAAGAAATATCAGAGGTGTGAAGGTAGCCAAAGTTATCGCCAGCTGATGAGTCCCTGGTGGTAAAAAGAGAACAGGTCCTCAGAGCAGTGATCTAATGGGCAGCTGTCCATGTTAATAAAAGCCTGTATCCCAGTGGGCAAGTCCAAGGACTGGATGAGTACATACGCTCTCCTCAAATAATTGGCTGTCCTTTAGTCAGTTCAGAAAACTGCTTTCCAATTGAAGCAGTGCCAGCCTAGTTCACTTTTATGAAAAGATGTTGGAGGACATCAAGCCATCAAAATGAAATGTTAAGTATCAACAGGAAGAAAAAAAAAGCATAAATAATCTTAATATTTTACATAAAAAATTAAATTTTGCAATAAGTTTTCTTTAAAAAAATACATCTTATTCTTCGGTTAAATACTGTCAAGTCCAATGACACAAGCCACTAGAATTCCGTTGAATGTATTCTGTCACAATGAATTAATCTAATTTATGCACATAATAAAATTAACAGGCTCTATTGGTTTCTTTCCTAGGTGTTCATGTGTTTGGTCTTTGTTCTACTGCTCTTGTTACTGATATTATACAGCTATCAACAGGATATCAGGCACCATATTTCCTGACTGTTTGCAAGCCTAACTATACATCCTTAAATGTATCCTGCTCAGAGAATTCATATGTTGTGGAAGATATTTGCTCAGGAGCTGATCTCAGTATTATCAATGCTGGAAGGTTGGTTCTATCCTTCATTGTGTACATTTTTAAGTGTTCATTTTATTTTTTATTTTCTGTCCCAGTTTCAAGATTTTTGTTCTAGTTAAAGTCTCAATGAGTTTTGTCAGTTTTTTTGTAACAAAGGTGAGAGCATAAGTGTCTTTTTAGAGATGATCAATTTTCTGTATAAAGATACTAGGCCAACAGTGGGCTTTGGAAGACGTCAGATTCCAAAGCACAGTTGTTAGTAGCTAGTTATTTCCCTCCTTCAAAGGAGACAATTTCCTGTACAATTATTAATTTGTATAGCTTCTACTGCTTTTCCCAGTGGGATCTGGGTGAGTTCCCCATAACTGGCAGGGGAAGAAGTCACCCAAGTACTTTATCTGAGACCACAGTATAACATACATCACTGTTCTGGCATTTTGGTCTTAGTTTGTGAGGCTTCGTTTTGGGATTTGTTGGAGGAGTTTGTTTGCTGTTTCTCTAGTTGATTAAGTTTTTTATATTGACAGCATTGAAAAAATCCCTTTATTAGAGGAAAGACCACAACAGTGCAAATCTGTGTGTTCCCAAACACATGCCTTTTCTTTCATAGTACATCTAACTGGTGGTTTATCCTCCTCGATCATTTAGTCTTTAGCCTCCCTACATAGATAGCCAGGAGAGAAATTAATATTGTTTATAGTAGCAGGTTTTGGACATGCATACCAGTCAAGTTGAGATATAAACCAGACTATATATCTTATTTTTAAACAAGCTCAATGTGATAAGATAGTGACAATTCAATTGCTGATGACAGGTCATAGATTTAAATAGGGAATCTGAAGGTGTACTGTTCCAATGCATCTGCTATTCATTTGTTCAAGGACTTCATTAGTATGAAGTGTCCTAAACGTAAGCACTACACTACTGAGACATCATGAAGCTCTTCACTGAAAACAATAGTAGTCTTCCATATCTTTTTCACACCAGGTTAAGCTTTATCACGTTAGTCATTGAATGTTTGAATATTTTGCTGTCCTTCAAAATTTTGGTGCTTTTTTAAATCTCCTACTCTTCAAAAAAGTGACGGCAAAATTATAGAATGCTTGAAATGATTACAATCTGTCTCTGACTCAGCTGCATAATTTCTCCGTGTACCTGATTAGTAGACATGAGGCTGTGTTACTTCCGTCATATCCACTTTACTAAAGCTTTACACTCCTTTCTTGTTCTGTATGCAGCCCCAGATGCTAGCTTCTGTTTTAACTTTATGCCTCATGGCATTACATTTTTGTCACATGGATATTATTAAAATGTTCTGTCTATATATTAAGGCACCTCTCCCCCAGTTTCTTTGCTTTTCCATTTGTTTCAATAGTTGACACACTTGGGAATCATGAAATCATTCACTTTGTAAGTATCTTCCAGCAAATGTTGTTATCTCCTTTCATTGGGACAAACCAATTTCACTGATGTTCAAAGACCTTCAATTATTTGATGTATTTGGTCTTAAATATGTCTAGTGGGCTGACTCATAGTTAGCATTGATTAATTTGCCATATCTTTTCAATTTATATATGTGGGCATGATCCAGAGCTCGAATGAAGGATTGTAGCTCTATTTGGCCCAAATAATTTGCTGACAATACTTTTGGTGAAAGGCATAACCAGAGTTACTAGATCAGCCTTCACCTCACTGTCTCTTTTCGCACAACCGTTTGCTGTTACTGGGAAACTGCCATTGAAGCCTGATGCTTGCAAGCAGTGTCTTGCACCTACATGGTGTCCCAGAGAAATTGGTGTAGCTTTACAGGTGAGCAGGCAGAAAAATTTTCATTATTACATCTCATTCATTTCTTTTTCATCTCAAATATGATGCCTACTGCTCTGAATTGACTGCCTGGAGACGTTCCAAAAACACTGATCACTCCTAAGTTTAAATATCATCACTTCCAAAAAACAGTGAAACTAATTGTAACATATTACGACTAAGTAGTCAGTTTTTGTGTGTTTCTGTTTCTTTAGGAAGATGACCACATATTGATATCTCAAATTTATTCCCATTGTAGAGGATACATTTGGTGATCTATAATATTCTGGCACAAGCCTCTGTTTCTCCTTAATTCAATTTTATTGCATTTTTCTTTTATTAATTTGTTGCTTCCATATGCCTGTCTCAACTTTAACAAAGCAATCAGCGCTTGCTACTGGTTCAATACTTCCTTCAGTCATCTACTGTAGGAGTTAAGGTATAACTTTTCCAGCCTAGGAGGTTAATTTGACTTCAATAATTTCAGCTTGTAAGGGACTTGTTCTTCTGAGATTGCCTTCATTTTTTATTTGTACTTTCCAGAAACTTTGGCTCCAGAAATTTGCCTCTAGACTCCCCTATGAAAAGGATAGAGACAAACACATAATTATCCAGCTGATTATATGAAATAATTTTCTGCAACATCCCCAAATATCCAGTAGCTTCCTTTGTCCATCTTCTCCTCTATTTATCTTCAAAGAGCCTTTTCAGTCATTTCTATTCAGACCTCCTGTGAGTTCTCTTCCCTCTATCATTTCTGATGTTCTGACTCAGTATGACTCTCTGTCTCGGTATGACAACGTCTCATCATTGTTCCCCCTCTACACATCCTCATGCATGAGCATTTAGAGTGATACACTGTTATCTGAGTTCAGGACGTGTTTTCTTTGAGACCTTTGTTCACCTTTTCATTACAGAGCCATACAAAAAGGCTACAGATTTTTAGCTTGAATTATTTTCATTTTAGCTTGAAAGATAACAAATAGAGGAACAAAAGCAGTGTCACCATTAGAGAGTACACAGAGTGCATTTAGTCTGTAATATGCTGTGCTTGCCCTGAAAGCATATGAATGGAAAATAGAATAAAGAGAGAATTGACTGTAACATAGTGACACGTTATATACTATAAAAATGCCATCAAATTAAGGCTAAGTTCTGAGTGGTACTAAAGTTTGTAGAATCAAATCTACACATTAGCTCCACAGAGACTGTAAGTAGATTTATGCTTCCACTAAAACCTGCACAGGGTAAAGGAGCTGATGAGCCATTATAAACATTTACATTTTTTTCATGTCTTTATCCTCCTGTCCTCAACCTTGACTTGTTCCCCAGCAATACTATTTGTG
>VYXH01014299.1:612959-630687 GCA_013397275.1 Burhinus bistriatus | reverse complement strand
TGGCGGGGGGGGGGGGGGAAGGGCAGAGAGAAAAAAAGAAGAAGAAGAAGAATTTAGGTCTGTCTTTAGAAATGAACAAGGAATCCTGCTGATTTCATCGTGGCCACAGTCATGAACCTGCTGGAGCCATGGGCTCAAATTCAGGTCAGCAGTGTGGCATTCGCACTGAACTACATGCTCACATTTAATTGCCAATGAATTATTTAGAACAGACAAGGCAAAATGCATAAGAAAGAAATTTAGAAAGTAGATTCTGCTGCTTTGCAGAAAAAATGTCTTTGTCTAAAGGTAAAGGACTATGTTTCAGCCTTTGCTATTTCAAGCTAGCTAACTCTGGTGCTGCTAGGAAAATGGCTACATGTGGAACCCAGTTATGGTGGCAAGACCCATCTGCGAAGCTGAACGATTGTTCAAGCATTTATCTCCAGCTGAGCTTTCTCAGGTGCAAGTGGCTGCAAGACAGACAAACCTTTCTTCACCAAGACAGCCAGCGCATTACGTTACAGGTCCATGCCATTTTAAGGAGAAAAATGTACAGATATAAACTGCTGTATATCTTCACTGCATCTTACTCACTTCTAGAGCTCAGAGATCATAAAAGTTTTTTAGGGCTTCTACAAGCTATGAACTAGATGTCTGCCATAGAACAGGTGTTACTGAATCCACCCCCAGCTAAGTTTTTCCCTCTACTGTGTAAAAATGTCTCCTTCATGTTGACATTGCTTTTCTTTTGTTGTTTTTAGAGGACTGAAATGGGTTTATAAGAAGAATAATATTAAAATGTTAGAGGGCCTTATGTGATGGTTCTGTGTAGTTGCTACTTACAGAAACCCTCCTTTTCTTGGTCAGAGAAGTAGAAGCTAAGCTGTCACTTTTAATTTTCATATCTGTAGTTTCTGACTTAAGACCCAGTCCACATTATTCAAGTCCCCAGGTTTTCAATAGGAGCCCTCAGCAATTTCAAGAATAGACCTGATACTGCCTCCTGTCTCCCAGTTTGGACATATTTTCATTTACCCTCTTGTTCTGGGCTTCAGGGAGAGGCCTGGTAACTCTTAAAATGCCCTGTCCATGCTCTTGTGCTCCATTCACTCCTGTCATGTTATAAAATGCTGAAATTTAAAAAAATAAACATGAAGACATAGCAAATAAAGATGTAGTCTGCCTCTCTGCGAGAAGAATGTCACCCTGTCATCCCCCCATTATTAGAGCAAGAAAGCAGGGGTACGAAAATGGTGAATTCAGTTGCTGAAGTTAGAGCCTGATTAGCAAAGTGTATGAATCCTTACTTTGCAAAGAGTCCAAGTGAAGTCAGTGAGAATAATCATAAGGTCAAGGTTCATGCATTAAATAGGTTGTATAATTAGGTACTTGCTGAAAAGTTATTATGGAAATTTATTTATAGAAATAAACATGTAGGTATTTCTGTCAATCAAGCATTCGGTCTTTAGCTCATTTCCACTGTTCTCTTAGTACACACACTTTTCTTAGTACACAAAAAGAATTTTGTGCTAAATATTTACTTCAAAACAAAGGCATTTCATTAACATGGGTCCTTTCTCCAGATTATAGAAAAGAAATTTAGAAATTAAATGTTACTGATACATTATATATTGCTTAGGAAGTGTAAGCTGAAAATGACTGTAGCACCCCATGTTTTTTTCAAGTGAACGCTAGCATAATGTATTTGAACTGAGAAGCATAATTTGAGTCTCCTTTCTTGGCAGAAAGTCGTTCCCTTCTCAGCATGCTACCCTGGCAGCCTTTGCAGCAGTGTATATTTCGGTGAGTAACCAACTCTGTTCATTTTCATTTATACAAGGCAAAAGACAGAAAGCCATTTGCTGTATACTGTAAAGTGATGTGTTGCCTGGATATCCTGGGTGGATGTAAGTTTTTTTCCTCCCAGTCTGAAAGCAAAGTAAAACTACTAACAGCTAAAATAAAACCAGCTCTATTAAGAATACAGAAAAGATTTAACTGCTTCACATCCTTTTTTAAGAAGCAACAAAAAGTGTAATGTTAAAGTATATTTGATGCCTCATATTATTCACATGTAAAATGCAGTGCTTATCTGTCTTACAGGGTGATATTTTAACTTACCATCCAAATTAACCTTTATGTGTTCTGCCTTTTCTTTGTTGCTGTCTTCACTTGACTCGCTACTTTTAAACTCGAGGCATTAAGGAATAAACATTTATGTGTTGTAGTTTCATTGGACCCCCATAGAATTGCAGCATGGATGAACTAGCACAATCACTCCCAGAGGCCTCCAAGGTGCTACTGCAAAGCAAGTGAATAAAAACCATCAGTAACTAGCAGGGAATTGTAGGACATGCTGCAGCAATCACAGCTGATTTTCCACATCTGACCAATGACATCTCTTCAGTATGAGCTACAATGTTTGTATGAGTAACCACTTACTTGAAGTTTAAAAAAAAAAAAAAGTAATTCCATAACTCATGCTGTAAAAATCAGAGGAAAACAACAATAACAACCAGTTAACCAAATTAGATGATGGAATTGGGCATGTACTGGGAGCTTGTCAGTATTTATTCTGCTCAGGGAAAGGCCAGAATTTGGAATAATACCGATGAACCACCTCCGCTTAATTTTTGTGACCTCCCTGACATCATGGCGCCCAGTTGAGAAATGGATCTCTAAAGCATCTGGTGGTAGCTTTTGTTAGAACAGGTTAATGCTTCCATCTGGTATGACATCTGGCTTCTGTATTTCAGAAGCGGTGGCTCCTTAGTCACATTTACAGAACATTTAGGCTCTGACTGTGAACAGTATTTAGGCATAAAATCCTTATCCTAATTGATGTCAATAAGCAACACTGCTTGTTTTTGGAAATCCATTCCTTGTGATTTCAGGTCTTCCTACAGTAAATGAGCAAATTTTAACGGGGCTGTAAATTATTAAACTGATTATTTCCAATATTACTGTGTAATAGTGATCTATGTGGGAAAGAAATGTTGAATGTCAGAAATTAATATCCTCTTAGGTAAATTTAAGTTTCTTCAACTGCTTCTTCATTTCTTTCTTTTTTTCAAGATGTACTTCAATTCTACGTTAACAGACTCCTCAAAACTTCTGAAACCACTCTTAGTCTTTGCTTTTATCATCTGTGGAATTATATGTGGTCTGACTCGTATCACGCAGTATAAGAATCATCCAGTTGATGTTTACTGTGGCTTTCTCATAGGAGGAGGAATTGCTCTCTATTTGGTAAATATAATATTCATGTAGTTAAGTTTTAGCAAATAAAACTGATAAGGCTATAATAAGAATACTGGTATTTTTTATTAAAACCTTTCATCATGGTTACGTGCCATAATTAAAAATATAGTCAAAATGTGTTGAAAATGATGATGTTAGGGGTAATCACCTTAAAAATAAACAGGAAAAAACAAATATATATTTCAATTTAAAGTGCCATAACAGTGCACAAAGTGGTATATAATCATCTGGCATTGTATACAGAAACAGCTCTAACATTATGTGCTTCATTAAATACTTAAAGATACTCATCTTTTCTACTCCACACTTACAAGCATAATGCATGAAAAATATTGGATTCATTGGTGTTTGTTGCCAGCCTGAGTTTATATTGCCAACATTAGCTTTATGATCTCAAAAAATGGTTGAACTAATATGCAGCAACTCAGATGAGTAAATTGCTGAACCTGCAAGAAATCAAAGGCAGTATTACACCCTTGTGATTCTTTGGAGCTCTTGGGGAAATTATGCAGGGAGAATAGGATGCCCAAGCCAGGTTCTTCCTATGCTTTTCCTCTGTACTGCATTGAGACAGATGAAACACCCTGGAAGGGTCCTGTGAGGGAGTATGTAGGATAGGCCTGTTTGTATCTCTCAGTAGGAAGCTCATCAAGCATTTGCTTTTGCTTGCTGCTCTCAGTGTGTCTCCAGCATGACCGTGGGTGCCCTAGCTGTTCAGAACAGTTTCAACCCAGATGCCCGTGAACAATCGGGAGCTTCAACTGACAACATTTTTCCTCCAGTGTGGGCAGGTGAACAAGAGTCCTGACAGCCAGTGGGATGTTTTTGGCTCCCAAGGAGTCAATGATGAATTTCAGTATAATACTAAAATAAGTTCATCTCCTATACCCCTTTTATCTGTGATAAGATAATCTAAGGTACATGCAGATGATCTACAAAGGTGACTGGAGAAAAACGGCTTTCACAGTGGCAGAAGAAACAGCAACCAGGGTAGATAATAGAAACCCCACGAGCTACTAAAGTCAGCTTCTATGATTGCACTGTGAGCAGAAAGGCACTCTGTTGAGAATATTATTTCAAATAATTAAGCTGTTGTAGACTCTCATAAATGGAGCTGCTGTTCCCATGTTTGAAATCCACAAACAAGTATGTTCTTTGTTGGGTCTTCTCCATGTACTGTTGCATGACAACATACATCAGAGAGTACATTGTCCTGGCTACCCAATAGTCAGTAAATCTGCCCTGAAAACTACACACCAATAAGAGGGAGGGCAGGGGAAATAATGTGAAACTACAAATAACTCTGAAAGGAGTGTAAAGAACAAGTAACCTAAGTGATTGAGTCAGGCATTTGACCCTTTCATGGAATATTCTCTCTCAGTGGAGTCTTTTTAAAATGACAGCATTTTACAGTGAGTTTGCTGAATAAGAAAATGTTGTATAACTAAATCTTGTTACAGTTCTGCGCAGCTTGGAAAGCAATTGATTTAAAGTTGATAAATTGTTCTATCATGTAGATATTGTATTACACGGTTATTATGCAGTAGAAAGGGCAGAATCACAGGGCAGAGAACAACTCAAGCTGTAACAAGATTCAGTAAATCAGAGCAGATAGTAGCTGTAAAATAGCTTTGCCTAGAAGACTGCAAACACTTATTTTGTTATTTTTGTAACAAAACATTCTTTCTTCAGCTGTATCTGTTGCTTTATAAAATGAAGAAGACTGAAGGAGGCTAAATCTTTTCCTCAACTATTTATTGCCATGAACTATGTGCCCTAGTTATCCTACTGAGTCTACCTCATACATATCTAGATATACCAGATTGAGGACAGAATTTGGAATAAGGATATACTGGTGAGGAAAGGAAAGTGAGCATACCTTGTCAGTGAAGCTGGACTAATTCTATCACTCAATATTTATTTAAAGGCAGAAAATTATAATTAAAATACTTTAAAATGTATCTTTTTTCCATAACTGATTGTTGATGCTTCTGTTCAAATATCAGGGCCTGTATGCTGTGGGAAACTTCCTACCAAGTGATGAGAATGTGTTTCACCCAAATTTTCACAGAGAACCTCTGAGGTCTTTGACAGACCTCAGTCAAGATGCCAGCAGAATCCTGCCAGGTAAAAATGGTAGCAGCAGTGATGGCATTGTCTCTCACCGTACAGAAAGTATCCTGAATAGAAACCACAGAGAGTCGGGGTCTCTAACCAATATCAAGAGAGCAAATGCTGATGTAGAAATAATAACACCACGAAGCCCAATGGGAAAGGAAAATATGGTTACTTTCAGCAACACTTTGCCAAGAGTCAACACACCATCCTTGGAAGATCCAGCAAGACGAAATGCAACAATACACGCATCAATGGATTCTGCCCGTTCCAAACAGCTGCTTTCCCAGTGGAAGAACAAGAATGAAAGTCGAAAGTTGTCACTGCAAGTAATAGAGACTGAATCTGGCCAGTCACCACCAAGGGCTATCGAAATGAGATCAAGTTCAGAACCCTCCAGAGTGGGTGTAAATGGTGATCATCATGGCCCAACTAGCCAATACCTGAAAATTCAACCTGGCACTGTACCAGGTTGTAACAACTCAGGTCTTTCTGGCGGGCCAAGGGTCTCTATTCAGTCACGTCCTGGCTCATCCCAGCTAGTGCATATTCCTGAAGAGACTCAGGAGAATGTGAACACATCACCCAAAAGTAGTTCAGCTAGAGCTAAATGGCTGAAAGCTGCTGAGAAGAGTGTTGCATGTAGAAGCAATAGCCAGCCAAGAATCATGCAAGTAATAGCCATGTCGAAGCAGCAAGGAGTCCTTCAAGGCAGTCCAAAGAGTGCAGAGGGAAGCACAGTCACCTGTACAGGAGCAATCAGGTATAAAACCTTGACAGACCATGAGCCAAGTAGCATTGTCAGAGTTGAGGCCCATCCAGAAAATAACAGACCTGTAATTCAGATGCCATCAGAAGGTGAAGGAAGTGGGTCATGGAAATGGAAAGGTCCTGAAAAAGTCACCCTTCGTCAGACATATGAGCTAAATGATCTTAACAGAGACTCTGAGAGCTGTGACTCCTTAAAAGACAGTTATGGGTCAGGTGACAGGAAAAGGAGCAACATAGATAACAGTGAGCACCACCATCATGGAATCACTACGATAAGAGTCACGCCAGTGGAGGGAAGTGAGATTGGCTCAGAGACTCTCTCCATTTCTTCTAGCCGGGACTCAACACTTCGAAGAAAAGGTAACATCATTTTAATCCCTGAGAGAGGGAGCAGTCCAGAGAACACCAGAAACATCTTCTATAAGGGCACATCCCCCACACGAGCATACAAGGAATGAGAGGAGACATATCAGCTGGTGCGTACCACCACAAAGGAAACACATCTTGACACAGGTTCTGCTCTCTTTGGTTTGAGCTGATATTTACCTTGCCAAATTATTGACCAGCAGCCCAACTGTTGTTGAAAACTGCTGATGTGCAATGTGCGAGAGCCTGTGAAAAGCATGTGGTGGGGGGAAAAGCACAATGCCAGAACCTAATTAATGTGAAACATTTTCCTGCAACTTGTTTCTTCAGACTCAAAATGTTTATCCGAGGGTGAGGATGTCAATCAAAACAATGGTCTTGAACACAGACACTTTATTTCCTGAATGTGCCAACTTTTTTTTATTTATATTTGTGTCCAAAATCAACTGAATTTTTCACAGCAAAGGCTGTATCAGTGGTATATATTCACCTTTGCAGAATTTGCACCAAATCTTTAATACAGGATGGTGCTGATGATAACTTTAGATGTTTTGAAAATTTGCATACTTATTAGACTCTACAAACACATGACATATTGATGTGCAGTTACTTTAAAAGTAATATTGCTAATACTATGATGATGCTGGCTGCATTCATTTAGCGTAGGAAATATTTACAGCTTTGTTATAGTGGATCTGTCACATTCAAAGATTGCAAAGGTTTTGTGTAGTTCTTTACGATGTCTGCTGCAACAAAAAATGTGTGGGTGACATTCCATTAGAATGGAATAACTATCTATTTTGAATAGTTTTGCTGCTACTGCTCAACTTTTGTTTAAGAACAGGTGCTACTAATGAAGAGGCTGCTTCTTAGTGGGCTAACTTGTAGGTTGTTTTAAATTATGGGTTTTTTTTAAGGGGTCTTTTAAAGTACTACAAATAATTCAGATTTTACATTTTTAAACCTCTTACTATGTCCTTCAGCAACCCTTCCATTTTTCTATTAGTTTTTAACCGTACAATACAGGACAACAACTGCAAGATGTGCAAACGTGAAAGGTGAGCCGTGAGTAAATAAAAATAAATGGCCACTTTCCTGACCAGCTTTCAAGGAGACAGTAATTAATAACATAGCTCACACTTAGAAGCAGTCATTCACCTCACTTGCTTAGCATGCCACAAGAACAGTCGTGAGTTTCACCCCAGTCACCATCATTTAGGGGATTTATGCTTTGCTTTCAAAATGGAACGCCTTGGTATTGCAGAATCCCTGAGTGAGTGTTGCATTGTGCCACTACTACTGTTCACCTCCCTTGAGACACCCTCCAGAGCCTTCTAGAGCATTATATTTTTCCCACCACTGCCACTTAAGAATACAGAGGGTCTCTGCACCTGAGAGAACACGGATTATTTTAGTAAATTGAACTTGGAATATAATGAAAGAACTTGCCTGCTAAAAATCTCCATTGCCAAATATTGTTGAAAGGATAAGCTCTGAAAGGAATAAGTATAGCATGTCCTGGCCACGCTAGAAGGAATGCCTCATTACATTTGGCTCCGACTTAAATAAATTAAACCATGAAAGAAGCCAAGGGCAGTGCTCACCCAGTGCAGCTGCTCATTCTCTCCTAGATTATTTCCACCGGAAAGATAACTACTATCAGATACATCCCAGCTCCCCTTCTAGGAGGGGGAGGGAATAGTTTAGCAGTCCACTCACTGAATAAGTAGTAGCAGATCAGGTCTGTTCTCTGGCTTCTTGAAAGGAGTGTTTTGCTCTAAATCTTCTTCTGGTTTAGGGTATCAGAGAACCAGATAAACATTACATAGTCAGAACCTGCCTACAGACCCTACTCCACAGAACTCTGAGGAAAAGCCCACCCTACCCCAGCCAAGTGGGAGGCAGTAGGAAGAATCATCCTATCCCAAGAAGATAAATAGCACAACACACACATAGACCAAAAAGAAAAAAAAAAAAAAAAGAAAAAAGCCACAAAAAAATCTCAAAACCAAAACCCAACCCCAATCCTAAGTAATTTCAGAAGTATGAGGATGGTGTTTGCTAATCTGTATAGAAGAAAGGATTCAGAGTCAATGGCAAGCTTTACATACTTTCCCAGTTATACAAGTGCTCCAGGCTTAGCTGAGTGCTATCAGCCAACCCTCTCAAGCAATGCTTCCCTCACCTGCCCATCACCCAGTGCTGTGGAAGAGTGTTGGTCCTTAAGAAGATGACCATGCTTTTCCTGTTAGTCATAGAATAAGACCCAATCATGATGATTGGGAGGAAGTATTTTGCAGGTTACATGTAAGAAGCTAACCAGTAGGGTTGCAGCATATTGTGTATGTTAAAGGCACAATATGTTGAAAACACACTTTAAGGCACATTAGCTGGGAAAAATAATCATAGATGCCAGGGTAAAAAAAAAAAAAAAAAAAAAAAAGAAANAAAAAAAAAAAAAAAAGAGTAATTTTTTAGAAATATGTTCTCAGACTCTAGTATTTACAAGTCAGGATTTGTTTTTTCTTTTTAAAAGGATGAATCTTTAGTCCTTGGTATTTAATATCAAATTTTGTACAAGGTTCCTAGGAATTACAAACACTTGGATTGTCATGAACAAAACCCTTTGGATTTAGTTTAGTCTAGGTACATGATAAAGCAGGTAGGATTAGCTTTAAAGGAATGGGTAAGACACAATCACTGTTGGCCTATCAATGCAGGGAAATAAGATGCAATCATTTGTTAGTTTGTAAGTGCAGGGGAAAAGAACATAAGTAGATGAACCTGGAAATAATGGCAAATTGAAATGGAGAATAATGGCAATAAAGCAAAGATTAGAAAATGTTCCCTCTGGCAATTTAGCTGTTTTGGAAACAGCAGGATTCCTGGTGGGAGTGTTTGTTCTTTATTCCTTGGTTTTAGTCAGATATATATTGGCATATGTGTTGCTTTTATTACTCTAAAACTTGCTGCACTATTTCAAGTGCAGTGTGATATTTTTCCTAAGGTTTCCTATTTCTTAACAAAAGATTTTAAAGTTCTTGTGTAATCATTGAAATTGTGTTCTTTACATAAATATTGATATATTCTTTTTTACTCAAAGTGCCAAAGGCTACTGTTTTTAATAACGGCTTATCAAATTATATTACGTTAGAGAGCAGAAATGTAATAATATATACATTGGAACTCAGACCTCTGCATGTATATTTGATAAGGAGCCTTTTGTAAAATTACTCTTTGTTTACATTCCACTGATACCTTAATTTAAAATTAATCAAATAAATTGACAGGTGACATCTTCTTAGTGTTCTGATTTTCTTACTTGCTAACAGGCACGAATTCTTTGTTAGGCTGTGCTTTACTGAGAAAAGAAAATACTCAAAAGTAAAATATGTTTTTAAATGAGAATTCTCTATATAAAGTATTGTGTTTAATAAAATGTTATGCAATGTTTTCAAATGGAAAAGAATTTGTAAATTGCTATAAATGTATTTTGTTAAATAAGTACAGATCAATGCTACTGTGTGAGTATATTGTGCTAACATCATGAAAATAAAGATAAAATTCCTCATTAATGTTCAGTCATCTCTGTGGTGAATCAAAGTCTCATTCACCCCAAATTATTTTTCAATATCAGGTATCTCATGACACGTGAAAGTGGTCATCAGTGGGAAACCTCAAAACATTGCATAGTTGTAAGAACAAGCATAGTTGTTCAAACAAGCTTGTCTTTATCCAAAAATCATTTAACAAAAAAAGAAAGGAAGTGAATTGGGAACTTTAGGCCATGTGAGGCCATGCCTGCTAGGTCATTCTGCAGGACCAGCTGCATTGCTAAGCCCCTAATGCCTCTAAACCACCTTGCTACTGTTGGGTAGAGCTGCCAGACACGGTGAGGCCCACCTTGGATTTGTGAGTGAGAACAGGGCAGATGGCAGGAGCAAACCTGTGAGGAAGGGCTCTCCCCAGGGGAAGAAGTTAGGATGCAGGAGTCATCAGGTGACATACACCCTGTGCTGGCAACAGTGAAAAACATTACACGCAGCAGCACGCTGTCAAAAATGCTGTCTTATCTAGAAGCTGCACAAGGTATCTAACAGCAAACACTGTCTCCAAGCCTGTCTTGAAACACCCTGAAACAGGGCAACAGCAGGGCCCTAAGTGCCTGGGATGGATGCTGCTGTAGCTAAGGCATGCATGGACATTGCCAATGGCATAATAAGGACGACAGGGACTAGCAGGGCCCCTGCAATACATGGCAGCAAGGCAAACTGACTATGAGAAGCTTTCCCATGTGTCCCTGGGCCTTTGTGCAGGCTGCCACTTCACAGTTGCATGTCCTTCTAGCAGATGGCCTGCCTCAGCTAGGGTGGTGGAGGGACAGGGCAGCTGATGGCACTGCTGGCTCCAGCCTAGCACAGCACTGCTGAGTGGTAAAACAACATCGTACATGTGCTGTGCTCCCAGCAAAGGCATGCTGGAGTTGGCTGTTGTCACCCCAAGCTGTGGTGCAGATCTGGGTCACTTGGCAATCCCTGTCCCAGGACTTTCATGACAACTTAAGACAGGCGCCCTCGGGCAAAAGAGAATTGGAAAACAGTATGTACATAACAGCCTATGTACAAACAGCGTACTTACACTTGTGATACTGCTCCCTCTGCGGTGACTGAAGGAGGTCTCTGCTTGTGGCTGGGGCTGGAGAATGCCCTGACCCCACTGTATGAGTAGCCAGTTTCAGGAGAGGCCTCTCCTCTGGGCAGCAGCAGATGCTGGTGTGGCAGCAGGTTATCTGCCACAGCAGATGACTGCCCTGAATGAAGCTGTGTGAAGCACGAGGGCTGGGGAGCAAGGTTATGGTGTCTCACCCTCTAGGACATGTATTGGTAACCTGGGAAAGCTACAGGCATTGATGGCCCTGGTGTGGCTCAGACAGACCCTGGCAAGGAGAGCAAGAGAGTAAAACAGATCCTGCTAGGGTGCAACTCCTATTGAAGGGGGTGAGGCACTGGAACAGGTTGCCCAGGGAAGTTGTGGAGGCTCCATCTGTGAAAGTATTCAAGGCCAGTTTGGATGGGGCTTTGGGCAACCAGGTCTAGTGGGAAGTGTCCTTCCCCGTGGCAGGGGGATTGGAACTAGATGATCTTTAAGGTCCCTTCCAACCTCAACCATTCTTTATTCTATGACTCTGGTGAAAGCTGACGTCTAATACAAATCTGATGAGTTCTCCTCTGGGAATGGTCCTTTCCATGGCATACAAAGGGGCCTAGACAATTAGTTCAAACATTTCAAACATCTGAAGTTAGGCTAAAAATGAAGTCCCCCTGTGACAGTTACCTTTGATGTAGAGGTTATGTTATAAAACATGATATAAGATGAGATATTACCTCTACTGACAAACCTTGTCTTATTCTCTTAGACCATTCTGGCTACAGCAACACTGTCACTAAATTAAGAGAGCTCACTGTGACCCAGATTGATGACTGTTCTAATAATGCAAAGGAGTTTTCAAGGGTATGAGTGATCAAACTGAAATTTAAGTCTATTTTGTGCTGGATTTTAAAAGAGCTTCAGAGGTCTTGATATAAGAAGCCACATAAGACAAGACTGTACTGTAATCAGTTTGGTATAGATTTATGAAGACCTTTTATATGACAGATCAGTGCACAGCTAATTTGGCAGGAACATTTTAAAGGCATTACAACCCTGATTCATAAAATCATTAATAAAATCTCTTAACAAACCTTATAGCACAGAATGTATCAAGCATTGGACAAAACTAACAAGTGTCTGCATACTGAATATTCAAATTTAAAGTAAGGGAACTCCAGCTGCCTACGTGTGCATACACAGGCACACATAACACAAAGTTACGTGTTCAAGCCAGACTTTAGAAAGAGAAAGCTGAACAGATAATTTAAATTGAGGAACAAATGTAACAATGCTGCAAATACTGTCTCTACAATTTTTCTGCTTTGCTTGCAGTAATCTCACCAGGCATTCCAAATATGCATAAGGACATCATTTGGTTATACCTCCCATAGCAGAAATCTGTTCCTCCAGTGGTTTGCCATAAAGGATAATAGGAAACTTGCACATTCCATGGCTTTACCAGCATAGCCCTGCTAAAAAAAACCAGCTGAGAAGTCATCCAGAACTCAAGCAAGTCTGCTCAGATCTAGAAAGCACCTCTTATGTTTGAGGGAAAAAAAGAAAATAAAAATAAAACTTTCCCCACCCCCCCAGAAAAATCTCCCTACTTTCAAAGGCCAATGGTCGTTCAGCTTTTTCCAACAATATTACTTTTCCAGTGATGCTCAGAGAGAAATGAGAGTCATGGGGATTTGTGGATCTGTCAAGTCTCTACAGCTACTAAATGATGCATAAGGGAAAGCTCTGCTCTCTCCATCAAATCATCCACAGCAGACTGGAGCATATCGGGGTGCAATGTGATCAACAGAATTTGATGCTTTTCCTATTTCTGTTCCCGCTTCAAACTGAGCTTGTTGATTACAATGACTGTTCCTACACTATAATGAGGCCAGAAAACTAGCTCTGCTAAGAGAACAACATCACACAATTGGGAGCAATAGCTTTTCTCATTTTTACCTGTGAAGTATATGACAATATAATCAATGCTTTGCAAACAATAGCTGTATTTGCATTTTCCCTAAAACTATCTATAATGTTTTTTCAATTAGTACAGCCCATGTTTATCAAAGTCTTCAGTATGCGTACTTTTTGTGTTCCTTTATATACATATTCATATGATGTTGATTGCCTGAGCTACATAATTCATCCTAAGGGCCAGTCACCCTGGAACTTGTTTGCTTTAGACCAGAATAGGTGTGGATACTTAGCAGAGTGCCAGGTGTGCACTTTTTTTAGCAAAGCATCATCAGGGGCTGAAAATCTTTTCCCAGGCCCAAAAGAAATAGTAGCTAAAACCTGTGCACAGAATCAGTTGCAGTCTCCTCTGATAGTTCTTATCTTTCTGTATAGTCTGAGACAGTTATCTTCACTCATCAAGAGGAGAGTTTTCACAGAAGTGGTTCCAGCAACCTATATCTCCCAACACTGAGAGTGTGCCACCCTGGCAGGGGAACAATTGTAGGCTTTGCCCTCTTCTAGGTTTTAGTTTCCTCAGAACTACAATGGGTCTGACGCCAAATTAATGCCTTGGTTTACTACCAAAGACAGTGAGGCTTCCACCTTTTAATAATGAGCAGAAAAGGGGAAGAGAAGCGTGTGGTTTAAATGATCAGGACAGCTAAGACTTTATATATCACATTCTGCTTGGTATTACAAAAGAAAAGTGCTGAGAGCTCTGTATGACTAACAGATTGCAAACCTGTCTAATCTGGTAAACCAAGGCAGATCATTGGAAGAGGTTTCTTAAAATACTTTCATTTTTAATGGGATTTGACAGACTCCTCCTTTCACTAACCTTTTTTATGATGCAAGTCCTGCCTGACCAACCTAGTGGCCTTCTATGATGGAGTGACTACACCAGTGGACAAGGGAATTGCTACAGATGTCATCTGTCTGGATTTCTGTAAGGCCGTTGACACAGTCCCCCACAACATCCTTCGCTCTAAATTGGAAAGGTATGGATTTGATGGGTGGACTGCTTGGTGGATGGGGGATTGGTTGGGTGGTTGCATCTAGAGGGTAGAGGCCAACGGCTCAATGTCCAGATGGAGATCAGTGACAAGTGGTGTCCCTCAGGGGTCTGTACTGGCACCAGTACTGTTCAATATCTTCATCAATGACACAGTGGGATCGAGTGCACCCTCAGCAAGTTTGCAGACGACACCAAGCTGAGTGGTGCGGCTAACGCACCTGAGGGACAGGATGCCATCCAGAGGGACCTGGACAAACTCAAGAAGTGGGTCCGTGTGACCCTCATGACGTTCAACAAGGTCAAGTGCAGGGTCCTGCACTGGGGTTGGGGCAACCCCCCATATCAATACAGGCTGGGGGATGAAGGGATTGAGAACAGCCCTGATGAGAAGGACTGGGGGATACTGGTGGATGAAAAGCTGGACATGAGCCAGCAATGTGCGCTCACAGCCCAGAAGACCAACCGCATCCTGGGCTGTATCAAAAGAAGTGTGGCCAGCAGGTTGGGAGAGGTGAGTCTGCCCCTCTACTCCAGTCTGGTGAGACCCCACCTGGAGTACTGCATCCAGCTCTGGAGCCCTCAGCACAGGAGAGACATGGACCTGTTGGAGCGGGTCCAGAAGAGGGCCACAAAAATGATCAGAGGGATGGAACACCTGTCCTGTGAGGACAGGCTGTGAGAGTTGGGGTTGTTCAGCATGGAGAAGAGAAGGCTCCGGGGAGACCTTATTGCGACCTTTCAGTACTTAAAGGGGGCTTATAAGAAAGATGAGGATAAACTTTTTAGCAGGGCCTGTTGCAATAAGACAAGGGGTAATGGTTTTAAACTAAAAGACCGTAGCTTTAGACTAGGAAGATAAGGAAGAAAGATAAGGAAGAAATTTTTTACAATGCGGGTGGTGAAACACTGGAACACATTGCTCAGAGAAGTGGTAGATGCCCCATCCCTGGAAACATTCAAGGTCAGGTTGGACGGGGCTCTGAGCAACCTGATCTAGTTGAAGTTGTCCCTGCTCATTGCAGGGAGGGTTGGACTAGATGGCCTTTAAGGGTCCCTTCCAACTCAAACTATTCCATGATTCTATGCAAGCAGAAGAATTCAGATATAAATTAGCAAAAAAAAAAAAAATCTAAGTTACCCAAGAAAAGGAGTCAGGAGAAAATTCTAACAATGAGTCAGGAGAAAGTTTAAGGTGCTTTCCAAAATGGAAGATTAAGCAGCACTTAAAAAAGCATAAAATCATCATTTGTGAATTTGTACATGATGTTTATCAAGCGAAGTATGCAGATAATTAGTACAATCAGTGCTTTCTTAATCTCTCTTCAATTATTCTGAAGAGTGGTTCATTGTAAAACAATTAATTTCCTCCATAGTTAAGATACAAAATGTGCCCAGTATACAAAGCCCCCCCAAGCTCTTGACATTGGGAGAGGGTAGGGGAGGAACCAAAGGAACTGATAAGAGCGTATTTTAATCTGTGAAGTGATGCAAAAGCTATATGGGCACTTTATGAGATTTAAGACTAAAAATTTGATAAATGACAACAAGGAAGAACAGTAGCTAATTCAGCACCGGACGTGGAACTAACACAACTAAAACACTACAGAACTCACGAGAGGAACATACTGCTAGGTCAAGCTCACAGAGTGGAATTTTAGCAAGGATGGTGAGTTGGGCAGTAGCAGTTGTGTGCTACTAAGCAGTGTTACACTCTAAAAATTGTCTGTTGTTATAAAGAAAAACCTGTAGAGAGACATGGCAAGAGATCTGCTGCCATAGAAACAGATGTAGCTGCTAGATATACTGCATCATTGCTATGCTAAGGACACCACGGATCAGCAGTATACCACGAACTGCATCTAACTTGCTTTGTTCAATAAGAATTTTAAATCTGAAACAGGTACAGGATGATCAATTATTCTGTCTAATACAGCATAGCTGCACAGATTTGACATACTTTCTAACAGGACTTAATAACTAGTTGAAAACTGGAGGTGAAAACTCTACAAAATGAAGGATTAAATATCATTCAGAAGGTTTAGTGTGATGCCCAGAGTGCTTTGCATCTTCAGAAAAATGAAAAAAAGCTATAGTGCCTGATCTTTCAATTCTATAGGGCAATACCCCTATAGCAGTTACAGGGTGCTTTACTTGTGCAGGTTTTGTACCTATTTCCCACAGAATGAAGTTCAAAGTCCATATTTCTAAGGCAAGACCATCTCTCCTATTCCAATCAATGGTACTTTCTTGTGCATAAGGAATCCAGCTGCCAGAACCATACATCACAACACTGCATATCTCATCTTCTATCATAGTCAGTATTGTACCAGTCTCGTAAAGACCAGCCTGTTTCACCTGAAGTGCAATGTCTTTATGTGGAGTCCATGAACAAATAAAAATAAGCCACTGTTCAAATCACTGCAGAAACTGGACTTTAAAGTTTACTTTTAGAAAAAATTCTTTCTGTGTAGTCAGTATCTCATTATTCGTAATTCTACAGGCAAGTGCAAATGTATTTCTGCTTTAAAATTGTGGCACCATGGAGCATTAGATTATCCAGAGAGAGTTTAGCATTGACATAACTGATACATTGAATTTTGAGCCCACCTGATTCTCACTTCCTTGAAAGCATTTGACTACATGAAACAAATTAGTAGTATAGTGACTTACAGGGAGAGATGTAATATCTGTTATGTGTATTATATTTGGGGCACAAAGATGACATTTGGTAGATGTTATAATCTCCTGCAACTGTATTAATCTTTACTGAGTTCTGCCAGTTCCTAGTAGAATTCTGATGATATCACTTAAATGGGAAAAAAATGATATGTTTCAAAATTATTCAGTTTTGCTCTCTTCTGTAAGACCAAAATAAGGTGTTCCATTTAAATGCACTCCTACATGGATTTAACTGCATAATGGTACTCAGTGGCAGCAGCTCACACAGTAATGTTGCTTTGTATTAAAAAGCATGAATTGACCTTATGTAAACTGCAGTAATTGTTTCCTGCATTAATGAAAAGATCTTCCATCTTTCCAGAACAGGAAATTCAATTGAATTAAGAAGCTGTTAATCCAGAAATTCAAATATTTGCAATGTTTACATATCTCTGGTATCAATATCATAGAACAACCTATGCAAGCAGAAGCCTCTGGATATGAATATCACAGATCTGTTATGGTAAGCATAAAAGCATTGAAAGCATTTTCAATCTATGTCTTTTTAAGAAGACATATACTTTCCAAATATGGAAGCAATACACATTTTTATGTGTTTTGCTGAGCATCCAGTTGATTCTGGCAACTCTTCACCTTGCTGAGAAAAGGACTGCCTTTTGGCTCAGCAGTGTTGGTCTCTAGGAACATATTATGCCACATCTCTGTTGACTATACTGTCTCTGCACTAAACACAAAGTTCAAAGCTATAAGTCTTCTGCTCCCAACTGCCTGAAAGGAGTCTTAAGAAACAAAACTCTTATGTTTGGGTTGGCCTTGTTTTTACTCCTTGAGAGTGCTTGGTGTATACCAGAGTAATGAGTGCTAATTAAGAATGCGAGACAAAAGGACAGAAGGTTTGTATATTCTATGCTGGTTTTTTTTCAAACTGTCATC
>VYXH01014299.1:521085-612925 GCA_013397275.1 Burhinus bistriatus | reverse complement strand
AAAAAAAAGATGTAGTGATCCTTGGGACAGTGAAGACCCAGTTACAATGAGAAAAATCCTTTAGCTATCATAGCAGATATTAAACGTTTCTGCAACTCTGTGTTAGCTAACATAATTGCTCCATGTTTTCAGGATCTGAATTCCACTGAATTCATTGGAACCAGATAAATCTGGGGGAAATGTACACTGTCAATTCAACACAAGATTAAAAAACCTCAAATGCTGAAGTCTAACAGGGAATCTTTTAGCTGCTGCTACAACTTACAGCTCTGTCCAGATAAGCAATCCTGACACGACATGTCAAAATATAGCACACACATGGACACATATATGATTGATAGGTGTACGAAATTAATTTCTAAAATATTAAAAAATAAAAAGAAACATTCCCTTTAAATGACCAGAATTATTTGATAAGAAACCAGATGCACTATATATGTATGTATGATTATATAGAGCATGTGTATTGACATAGGCTCATTGCAGCCCTGGCTCTCCTTGTTCCAGCATAAGTAGCCTGTGTGAGGCTTTGGGCTTTGAAAATTGTTATTAATAAAGGCCTGGGAAATTACAAACCTGGGGTAGTAGTAGCAGGGGTCAGTGATCAATCAGCATGGAAACTGATGACAAGCAAAAGAACAAGGACAAGAGGGGAAGACAATGAGGTCTGGAAACCTTTGCTGTCTCCAGTTTCTTCCATTTTCCTTTAATGGTCTCAGAAATGTGGAAATCCAGGTATTTTTTTAAAATTTTATAATATCTAGCACTCCTCACCACAGTACTGATGCCATGTCCTAGTACCCACTCTTCTTTTCTCACAAAAAGTACAACTCCATACAATAGGTTCTGTTTACCCATTTCTTCCTTCCCTATCATTACTTTTGTTTTTCCTTAGATTGCACATGTTCTGAGAAGCACAATCCCTCCCTCTGTTTGTCATCACACAGTGAGAAAGATAGTGATTGTAACCTATAGGTTAGGTGGTCATAATATAAATGTCAAAAAGTGACCCTAGAGGCCAATCTCTGCCAAACATTTAGGTACTAGCAGTCAGGACACCGGGGAAGGTACTGCATAACCCTACATAAACTGCTGTGCCACAGCCCATTGAGACAGTACTGGGCCCTACTGTATTGGCAGTATGAAAGGGGCAGTGTTTTCCCCTTTGTCTACAGAAACAAAAGCTGACTGACACACACTTCTGGCAAGCTGATACTGCTTCAAGATACCTATTTTTAATGCTTTCCATTCCTTCTCTCCCTACTAAGAAAGGACAAAAAGATTCTACAGAATGTAAGTGCAAATAAGGTGCAGTACCATCACAGGTAGCTTTCAAACCAAGAGAGTGTCTTCCAAAGCAGGTCAAAGAATTAGCACTAACAAAACCATCAATGCAAGCAGGGGTTAATTATTAACCCACACTAACAACTGAAAGGAGCAGCATTTCTACTCTCCTCTTAGTGTTAAAATTCCAAACATCAAAATGAGAAATGTTCTAGCTGGAACTTAGCAAATGTCTAACCCTCCCTCTCACCAGTCCGTCTTTCCTGCCCATCAAATCCAATTGACTGACAGGCAATTTGTATGAGCCTTTGTGCTATGTACTATGTAAGCTCCAGTAATTCCTTCTTTTAGAAAGCCTTTCATTCCTGTTCACTGTAAGAGGCAAAAAAACGTGTCTGTGTGAAGAGAACAAGTAAATTTGGCAGAAAGCAGCTCATCAACTCCCATTAGCACTACTCTTGGGTATGGCAGCTGGGATGGGCCAATGGCCATAACTAGCCACTCTCTCATCATTTTACGTAACCTCTCAAGAGATAGTGATGAGATCTTATTGGCCCAATTAGCATCTAAGTCTTGTCAGACTACCTTATCTCAGACTTAGTCAAGATTGTTTGGACAGATAAAGCTATGGAGCTAAAAAATACCGAGAATGACACATTTTATGACATGAATTGGTCATTTCTTCAAGGAAGAGGAAGGATTATTTCTCTTTTACCATTTCCCTAGCAACAGAGGAAATGAGAGGTTCTTTTTCATTTACAGAAGAGCCTTGATTTCAGGATTGCCAGAAAATAGAAGCATCTGCTTGTAACCAAGGCATCTTCTGAATAGCACAGAACTTTCAGTTAAAACCCTAAGAGCTTTTTAGACCTTATGTCTTATTATGGCAATTATTTCAGATAAAAGGAAATTACAAAGCCTGAGGTATGGGAAGGCTTTCATCACACCATGTAGTCCTCATATTATAATCCCTCCCTAGGAGAGAACTTGCCTGACAAATACTATAAATAGGAGCCTACATAAGAGGATAAATAATTATTCATCTCCTGATAAATTCTGACAGACCATCTTTCCTATGCAACTTGAGTGAAAGACATAATCAGAAAGTCCTTGATCTGTTAATGGGCAAATAGCACTCTAAATCCAAACTACCTTGAAAAATACTGAAAGCTTTAAAATGTTAATTTACATTTTTCTCTTTGTCATTGAGGCAGTATCACTGAACTCTAAGCACCATATCAACATGGGACTGTGGGTTCTTTGTTTGTTGGTATGTTTTTTTTCACTTTTTCACCCTATTAATATTTAGTAGAGTTATTTTCATTCTCACTAAATTCAGCCTAAGTTCTCAAGCATTGCTTTTTGTCAGGGAGGCTGGCCACTTTCTCAGCTGAGGGAAAGGGTTAAAATGAATCATAATTAATTCATTAAATCAGTATACGAAAATGTAAATTTCTTACCAACTGCTACACTTGTTCTTTAGTCAGAGTCATTGTGTCAATTTCAAAGGGACAAGCAGGGAATACTGGAGAAGAAAGCAAAAAAATTCTGCAACTTCCAACTATAATCCCATTATGTAATGATTGCTGGCGTCTCCAAACCAAGAATTTCAGCTAGTCTCATTCTTTATAGAGACTGAAGAAATTTTTGGGCAAGGCACTTGGATGACTATACAAGTATATGTCATTAAACAGAACCTAGAAATGGAAACAGATACAATCTCCACAGCTTCTTTACTTCTGTCCAGTTTGCAGGGAGAGAAGGTGACTAGTATTGAAGATGAATGAGAGAAGTATTTCTCTTTTTCCGACAGACCAATTATTTTTAGAATCACTGTGCTGCTGACAGTTTGGGGCCTGCTATGATAGCAGATCTGAAAAATCAGAATAACACACCTCTAGTGTACAAAAGGATAATGATTTTTAAGAGATTTAAAAATACATGAATGCATAACAACCTGTCTTCCAAAAATCTTCCACTGAAGCTGGGGGAGGGAGGGGAGTAATAAAGGTTTTAACCATGTGATATAGACATATTTTTCAGATATTTATAGATATTTTGTGGAACAGTTTGAGGGGGGGAAGGTGTCCATTTTTGCCCATGAAATGAAACATTTAAAATCAAATTACAATAGTTCATATTCAAAATGAACCCTCCATGCCAGATCTCTGAAGAATAATGATGCTAAAAATAAAATGTTACCAGGGAAACTGAATGGAACAGAAATTAGCAGTCGGGCCTGATCTAAAGCCACTGAAATAAATGGGAACAGGATCAAACCACACTGAAGAAAATAAATCTGTGTTCCAGAATTTCCTCCTTTCGCATTTTAGTGGTTTCTGTTCCATGTTTGTGAAGAAAACAGTTTGAGCTGAAATAACATGTAACCTGACAATAGAATGCAGGTTCCTAAGCTTCACTGTGCTGGGTACTGTGAATTCAGCAAAAGGAGCTTTGGCATGGGCATTTTTAAGAGGATTCTGGCCCATTTTTGCTTCCTTGTCCTTTGCTGAGGCAATACTAGGAGAGAGCAGAGAAGGAGACAGTATAGTTGACTTCATGGGAAACCTGCAAGGCACATCGTAGCCTGGATTTTACCTGGCGGAAGAAACATGACAACAGGTGGCAGGCACAGGTAATGTGACATCCCAGAATAATGAAGGAGAATACACAGCTGGCTGATGGAGGAATGGGGACAACTGGTTGAATAACTGGCTCAGCAACAACGCAGAAGAGGAAATTACTTCATGGGAAGGAGGAATGAGAGTGAAGTTCAAGTTCCAGTGCTCAGGGTGAGGTAGACACTGCAAAGGAAATTCAGTTGTAAATTGGTCTGTATTTCCACATAAATATAAAGAAAGCAACAAGGACAAAAAGACAAACTGGCTCAATTTACTCTCAGAACTAAAAGGTATCATCCTTGAGAACGTTATTTACCAACTTTATTTTTGTGTCATTAACAGCTGCTGTTATTAATTACTTGGCTAATACTTCCTGGTCCTGGGGCCACAGGCCATAACTCTGCTTTTTTGGAGAGGGAGAACATGAAAAATGGGGAAAACCCAATTGAATACAAACCATCTCACTTTGTTCCATCAGTAACAGAAAGGCACACCTGAATGCTAATGCTCTCAGGACCCCCAAAACTGTATCCTTACAGCACTAGACCAAACATACAGATCTCACGTAAAAGAAGTGGCTTTTATTAAATTCCCCATCATTGTCTTACCACAAAGCCAAAAGCCCAGATGCAGTCTTTGTACAGGAACCACTCCACTAGTAGCCCAACAGACCAAATATTTGTACATGCAAGTAACATTATTGCCATCCATAGGAATTCTTATATAATTCTGCTCACACTAATGTGATCAAGATTCTGTAATTTTACTCCTGACAGAGACCTGTTCTTGCATGCCGTATTACTACCTATAACTGGTTCATTTTGTCTTTTTATTTATTAGTTTTTGTAGTGGTATTTTGTTTTCCAGGGCAGAGAGTTTCTTATGAAGTCTGGTTTAACAATTCTTTCTTCCAGCAATACAGAAAATCTCAGAGTACCAGGTGCTGAGGCTACTCTTCACATTTGTTCATGCAGATTTCTTAATTTACTAGCAGAGTAGCGGGGAAGGAGAGACAGGAAAAAATTCCCATTAAGTAATTCAGCATTTCCTATTACATCAAGAATGAGGCGACTGCTCTCATTCACATTGGCACAATCACATTGACGGGCAGAGGGCTTTGCATCAGCCATAAATATATTACTGTTAAGGTGACAAGCATGCTTTTGCCAAAGTAGTCTGCCTGAGGACTTGTGGAAGAGTTAAATCACCTCTCTCTTCAGTGAGAAGTGACCCATTTTTAAAAATGCTAGAAAGGAAGACCATGGGCACCACCAATCTGTCAGCCTCACCTCTGTGCCTAGGAAGATCATGGAACAGATCCTCCTAGAAGGCACATGGAGGACAGGGAGGAGATTTGAAACAGCCAGCAAGACTTCAGCAAGGGCAAGTCCTGCCTGACCAACCTAGTGGCCTTCTATGATGGAGTGACTACACCAGTGGGCAAGGGAATTGCTATGGATGTCATCTATCTGGATTTCTGTAAGGCCTTTGACACAGTCCCCCACAACATCCTTCACTCTAAATTGGAAAGGTATGGATTTGATGGGTGGACACTGAAACACATTGCTCAGAGAGGTGGTAGGTGCCCCATCCCTGGAAACATTCAAGGTCAGGTTGGATGGGGCTCTGAGCAACCTGATCTAGTTGAAGTTGTCCCTGCTCATTGCAGGGGGGTTGGACTAGATGGCCTTTAAGGGTCCCTTCCAACCCAAACTATTCTATGATTCTATGGTTCTTAAATACAGTTTCAAACTCAAAATAGGACATATTTCATATAGATTTACAGTAAGGTTTATTTTAAAGTGAGGGAGAATGTTGACATCTACAACTGAAATAGCTGAAATAGAAGGTGAAATAGATATCCTATCTGTTTCCTCATAAGCAGCTCAAAGGCTGGTTTATCTCTGTGTTCCAAATTCCCCGTTCCAAAGCCAATCTCCTATTTAGGAGTCAGTCCTAGACTTTCATGTAAGGTTATTGTAATTATTGCAATTACAATCCTTTGACAGCAAAAGCTTTACACTGTTAGTATCTCTGATTATAAACCAAAACAAAAATACAGCTCCTAGTATGGCTTTTTTCAACTGTCTGAATGTCTGCATACGGAGGGTGAACAAGACTCTCAATATCTACTTAGCACCAACTGGCTTCAAGAGGTCCCCAAACCCAACCTGCACTGCACTGATTTCCCCCTTAGCATAAGAGCTAATAACTTGAGTCAGTTTTACATAACTAAAATTTCATCTGTTCTTTCACTTATATTAGCAACTCTTCCATTTTATGTTTCTAAACTTCTTCTGAGAAAGTCAAAAGATAGAAAATTATTCAGGATACATTTCATTAAGTGTCCAGATACTTTAATTTCAGCATACAGATACACACATACATAAGGAGTAGATAGTCACCTACCTCAAACTAAAAAAAACCAAACTTCTCTATTTCTGAATAGGTTAGTCTGCTGCTACAAAATAACCAATTAACTATTTTCAGACAGAAGACATTACTTCAGGATTAAATTATTTACAGAGAAATACGATGACTCCAGACTTGACATCTCCATCCCACATTTGCTAATTTTAGCACCAATCTCAAGCTTATTTCCTCACTTCACCCACGACTTCACTGTGGTATTGGTATCAGAGATCTCTGCCACAAAGTCTGTTCCTACTCAATGATAACAGAAAGGCTCCCCTATTTGCGCTATTGCTCCCCAAATGAAGAAATCTTAATGTCTACATCCTCCTTCAAAAGAGTGAAAGCTTAATACTTACCAAAGCAAGTACCTAGATATCTGTCTAACCTTGAGGATCATGGTGTAAAACTCCTCTGCATCCCTAGACTCATTCTAGATAAACCCTAGAAACAAAAATGCCGAAGAAAACCTGTACTGTCTGTGACACTGACAGCTTCACACAAATCAAGCCAGTCTGAACTCACAGAGGGCACGCTGCCTGATAGGAGCACACTGCCGCATATGAAAGCAGACTAATTCCACATAGCAATGTCTATAGCACATTGCATCTTCAAAGCACTGGTGTAGCATAATTTTTTGATCCTTGCAGCACAGTGGTGAGCTAAAAAAGGATCATTATACCACTATATAGATAATATATACATGATAAACAAGAAGAAAGACCTATGAGGCTTGCTACATCTACGAGGTCTTCTCAGACCTCTGATCATTTAGTTTCTCTTCTGCAGTTCAGAGGTTTACACACAGGTATAATGTAGGCTGTACTTGGTATAAAAGTTTTTTAAAATCCTGTAGTACTGGCCACACAGTGACTTCCTACCACTGAACCCCACACTCTGAGTTGTCTTATTTCCTAACAGTTTAGGAACTTAGTGCCATGATTTTTCAAGCCGTTACTCATCAATTTAATGGTGNCAGAACATCTGTATTCTGGCCACTTTCTAATGCTTTTTATTAGATTTGTGACTACTTATGTAAAAAAAAAAAAAAAAAGAAAAAGGAGGTGCAGAACTAACCACAGCAGATCATCAGCTAACACTGAAAAGCCTTAGGGAGTTTACCTAATTCAGAATTCTGAATTCTGCTGAAGAAGTCACTATAACCTGCTAAACAGAGAAGAGAACAGCAACTTTAACTGGCAGTGCAGAAAGATATTGGCACATGACAAAGTTTAAAATAGCAGAAACTCAGTGCAAACTTTTGTGCAAAGAAATTTTCCTTTTTGATGAAAATTCTAAAATTAATAGTATCTTTCACTTAAAACAATCATTAAAATACAAGAAGGTAAAAAACAAGTGAACTGGACAGAAACTTCTGGACTTAGCCTCATCCTTGTGTTTTTACTACCCACTCCTCCTGTGACACTTGCAAGAAATATGCCATCTTAAAACCTAGATTGGGATGAAGGAGGGAAAAAAAAAAAAAACCAAAACAAGAAAAAAACCCTGTAGGAACATAGGTTTGAGAGCAAGCTGTAGGTCTTCAAGTCTAGATTGCCTGCAAAAGCAAATATCCATGAAATAAAAGTCTAGTTCTGACTTTATGGTATAGAAAAATTAAATAAAATACATTCAACATTATGCAGTGAGACACAATAAATATGAGAGAATGAGCACTGAAGTATAGTAAGACAAGCAGCAGCAGCATCTGAAGCATTGGACGGATGAAGACTAATTTCCCATTCATGTAACTGTTATACATAGATGCATCACAGGGCCAGTATTTTGGCATTGCTCATTAGCATTGCTGAATGCTCCAGAGTTACCTGCATTTGACTTGTCTGTGTCAAGCCTTACATTTGCACTTGGATTTGCGCGTGAGCCATGAAAGTCTGACCCTGCAGCTGGATCTCCACCAGAGGAACTCTACATAGGCAGGGACTCTGCAAAGGCACAGAAACTTCAGTGTAAAGATCCCTTTGCAGTTAAGTTCTTAGATTCTGAGCAACCATGAGCAGAGTTTCTCTTGTATTTGTACAATGAGTCCATGAGTCTATTGAGACTTCTAGGGGCTACTGTAGCATAGATATCTACTAAGCAGTAATAACTATTATGCTATTATATTTTTATTCTACTTCTCTTGGGTTATGCTTATTCAAGTCAGCTGCACTATTTCTATTTTCAACTTTCTTGAAGCTTTTAAAAATGTCACTACATTTTAAAGAAAGAAATCTTAATTGTCTTTCATGCATAAAGTACTCAGGTTTTTAAATTAGAAACAATGAAGAAATTGTCAGTTGGAAAACAAAACTATTTGTCATTTCTATCAGATGGAATTCAGCCATTACTAAAGCAAATACACAAGAAAGAAATATCTAACATTAAAATCCAAAAGTACAAAATGCTTATTCCTCTTGCCCAAGTCACTTTACATTGGGCAAGTAGGAGGGCAGGAGTTTGCTCTTTTAAAAACACGATCCCACTCTTACATGTCCGGGTTTGACTCATGATTCACGATAATTTGGCTGTGCTATATCAACACCAACCACTCCAGCTGTAAGAATTAAACCATGAGGAGTACTGAGAAATCATATGGAAATCCTCAAATCTCGGAATATAAGTAGGTAAATCAGTATCAAAGGAGGTCTGATTAAAAGTCCAGTGAAGTCAAAGGAAACGGCTTTTGAAAGGAATTTTGTATAAAGCTGTGTGAACTCAAGAAAACGGTTAGCTCAGTGATATTTTTGTAATCATAGAATCATAGAACGTTTTAGGTTGGAAGGGACCTTAAAGACCATCTAGTTCCAACCTCCTACTAGACCTGGTTCCTCAAAGCCTCATCCAACCTGGTCTTGAACACTTCCAGGGATGGGGCACCCACAGCTTCCCTGGGCAACCTGGGCCAGTGCCTCACCACCCTCACAGTGAAAAATTTATTTCTAATATCTAACTAAATCTACCGGCTTCCAGTTTGAAGCCATTACCCCTCGTCCCTCTCCAGATTTCTTGTAGGCCCCTTTCAGATACTGAAAGGCTGCTATAAAGTCTCCCCAGAGCCTTCTCTTCTCCAGGCTGAACAACTCCAACTCTCTCAGTCTGTCCTTTTAAGAGAGGTGCTCTAACCCTCTGATCATCTTCGTGGCCCTCTTCTGGGCCCGCTCCAACAGGTCCATGTCCTTCTTACGTTGGGGGCTCCAGAGCTGGACACAGTACTCCCGGTGGGGTGTCACCAGACTGGAGTAGAGGGGCAGAATCACCTCCCTCGACCTGCTGGCCGCACTTCTTTTGATGCAGCCCAGGATGCGGTTGGCCTTCTGGGCTGTGAGCGCACATTGCCAGCTCATGTTGAGCCTCTCATCTACCAATACCCCCAAGTGCCTCTCCTCAGGGCTGCTCTCGATCCACTCTCCGCCCAGCTTATATCTGTGCATAGGATTGCCTTGACTCACATGCAGGACCTTGCACTTGACCTTGTTAAAATTCATGAGGTTCACACGGGCCTACCTCTCAAGCCTGTCCAGGTCCCTCTGGATGGCATCCCTTCCCTCCCGCATTTCAACCGCTCCACACAGTTTGGTGTCATCGGCAAACTTGCTGTGGGTGCACTCAGTCCCTACCTCCATTTCACCCACAAAGATGTTAAATAGTACCGGTCCCAGTACCAACCCCTGAGGAACACCACTTGTCACTGCACGCCACTTGGACATGGACCATTGACCGCAACTCTTTGAGTGCGGCCGTCCAGCCAATTCCTTATCCACCAAGTGGTTCATCCATCAAATCCATGTCTCTCCAATTTAGAGACCAGGATATCATGCGGGACAGTGTCAAATGCCTTGCACAAGTCCAGGTAGATGACATCTGTTGCTCTCCTCTTATCCACCAAGGCTGTAACCTTGTTGTAGAGGGCCAACAAGTTTGTCAGGCACGATCATGAATTGTGTGAATAGGAACCCAAATTAATTATATACAATTATTCAGTGTCTGCATTTGCATTGTTGCAAACCTACACTTCTCATAGTGGCTTTGAGTTCTCAAGCTATGCTTGTCACTCAGTCAAAAAAGTCAGAGTCCTCATCAGAACCCAGACACTTATGAATTATTCATAGTGAAACACCTACCACCGAGTATTACAAATCCCATTGCATTCTAAAGAATGGCTTGCGTTAAGGGATCTACACCACAGTCAGAGAGTAGGTGCAGCCAAGCAGAGACAAGGCTGAGAGCATGATGACTGCTATAAAAATGGAAACACCATGTCACAGCTTGTTTCCACAGTCATCACTGAGGATTATTATCCAGGGATTAGAGCCCTCTGTTGTTCTTCCTCCCATTCTTCTCCGTGTCTCCATTTAGAAGATGTTGGGAAAAGCAGAAATGTACATTTCGGTGCAAATATTTTCTCAAGGCCATTGACTTCAACAGATTTGTTCAACACACAATGAAGTCTGTACACAGGTATGGGGGCCAGAGCTAGGTTAATGCAAGCTCAGATATGCATATCCATGCTATTGTTAGACTTTCCAGTTATAGTGTGGACATACTGATAGGTTTATTAAAAAAATCCTCACCCTTACTCTGGAAATCACTACTTGTTCAAAATGAAGGTATTCAAGGAGCAGTCTATCTGGCACCAATAAATACAGAATGAGTCCATCAAAGAACTGTCTCATCTCTTGCATTTATAACCCTACTTGCATTTGTAACTTCCTCCTCCCCTCTATATAACTTGCTTTTTTCCTTCCTTACTGTAATCAGAAGCAATGCTAACCTCTCTAAATCCATCCAGCATACATTTGCCATGAAGAACATTGGCAAAAATCCTTAGCACAGGTAGTGGCTTATGCATTCATGACACCACACTGCAGTGTTGGAGCTTTTTGGTAGTAAAAATTGTCACTGCTCTCCAGAAGTAAAAAGAATAGGTGAAGGATACAATAGAAATCCTGGTTCAAATGTGTGTCTCACTAGATGTAACTGCTTTGTCTAAGCCTAGAAAATACAAGTCTTGCATCTTGCAAACAGTATAAAATATTTGATCTTTTAAGAATCAAATCAGATAACAATGGCCAAATTAAGAATTAATTTATCCCAGCATAATCTGAAGTAACTTCAACGCAGTCAGTGGAGCCCTACAAATGAGAGTGGCTGTTATACCAGATTCATGCTCAATGATTCTGCAATCACTTTCATTTAGTCACTCAACAAGAAATGATGCTGGCAGCTCTCTGAGCATTATTTTCTCTAAAATGTTATTGATTTTTGTTTTTTGGAATCTGACAGAAAGGTTCACAATATGGGTGTTAATCAGTGATTTTTAACAGCTATTCATTTCACACACGTTTTTGGTTCTCAGGTCAGATTTCTATATCCAACCCAAACACAGTTCAATATTATTTTTATTATTAATCATTTGTTCAGAGTTGTCATTGCAGGCTAAACCTTTTCAAGTTGATGCCCCTGGGCTTGTGCACAAATTTGCAAACTCAAGGGTGGATTTTCATAATGTGTTATCAACAGCATTTGCATCTTCTGTGTAATTACTCTAGCTCAAATAAAATGTAGGCATAAGGACCCCAGAGTACAGTATTTCCTTCCTTACCTTTTAAAATCTTTGTATAGTCTTTCAGCGGAGTAGATATTTTTTAATCAATTTAAATGCAATTACTTTTGCAGAAACCCTATTTTAGATTTACAGACATAACCATTTACTTTGGCTTGCATGCCAACTCCTCTGCTTGGGAAGAGAAACAACAAAAGATGATTTATATCTCCCTTCTTCCACCTTTCTCTCCTGCGTGTCCCCAACATATCTCTCTGAATGCCAGAATCAAAACCTGCATGATATCACTTAACACATTAAGTTAAATTAATAACAAAACAAAAATCCCGACTCCAAATTGGTCACTTCTGAGACATATACACATCAAAATGCTCACTAGCCGTGTTAATACAACTTATTTCCTAAGCATTATATATATTATATTATTGCACCAAAAAATAATTATTCACTACAAATCATAGAATGGTTTGAGTTAGAAAGGACCTTAAAGATCATCTAGTTCCACCCCCTCTGCCATGGGCAGGGACACCTCCCACTAGACCAGGTTGCTCAAAGCCCCATCCAACCTGGCCTTGAACACTTCCAAGGAGAGGGCATCCACAACCTCTCTGGGCAGCCTGCTCCAGTGTCCCACCACCCTCAGAGTAAAAAATTTCTTCCTAATATGTAATTTAAATCTACACACCTAAATCTACCCCCTTTCATTTTAAAACCCTTACCCTTTGTTCTATCACTACGCCCCCTGATAAAGAGTCTGCCTCTTTGACTTTACAGTATAGGCACTGGAGCCTGTTCAAAATTTTAAGACTGCATGGGTAGACCTGGAGGAGCAAAAGGAATCTGAAGAACTTTGTCTCAGTTGCTGTGGTCCAACAAGGTAAGAGAATGAAATGACAAGTTTGGGATGATTCAGATATGTCCGTCTTTCAGAAAAAGTCAAATATTGAATACCAACAAGTTATATCTCCTCCACGATTTCTTATATAGCACAGCTAGTTGCAGTGATGTCAGGAAGCTAAATATCAAATGACTACTTTCAAATGCAGGTCCTTGCCTGCTCTTGAAAATTAATTAAGGTTGAATTTACAATTTTGAGGCAGGTCACCTGCTACTGTGCCTGATTCTACAGAAATGAACTCAATGAGCAGGATGGCACTGCTCGCATTCCCCCCAAAAAGTCATGACACATTTTCCCTCTCCCCGCTGGTAGCCCAGTCTGATGTGCCCTACTTTTATGACCTGTTCTTAAAGAGAAACACAAGGCTGGATCTAGGCCAGGTCCTCAAATTTTGAAATTAGTCCATAGTATTATTTACTGAAAAGCCAGTGTTCTGTAACATCAAGTAAAAATAAAAGCTCATATTGCAATTAAAAACAATAAACTAACGAGGAGGTAGGCTTACAGTATTCTTAAAAGATTTTGAGGAACTGTAGGTTTTACACTCTTAAATAAATATGCATTGTTCTGGGCAAGATCTTGAAATTAGTAAAAGTAATCAAAACTTGATATGCTATAAGTGGCTTTTAAGTGTTGGTAACCTGATATACAGATGGAAGCTACCATTCAAAGGAAACACCCTGCAGTCATCTGCAATAAGCTGAAAGTACAGAAGGGAAAACAGGTTGATGAAATTTTATAACTTCATTTCATTTGATATAGATAGACTATGAATACCTGTAAAATAGCCGTTTATACTACATACATTTGTTTCCCTGTCTAAATGTAAGCTATGGGTCATTATAATTTTCTGTAGTCAGGTTTCGGTCATTACTGGGTGTTAAGGGCATTCATTTCCTCTCCTAAATCTTTTCCATACATCTTTCCATACACCATACCTACATCTTTTCTTCTTTTTTCTTCATTGTTTGCAGTGTGGGTCTAATCCACCAGTTTCAGAGGGTACTGGATTGTACCTTACACAAAGAATTTCAGCCTAGTGCAGTTTAAACACACAAAGATTGGAAAAATTTCCATGAGACGAAGCATCCACAATGCAATGGGGTACATCAGTACACTGAAGTTGAAGGCATTGCATTGAACAAGGTCCACATAAAATAATAATTTAGAGCAAGATTCAAAAGAAAGATGGCAATGGACAAAAGCAGATGTGCTGGCTACAAAAAGTTAAGCAATCATGAAATGAAAACCAGACAGTTTCAACTACTGTGCAACTTCATAGCTTCAAATGAACTGAAGCTTATTACTCTATCCTCCTCCTTCCATCCTCCATATATCTTTCCTATCTGTCAAATAATGACCAAATCCCTTTCACTGTTTATTAAGTCATTTTTGGCACTAACACCACCCCATCTCCTTATTGCACCCTTTTCTTTCATTGCACAGTTCATGGCCAATTAATGTTTGTTCCACTTCTTCTAATTTACCTTCTCATCACAATCTTCTTTACCAGATGTATTAAACAGTAAGTATTCGTTACTTCTAAATGTTTGTAACAATGATTCTATAGAGCGTGCAGGTGTTAGTATAATGGCCTGTCAAAAAATAAAGTGCAGAAAAGAAGATTTATAAAAAGAGAAATACCTGTTCACTATTATAACCTGTATCCTCTTATTTGTATTTCAGGTGGTAAATATTGGCTGCAAACCTCACTTGTGCTTGAATTAGGAAACATTTTTTCAGAGGCTTGTGTGAACGTAGAAAGGCTGCTCTAAATAAATAAATTGCAAGTTTGCGACTGTTGTTTTGATTAACTTGATCCCAAAGAAGAGAACCGGCATGGAGACAACTCATTCCATGAAAAGCTTGGATTTTTTGTTTGTTTTTTTTTTTCATTTATGTTTCACCATTTAAAAGGACATGCACTTGGAAACACCATCCTCAGCAAAACTATGCGTATTAGACCAGAGCCAGCACAGCCAGCAATGAAAAATTGTGCACTAATTCTGGCTCATCGATGTCAACAGTAGGATCCAGGTAATAAGGATAACTCCTAAACGTCAACTGAATAGCGAAATACTGTCAGCAGTTCCTCACCTCCTTTTCCATGCTATGGATACAGCAGCACCACATGCTTCTGCTTGCATGTTCACACACAGCAAAGAGAGAAAACAAGTGCTTGCTGGGTACCTAAGTCCAGAGCAGCAGCCTAGTAATTTGCTGCATGTCCTTTCCCATTGCATGTGGTATATGAAAAGTTAGGCTGGTCTGCAAAGTCCTTCTGAGAAAAACAAGCTGATCTTCTGGATTGTGGGATGAAGAGCAAACACTTCTGAAGGGTGCAAGAAAGTGTCCATACTTTAAAAATTACATTATATGGTAGATTGTAAAGAAAACCTAGATAAACCATGTCCACTGATGCAATAAGTTAACAGAGTGTTATGTTGGGGTCTGTGTGTCCTGCGTCATTGCCAAATGTCCACAGTATCAGTTTCAATGAAATTTCCATCTGTTCACTGCCTTTACTGCACTAGAAGAGATTCTTCTTTATATCCATGTTTGAGTCATCAGTATATAGCCTCTATATACGTGGTTAGAGGACATGAAGTTGAACAAACTTTACCATTTTGTACAGTTTAAAGCAAAAAATTCAAATGTAAATTGTTCTTGGGTTCAATAATCTTTTAATCTCATTGACACTGTTCTATTTTGTTTACCTGAAATTGTCGGCAGGGTTTTTTTGAGGCTGTACTGTAGAAATCACTACTTCCCTAAAGGCAAAAGAACAACCTGAGGTAGTTTGTTTGCCAGAGAGGCAGCTCTGCACACCTAGTATTTAACACAAGATCAAATAAACTTTACCTCCCCCCCAAAAAAATCACCTCAGCTGCTGCTTTATTTTCTCTTCCGTGCATTCTACTGGCAAACTACAACCTGTTTTCTCCGAGCAACATTTTACCTTACCAACAAACCCCTATGCTTCTGTGGCATCCAATGACTATATGCGAGAATGTCTACTAACAACACTTGAAAACATGATAATATTTTGTAACACATGCAGATAATAAAAAGGTACAGAAGAGGACATTACTATTTTGTGATATAAAGTATCATTAGTATGCAAAATACAAAGTTATAAAACAAGAACAGACTGCAGCTTTTAGTACAAAATGATAAAATTATAACTGTCTATAATACAAAGAAGATTCATAGCCAGTAAGCTTAACTAAAGTTCATGAGAAAACAGGAGATAATCTTCAAGAAAAGCAAGCAATAACACAAGTCCATGTAAATTATCAGACATCACGTTTAACACTTAGTTTGCACAGCCTCCATCATTTTCATATAGCTATAGAATCACAGAATGATTTAGGTTGGAAAAGACCCTTGAGATCATGGAGTCCAAGTGTAAACCTAACACTGCCAAGTCCACTACTAATCCATGTCCCCCAGCACCACATCTACCCATCTTTTAAATACCTCTAGGGATAGCGATTCAACCACTTCCCTGGGCAGCCTGTTCTAATGCTTGATAACCCTTTCTGTGAAGAAATTTTTCCTAATATCCAGTCTAAACCTACTGCTTAGCACCTTGAGGCCATTTCCTCTCATCCTATCACTAGCTACTTGGCAGAAGAGACTGACACCCACCTCACTACAACCTCCTTTCAGGTAGTTGTAGAGAGTGATAAGGTCGCTCCTGAGCCTCCTTTTCTCCAGGCTAAACAACCCCAGTTCCCTCAGCCGCTCCTCATAAGACTTCTTCTCTAGACTTTTCACCAAATTTGTTGCTATTCTTCTGACATACTTCAGCACCTCAATGTCCTTCTTGTAGTGAGGAGCTCCAAACTGAACACGGTACTTAAGGTGAGGCCTTACCAGTGCTGAGTACAGGGGGACAATCACCTCCCTAGTCCTGCTCACCACACTATTCCTGATACAAGCCAGGATGCTACTGGCCTTCTTGGCACCTGGGCACACTGCTGGCTCATATCCAGCCAACTGTCGACCAACACCCTCAGGTCCTTTTCTGCCAGGCAGCTTTCCAGCCACTCTTCCCCAAACCTGTAGCATTGCATGGGGTTGCTGTGACCAAAGTGCAGGACCCGGCACTTGGCTTTGTTGAATCTCATACCACTGGCCTTGGCCCATCGATCCAGCCTGTCCAGATCCCACTGTAGAGCCTTCCTACCCTCAAGCAGATCAACACTCCCGTCCAACTCGATGTCACCTGCAAAATTACTGAGGGTGCACTTGGTCCCTTCGTCCAGGTCATTGATAAAGATATTAAACAGAACTGGCCCCAATACTGAGCCCTGGGGAACATCACTTGTGACTAGCCACCAACTGGATTTAACTCCATTCACCACCACTTTTTGGGCCCAGCCATCCAGCCAGTTTTTTACCTTTACTCCAGAAGACAGAGTTCAGGCAGATGGAGACAGGAAAAGCTTTAAATGCCTCTTCACTGGATTGACAATGACTGAAGGCTGAGGCAAGCCTGACAGCTAGTAAATCTAAACTTCATTCATCAAGCTGGTTCAAGCAAAGCTCTTTGTTACAGCAACTTGTTGCCCCAACCTACTTCCAAATCTGGTCTCTAGACCGGACAACTGGACAACATAGGTTCACCACATGACTTCTCTTCTAAGCGACTTCTGTCCTGTAAGTTACAGGCTGAAACCAAAGAAATAGTGGCCTTGATGGCAGACACCAAGGTCTGCCGTTGTCACAGGGAAAGGTCATCTCCATGTCAAGGCAATATTAGAAAGGAAAATGCACATATTTTTGATGTTTTGTTGACATGTAAATGAACATAGCAGCGACACTTTTGTGTTGTATTTGTAAGACATAAAGCAGAATTAATTTTTAGGGTTATTCTGAAGCACTCAAACACTATTTAAGTAGGCAGTCTACTGTCATACTATAGAGCACAGGACAGCAACATGGTAAGCTACATTTGCCTTTAAAAGTTCACTTGCAATGCCACCAGGTTTCAAAACAGCAAACCTCTGATTTGGGTAATTCCATTAACAGCTCATTTGTTACTTCAGTATGAAATGAGCTCATTTCTCCTGTCAAAACTTCTTTTTAGAAAAACAATGGGTCTGATAACAAAAATTGAATAAAAATATAAACATTCCCAGTTGTTGTTTATACTTGAATTTATGACTTGAATTTATATGTTTGCTATTTCAGATTGTTATTAATATATATATATATATATATCTGCATTACTAAAAATAATTGCAGGGTATAATTTGAAATATCTTTTCAAAATCCTGAAATCAAATGCTAAAACTGAAATATTATGAATTCCCACTATCTAGAAGAAGTTTTTAAAAATTGCTTTGCTCTAAATTAAAATGAAATCAAAACACACTTTCCTTTATGAAATAGAAATTCAGAGCTTTAACCAATGTTATGCAGGGGCTATACAAGAGACTAGGATAGAGCACTGCATAAGCTGTGTCATAATGAAAGTTAATATACAGCTGAAATGCAGTTAGCAGATATTCTGCCTCCCCATATGGCTAAGATAATAATTAGCTGGTATTACTGTATGACATCTTGTGTTTTATTACTAACTTAAGCATCTAGAACATCAAAAAAAAGTGCTAAAGCCTATCAAACCTGAACTCGGACTAAGTGACCTTCAAGTGGTTTTCAGACTTTTACTACCCTAAATGCAAATGCAGCTGCTGAATAGGTCAACATAGCCAAACCCCAGCAGCTGTCTAGATTCCACCTATGGAAAAAGTTACTGGGAAGGTGGCTTATCAGAAAGAAAGAGAAAATCCCAAGATACCTAGGTTTTATTCTCTGCATTTTTTTTCTTTTTTTTAATACTGCAGTGCAGTGTAGTGGAAAAAGCTTACCGAACCTGATAAAAGCAGATTTCTGCTCGAGATCAAAGCAAAAGTACAGTCTGCAATGGAGTAGCTTTGCCCTTCTTAACAAGCTCACTTGACGATGGGAAATATCTACTGCATGTTCACAAAAATGGTCTGAGGAAAAAGAACGGATTTCTGCAACAGACTGGACAGTTTGAAAGCGGAAAGGCATTGGTTGCTCACTGAAAAATATCTCTTTCTAGGCAGCAGTGTAGCAGCAGCCTGGCTGATGGCAGAACGGACAGATGGCTGCACATCCACCTGGTGGCTGAAATAATTATATCACCAAGTATTTCTGAGTTACAAAGAACAGCATGATACTACAACAGCAACTAAAATGTATCCTCCTACAATTGTGCCAACACATTTTTATAGGTGCTTTAGCTGAAAGGTAAGTCTGGCCTAATGCACATCCAGTGTTTGTGACTACCAGCTGGCTATTACAAAAGACATACAAGAATCAATGTTTCTGTAAATCCAGGACTCACCTCGTCCTTTTACTCACCACCACTCCTCAGCATTCTTCAGATTTGTAATTCAGTAAAACAAGCAAAGCATATGGAATTCTGTCTTTACTGTCAGCTATAGCTAATACACACAACACATGCCCAATGTACCATATTCTGTTTTCTTGACATTTATAAAGTTCTTCGAGACTAATAATCCTATGTGTTTGTGTATCTTGTAATCAGGACGGACTGGAGTTTCAAAGTGAAAATGAAAAGTGTTACAAGAATTAGTGCTAGAATGGCTTGATGGAGAAAAATATCTCAGGATATGGAAGACCAAGCAGAAATATCAATACAATAATGTAAGAAAAATCTCAGCTGCTCAACTGTCTATGGTTCACAGGGTTCTCAAAAAATGTCTTTGTGGTAATACACAGGGCCTGATGCAAATAGGATTTAATGCAGGACATGTTAAATGACTGTGACATCCTAAACCAGAGCCACCTTTTACTAGTATCTGATTTGAGCTGTTGCAAGAACATCTACCATGCAATTTCCTGACATGTTCTATGCAAATTGTTATCATCTACAGTTTGGTCATGGATGGGAAGATGATAAAAATTTTCTTTTTCAAAACGTACAGCACTGTTGCTCTTACATTCTTGCTATTCTGTTCTAAGAAAACTGCAGCTGCCACTATGAATACATTAAGGCTTCATAAAACAGCTGTCCTTAAATATCTCATCACACCTCTCCATAGACAAGTACGGCATATAGCCTAATTTTTTTTTTAATTCTCTATATCCATGTCAGTTACAAATGAACAAACTCACACAGACATTTCGTGATACCTCTGATGAACCATGTTACTCTGGTGATAACTTCCACTGCAAAGTGCAATTCAAAGCGCTCAAAAGAAAGACACTAGGAATAAAAATTATCAAAGCTGACTTTATATTTCTTCATGGTTCCTAATGGTTAAAAAAGCAGGCTGCTTTAGGATTGCACAAAAATATTAATGCTAACTTCCCTTTTCTAGTTTCAGATGAGACCTTGTTTATAGATCCTCCTGCAGAAAGCCTCTAAAAGGCAACTTGGGAAACACAGAACATTAAAAAGCTGTTTTTCATGTCTCATTTGGAGCAGCAACACAATATTAAAAGCAGGTGAGTGCCTGACAAATTAAGGATTTACCAGAAAATTACTTCAACCAGTTACTGTTTAAAAGACAGAGCTTCATCAAAATATAACCTAGATTAAAAGCAAGTATAACCTGTGCATTCCTGTGATCACTAAAATGTAAAACTCAAACAAATTAAAGAAACAGAGCAAGTTTATCTTCCTAAAACTTGTCTACTATTTCCCAGCAATATTAGACAGAATTTCCAGGAATCCAGTCAGTTCTCTTAGGAAACCATTCAAGTGTCTGGAAATCTCAAACAGAAGCTATCCCAACCACATATTTATAGCATGTGACCAGTGCTAAACATCCTTATAAAATACACCAACTAATAACTTCGCTTTTCATGTCCAATGTGTCAATAAAATCACACTGGAGTAACAAAGAATAACCACAGCCTGCAACTGTAGGGAAATGCATCTGAATTCACCATTAGGAGGACAGGGAATATGCCCACCACATACCTTATCTCACCCACAATATACGACGACCTACAGATTCAGCTTTAAACTTGTAATATACCTAATGAAATAAACAGAAGAAACAGGAAAAAAAAAAAAAATTATTTTTTTAAATCAGTGTAAGATAGTGAACACAAAATCCTCCAGTCTTGCTCAGACTCAATATTAAGACTGGTAAAAACAATATTTTCCAAAAATATTTATAGCAACCCTGTAGGCAACTTTGTATTAGACAAAAAAAAAAAAAAAATAAAAAAAAAGTCTTACAAGGAGAACATGCAAAGATATGCAGATTTAATATTATTACAGAAGCCTAGTAACCTTCTACCTTGGTCCAGCTGACATAACCACCACTAGCTATTGTCAGTGCAGAATATTGATTTAATGTGGGGTAACGTGCCCTGTAAGAATATTATTTATGTACTCTTTCTTCCTTTTCATTTTTAGGAGATGTTTCAGAATTGAATTAATGATACATAGCAAGAATTTAATCAAACATTTAATATCTTCATCATAGATTTGTATCTTAAAATCACATCTGTCATGGGATTATTTTTTGTAGTTATAACTACAAACCTCAACATTTGTCATCTTTTAACTGGTCTTAGTCACGATTAAAATGGTTTCTAACTGTAATTAGCTAATGATAAAAACACTTTTATGTGTTTTCATAATGGATGGATTGAAATCACTTTTGCTTTCCCTGTGGCTTTATCACTCATTTCTACATAGCAGAAAAACAAAACAAAGCCAGCACTTTTGTAGAACTGCTGAAAAGATTTATCTTCTGGTTTTTTACTTCTCTTTCCATTTACTCCATCTCCACAGCTGCCAGCTTCATCCTAACCCCTTGCTTCCACTGGCAATGCTGATCACAAGATTCAGTACCATAATTTCCAGAAGCACAGTTTTCAGATGTGTTGTCATTCAATACAGGGAGGCAGCCATGATTTAAAATTCCCACTTCCTAACAGAGTATTTCCACACCATAATGTGAGAATGAAGAATTCTGTCTCTTTCTCTTCAGTACACTACATTTCTTCTTGCTTTTCAGCAGTGAATTTCACACTAAAATCACTCAAAACTTCAGAAAAATCTATTCTAAATACTTGCCTCTTTTGTAAAAAGAAACAAATCTTAACTCATGATGGTCACCTACTTTCATTCACACTACAAAAAAAAAAAAAAAACCAAGGACAGCAAGAGATAGATATATATATATTAGTTTTGTGTCTGTGTTTTTTCACTTAAAACTTGAGATTTTCTCAAGGTGATTTTCTGTGTTCTTCCTTTACTTTTAGAATAACATATAGTTAATATTTTCTAAATAAAACACTCACTAAGGTGAGTTATTTCTCTGGCAGACCAGATGGCTCATTTAGATATGACATTTAATTTACTAAGCTTTTTAAGCATTTCCAGAGGCTCACACAGATTCCATAGTGTATCTCCATGGATCTCATCCATGAAGGACAGGTTAGGGCCCATGTACAGGTATAAACAGGCTGCTGTGAAATGATATACAGAGTTAGCCAAGCATAAACCAGAAAACAATTCATAGATACAATTTTCTTCCATCAGTGGTAAAACTATGAGTAGCTTCAGTTAAAGAAGCATGGATGGAAAATCAGGACCAGAACAATGTTCCACCAGCACACCACCAGTCCACCTCATTTAGATACCTCTCCCTATTTTTGCCTTGAAAAATGGGAGCGCAGGTGTGATTTGCTTATTCTAAACTGTTGCAGTCTGTTGTCCACTAACCTTTGTCACAATTGTGAGTGTTACTCATATGTGGTCACTAAAATATGGTATGTCACCTAAAAGTGAGAATTTACACAGCTGACAGAAAACTGTAGTGGCCAGGATGTAGTTGTTGATATCCAACAGTCAGCTGTAAGGTGTTTTACAACATCACAATTCAAATATAAATTTCTACTTGAGGATTACTTTATGTTTGAATAATCCTATGCTAATAATGTTCCTAGAATTGCCAGAATGAGGAAATAAGGCGCGGATACCATGCAGTCTCTAAACAAAAACGTAGGTGATTCTCCTTTTCCCTACACTTTGTACAGTCTCTCACTGTCACACAGCAGCTATCAAGAGTACCTACCACAGATTTTGAATAAAATTTTCACAAATGACTGCAAAAAGTACAACAGAAAAGCAGATGCAATGTCAACAGGAACATCAAGACCTTTAATACTTCGATATTCCTCTCCAAAAAGTAACATTAAAAATTGTGTCCAGTACTTTATGCATACAGTTACTTAGTATCCTGTCACATGAAACCTCAGCTTTGCAGAAGAAGAGATCTTAAATGCCTTCTCTTCTGCCTTCTGCTGTAAGAACTCTCCTAACAACAGCAATCTTTCTTGGAAACAATAACACTAAAAGCACAAGCCTGACAGCTCTGTAAGAGTAGGTGCCTGTCATATGCAATGACAGATATTCATCCATCAACCCATCCATAATGACACAGCCTAAAATTATTATTTTTAAAAATCATTTGATGTCTTATGAAGAAGGAAACATAATTAAAAAAACTTAATGTTAAGAGCTAGTTAAAATGGAATTCTTTACAGTACACACCTGTTCTCAAATTCCTTTGAAAAGCCAGAACTCCAATGAAAAAACATTTTCCCTTCTGCCTTTGTGAGCTTGCAATGTGTTTTCCCTTCTCTTCTTCATAACCACTGGAGTGATCAGAGCTAAAGTAATATTATATTAGGTTGGCACGTCTTAAGAGCCTTGATTATTTCTGTCAAAGTCACTGTGAAAAGTTAAATGTAATTTAACAGCCAAATAGTTCAATATTAGTACTAAGATACAGTGGTTTTGACCTTGATCATTTCTCCGTAAAAGAGGTAACAGTAAGCCTCCTGGCACTGGTCAAATGGTACAGGATCACTCTGATAACCCAAGAAAAATGTTGTAGCCAAAGAGGAGTGTTGTCTTCAGTATAAGTTGTCTCAGACTGAAGTACCTGATCCTAAATTTTAATTGTGTTTGGGATGTATAACACTCTCTTAAGGCAGTGGATGGAGCTACTCCAAAATTCTCTCTGTGAAGTGGATACAAACGCTGATTATGATTTTGACAAGGTTTCTTTTTAGAAGAAGAAGCAGCATTAACACTATTAAATATAAGACCATTTTTGGGAGCAAGGGTTGAAGAGGAGAGTACTTGGAACACTTTTACAGCTAAGGGTTTTCAATCTCAGTTCCCTAGAAAAAAAAATGCCCCAAAATGCCAACAATCTATCATTGATGTCACTTACCACTGCTACCTTTTATCACAGCTTCACTAACAATACGTGTAAAGAATGTTAGAAGTAATATAAGTGAAAAGTGGAGAGGGAACTTTAGATACTCCAGAAAGATCAGAAGCCACAGCATTAGTAACATGATTCAGGCCAGCTATAAGTCCTGAAGTCTTTCTTTTTTCCCCCAAAATATGTACGTATTATACATAATATATACATACTAGCATATATAAGCACCAAAATGAACAATTAATATATTATGGAGATGTTAACGTTGATCAGAATAAAAGAAAAAACATTACTATATTTTAGTTTATCATTAAAAATAAACTTTGAGGCTTCTACAAATGCTAGCAACTGCTTTTTGTGTGTGTATATGTGTGCACGTGTACTCTTGGTGTCTTAAGAGTTAGGAATAAATGCTCATTTTAAACAAGCATTTTAAAATCTTATAAATTTTATAAATAAACCAAATTTTAAAAGTAAATGGGATTGTAACAATAGCATTTATATTTCAGTGCAGTACCTTGCCATAAGATCTCCATGACTATACTGCCCCTGACTGTGTGGTATGAAAAGAATATTCTTTAACATTTCAATATCATTAATATTGTTTTAATACTGATATAACTTTGTACCAAAGCTCTGAAATCTGAAGAATACTAGCATGGAAGCCCATTTTTAGGTATTTAATTAGTAGGTTGCTCTCCCAGTTAAGAAAAACTCTCCACATTTTCAGACCTGGGTTTTTGAAAGTGAGCTATGGGGCCAAAATTTCGAAGCACAAATGGCACACAGGCAGCTGGTGTCCAGGCTCTATTATAAGGTATGTTTAAATATCCTGATTGGATTCATGGTTCAACTAAAAGCAATTACATTTTAGCTGCTAATTCCAATGAAGCACAACTTCATTATAAAAAGCACAGGATGCTTGCACCTTCTATTGAATTTTATAAAAGCATTGGATTACACTTAGGTTATTTATTTAGGTACCTGAATTTGCATTAACTTCAAAAACAACTTCAACTTAACTTCAACTTGGGAAAAACTAGAAAGGATTATCTGAATTGGGAAGGATCAGACAAAGAAGGACAGATTAGAATTATTTTACAAGATTTAGTCATTACAGGACTTTCCCAGGTACTTGGCAAATGCATGGTGATTATGACTCCCTACTCAGGGAATTACATAGCCTAAAGTCACAGTGGATTTGTTTTTCACAGTGGGTTGTCCCAACAAGCTCTGATGAACTAATAAAATCTCTCTGTGCTGTTTCTTAAAAGATGGTACCTATGGGCAGCTGTGAGGGGCCAGGGAGTGGAGACTGAAAGATTTATGCTAATCAGAACTCACTTTAATCTTTAACACCCTTAAGTAAGGATTTACATTAAATCCTCTTGCTAATATTTTAATTCTAAGCCAAGGGGAACAAATTCTGACCCATGGTGTCCATGAGACAAATTTAATCCATTTGAAGATCGGGATTTGTCACAGCTACAAAACACTAACCATGTTACGGTGTGAAACAGCAAAACTTTCATTAAATATCATTCTTTGGCAGAAAATCTGTCATCGATCTGTTTGAGAACCTTTAGTTTAAGGCCCATCCCAGTGTAGCATATTTTGAAGAGAGCCTACCGAAACTACAGCCCATGGAGCCTGACAAAGCGCTGACCTACAGTAACTTTTGTTCTTCCACAAAGACACTAAAACGTTCCTTGAAGAAGTCATCCCCTTGTCACAACCAGCATGGCATTAGCAAGGCATAGTGCCTAAGGGAGCCGCAAGAAGCGAGTCTAGAGGATACAGCCAGAACCCAGCATTGCCACACAAACCAAGCACTGATGTCTCAGAAACATAATAAATTTCTGAAGCAGAATAAATTTGGTATGTTTGACACTTTCTTGTCCTACTTCACACAACCAATCTCCTATAAAATGCTTAAGTGATGCTTCTTACGTGAATGCTTAACCAAGAGCCTGAAGCTTCACTTTTCTTAGAAGTACCATAATTTTTAAAAAAGGGAGGAAAAAATTATGACAGCTGATGGACTCAATGAATTGAACTAGCAGAAATATCTGCTGTAGCAGAAAAACAGAGACTTCAGAGCTAGTTGGTAGGTGGCCTTCTGTATGTAGGTGGGCTGCAGGCCACAGTATATAGCTACGCAATACACACGAAGAATACAACTGTAATTCTGGCTCTTTTGTTTTCACTAGCAGGGATCTGAAAACTAAATTAGCAATCCCAGTAGTCACCTAGAAGAACATGAAGCCATGGCTAAGCTGCAGACTGTATCATGAGAAAAAGGTTTGTCATAGTATGTGTTGAAGACTTCCAGGACCCAGCCCATGTCTCACATAATGAGATACAGCAGTAGCTCATCCAGAAAAAAACTACAGTGAATGCCCAGAGAAACTGCTCCTGTACTGCAGAAGTTGCCTACTAAGTGCGATCAGATTGTTTCACAAGTGCACAGGACTGCCACATGGCCCTGCTCTCCTGTGACCTACTGACAAAGCCCACAAGGCTTTCGGTTTGTCAGGGTCTTCTGCAGCAGGATGCCTGGTAATCCATACAGGTATATTTATTCCCTCACCTTTGGGCTCCTAACTCTACCAGATCATCCTAAACTTTCTACAGTCAAAGAAAAAGTGCAGGTTTGTACAGTAGGGAATTCTGAGGTCCTGTCTGGGAGATCTGACCTCTCTCTGTACGATACCAGGAGACTGTGGAGACCCAACAGCTCAGCGAGCAGTTACATTATGCGTCCAACGCTGAGTATGGCATGCATCCCCTTGCTGCTCAGTCATTCTGACCATTTGCTGGTGTGTCTGATAAGGCACTTTGGCCAGGGAAGTTGCTGATCTGGAGATACATCTGCCATTAAAATTTTAAGTGTCTATTTAGTTGTTTGTGAGGACGTTTACTCACATGAGCAAAATCATGGAGTGCAGGGGCATCCTTGCTCTACTTAATAGATAGGATTACATTCTGACCCCTCAATTACTTTGTATATTTCAAGCACTAGCATTTTTGTATTCAGCATAAGGGCTACTATCAGGATAGGCATAGTCTGTCCAAGATAATTCCACAAGTGCCAATGTGAAAGCTCTTATAGAAGTTTTCATTATAATATTTTGATGACTACACTGCTACAAAGATCAATAAAACAGTTGGTCTGCTCAGTTCACTGAAGTCATTTAAAATACGACAAATGTCCTATATTGTCTTTTTAATTAAAATGAAGTAAACAAATCCAGTATTGGCTGGATCAGAAAAGCATATAAGGGTAAAGTCTGTACTGGAGGTAGATAAGAATTATTTGACTAAATATTTTCAGTTAAAAACATGGCATTGTCAGAGCTAGAACAGTTTGTGGAAAAGAAACACTTAAACAGATTTCTTGTTTAAGAGAAATGAAAAAATCTCTGTGGATATCCAAATAGCTAATGTTGTTTTTTCAAAACACAGAAAATACTACTTTTGGTTATAAATTCCTTTTATATCTGAGCATATAAATTTATAATATAAAATAAGGGTAAAAAATAAATTAAATATTCCAAAATCATTTTAATTAAATGATTCAATTTTCCTGACTGCATTTTTTTCCATGATACAAGTTCATTAGCATTTTCAACAGTCCAAATTTCATTACGATAAAGAAAGTATTTAAGTAGTGAATATTTATAGGATAGGAAAACAATTTCCTGCACTGCTGTAAAGAAATTGCTTTTATTAAAATTGCTGGGATTGGTTTAAACCATATCCAAAACCATGTTTTTATTCACTTCAACTAATGCATCATCAAATAACTCTATCTCCACAATCGTGCTTTTTGTGGAACAAATGTTACATGCAGGGGAGAAAATTGTCACAAATGCAGAATTGTTTCATTTCTAGCAGGTGAGCTGCCTGTAAAGTATCTTATACACAAAAAGCCTTTTAAATTGCTTCTCTTTAGCACTTGTGTAAAATGCACAATCATTGAAAAAAAGCTGAGGGGGATAATGACAGGCAGGCTAAGCATACAGCAATTGGCAGGAAAATTTTTTTTCCAAATCCAGTGTATTTGGCAGGCAGGTCTTTGGAACACACATATTAGATGGCATTTATATTGGAAATCAGAAGAGTGTTCTGGTAATAAGTACAATCTTTTAAATTCCGTCCGAGCCCACAATATTTATTTTGTACAGCCCAGTCATCCATTTCTCAAACACTTTCTGTTAATATTTCCTGAGAGTTAGCTAGAGACCCAGCTGGTAGACATAGCGACATTAATGTCAGGTAGAAGCACTAATGAAAGAGCTGAAAACAACAACAATAGAATAAAAAACCACACAGTTTTGCTAGTGAAAAAGCACAGCTGAGTTTTCAAAACCTTCCTGGTTCACAGAATAGCATGACGTATTTAGGTTTTAGAAATACAAGGCCAATTCCCTGAGATCCATAAGTTAATACCTATTCATGTAAATCAGCCCAAAATTCTCCGCTGGAATTTTCCCACATGATGCTAATGAGCTCTATAAAGACTTGGTGGATTAAGCACATGGATTTTCAATCACGTCATATCTGTCTAAATCCATACAGTAATTCAATTTGTGTCCAACATGCCATTCTCACCCTCCAAATCAAGCCTTTTCCCTCCAAATACTTTTTTTTTATCTTTTCACTACTATTAAAAAAAGATTTTCATACTGGGATCTCCCTGCCATGCTGTCTGCACTTGACAGTGCGCCGCCCACATAGTGTTGTACAAGTGATAAACCTACAGTATTCATAAGCTCTCTAAACTGCAATTCAGAATATTTTCTACAGCAGATGTTTTTCCTTGCTTCTGCTTTCATATTTAGTAAGACTTAAAAAAAAAAAAAAAAAAATCAGCACAGATTATAATGAAAGATGATAGAAATATAATTGCAGCCAGCTGAAGACTGGAAGAAAAATCTCCATTCAAGAGCATCTAAATGATCCGCATCCAGGTCTAAGCCCGGATGCTAAGAAGTGAGAACATCTTCTACCCCCAATCTTTACTTCCACTGAAATGATTAAGAGGTTGAGGGCTGTTTGTTACAAGTGTTCCCTATTTGCATTGCTCCGGTGTTTTGATGTGTATATACAATGATTGAATTTATGTGTACCAAGCGAACAACCAAAGCTGGGCCAATAAGTGCTATGTGTGTACAGTGACACGCGTGAACATTGGAATTAGCAGGCAGGGACAGTGAGACTCCTGCTGTGCCCTTGAAAATGTGATCCACAACTCTTGTGTGAAAACAATTCGTTCACCTTTTTTATATGATGAATCTTTGGGGGGGCCTTTCTATTGAACTCACAAATGTTCAAAGACTAAGGTATTTACTGCATGTACTTAAGCATTCATGAGTAAACACGGTCACAATGCATGTATCGCTTTGGGTACTCAGGCTTGAGGTAAACACTTCCTTCTTTTGGGGGGAAGGCTGTCAGCAAATCAGCCAGATTCTGTTGCAGAGTAAGCTTAAAGTTTCAAATCCACATTAAAATATATTAGAGTGGGGCTTATATACGTCACCATTTTACTTTCCCATTGTTACATAAATTTGTGTAGTTAATGTATCGCTGTGTATCAAATTCATGCAATTGTGTTACTTTTTTCATTCTGGGTAATATTTTTGCAACAAGTGAAAACAATTCAGCTGATAGTGGTGGACTTTAAAACCTCTGTTAATACAAAATGTGTTAAATCATTAGAAAATTAATGTCTAATGGTTAGTGACAATAGTAACAAGAGAATCTTCCTTTTTAAGATGAGAGAACAAAGTACTCTGTTCACAGTGTAAGACTATTAGGAAACCAGCTGTCTTTGTTGTCTAATATATTGTTTAAGGAACCCCAAAAACATAGAAAATGTAAATATGACCAGTAAGAGGAAGAAGGCAAATAGTGCTAAAACTAGAGGGGAGTGTCAATAAATAAATATAGCAGGTAGGATTTTGTTTGCAAGGCCACTGCAGAGCATGAGAAAGAAGCAAGGAATAGAAATTCTGGGCAACCGCATACTGTCAGATGGTGCTGGTCATTATTGTACAGACAACACAGGGATCTCTACCTCTAACTTAGGAGGGATTTTAAGTAACATATTACTCCATTTTTTGGCAGGAAGGTAAAAATACCCTCAAAACAATCATTCTCTGTGTAAAGCTTCCATGACCATCTTCACAGAACTTCTTACACAAATTACATGTACTGTAGCTCGGAGTTCTCCAGGTCAAAGGCTGAACAGTGCTAAGTTGTGCACTAGAACAAGAAAACAGACAAATTCTTTTCAGTGCTAAGATGTGAGAGTCAAGTCAGAGCTCTGGTTTAATTCCATCAGCTTTCGTGGAGGCTACATTTGTTAAGTAAATTTAGCTACTGGATTTCAAAACAAAGACTCTAATATATCATGGTGCTGCTTAACCTAACAGTCTGACTAAGCAATGTTAAAGGAGATCATCAGCTTTAACTATGAACCACAAAAAAGTAAAGCAAAGTGAAGCAAAGCTTTGAGGAAAATCAAGGAAAAATCTCAGAAAAGTGTGCAGAAAGCAGAAGCCACTAAACTAAATAACTTTATTGAAGTGAGTCTAGCTGTCATTTGGTCTCTAACGCCTGGTGAGAATGTTACCAAAATTTTAGAGGAACAAGAAGAGGTTCAAAGTACAAGTGCTGTGCTGAAAAACTAGCCTGTTACTTGGAAATGAAAAAAAAAAAAAAAAGGAGCTAACATTTGGTGTTACTTGATATTGTTACATGCATCGATGTTGTCATTGTTATTACTTAACTAGAGGAACAGATTCAACACTTACTAAGAAGCTGCTTGTGCTCCTGACAGTAATGGGATCTCATTGTCAGGTTTATTAGACATCACAGGAACTTATGAGAACACAGAAGTTCAAAATGGAGGAGCAAACAACCAGAAGAGGGAGTCAAAAAAAACCACAAACCCAAGAATCAATCATCTGAAATATAAACGTAGGAGCATTTAAATTACACCTGACTCTCAGCCACTGATTTCCCACCAAAGCATCTCAAATGGGGCAGAGTCCAGGTGGCATGCCTGGTGCTGTACTCCTCCACTCCAGTATGTTAGTATTATTTGCTACAGTCCTGAGAGTCCATTTTTCCCTTTGTTATGGTTACAAACAGCACTGGTACAGTGCAGCAATAGGTGTGTCTATATCCAGTGGACTAAATAACAATAAAATTGTTTCCTTAAAGCAAGCAACTTGAATAGAACTGCAAGAGAGTATTCTTACTGCTTACATAAAAATATAGTATTCCTATGCCATACATACAGCACTCCATTTCCTAAAGCATCCATGCAATTTCATTGTGCCTGTTGTGGCTGTCTTACAGCCAACCTGTAAATATAAACATAGTCAAAAAAATGATACACCTCTGTGTTTGATCTTTGAACCAAATTCCCTTTTCATTGAAACAAGGTCCCCACTGATGCTAGCTGAACAAGTACTCCTAGAATTACCTTCCTTTGTCTTTCATCTTTTTCTAAGAGGCTTTATTAGAACTGCCTTCCAACAGATATTGATTGCTCTTATTAAATAAATGCCAAAATTCATGTTACCACACCCAGTGCTGATTTAAACAGTTGCAATTCATTAATAATAGATTTAGGAAGTCAAACACCAGTGTGTGACAGAAATGAATTTGTCCCATTCTGATTCCAATATCATTCTTTATCACCAAAGATATAAAAATTTCAGTGTTATTTCCCGTATCATTGTACATTTTTTACTGAGGAACAAACAGATCTAGAGAGTTGAAATGTAAAAAAATACACAATAATCATTATTTTGCCATACTTGAGATCCTAATTAAAAAAAAGTCAGCCTTATATTCAGGCGCACCTAATGTGAAAGGGAAGCATTAAGACTACTTTGGTTGTGAACACATCAATACCTCGCTTACGAGAGGAGTTTCACCAACACTCTCACGCACACTTCACAGCCAGACTGAATGTTACTGTGAAGTGAATTACAAATCCAAGAAAAATCAAAACTTACCTTTTTTCTTTTTGGGGTGGGTTCTGGAGTTTTGGGGGTTTTTCCATGTCTTCCCCCACTCCAGGAGCTTTAAAAGTCAGTTTTGGAAGAAAGAAAAAAACACTGCATACTTATTCCTCCCATAAAATTTGAATTTATGAAAGCTTCAGACTTAAAAAGCAAAAATACTCAGGGATGCTTCAATACATCTTGTTGGATCTAAAAGTTGTTTCACATACTAGTATGCAAGACTCAAGAGGAACACAGAAATACAAGTGAAATAAATAAACAGTGCTTCAAACATATCTTCCCGTTCGCTGGCAACCTGCCAGTGCCTGCAAGGAGATTCTGGAGGAGACAGAGCCAGGCCCTTGGCACTGTTGCATGGCGGGAGAGCGAGAGGCAGTGGGGGTAAGCTGAAACAAGAGAGGCTCAGGCTGGCAGTAAGGAGGGACTTTCCCCCTGTGAAGCAATCAGGTAGTGGAGCAGTGCCCCCAAGGAGTCTGTGCCATCTCCCTCCTTGGAGGTTTTCAAGTTTGAACAAAGTCCTGAGCAACCTGGTCTGAGCCGATGGCTAACCATGCTTTGAGGTCAGACTACATATCTCTACAACCCTAATCTTTGCAATAAGATACTATGATGACAAGGTCCTTCCTTTACAGATGTAAAGATCATGTCAGAGTTTTCTTTTCCATACATAATTCAGCAGGTCAAAAGAGGTGATTATCCTGCTGTATTTAGCATTGGTAGAGCCTCACCTTGAGTACCATGTGCAGTTCGGGGCCCCGCAATTTAAGGATGTTAAGGTACTCGAATGCATCCAGAGCAGGGCAACAAACTTGGTGAAAGGGCTGGAAGGAATGTCCTATGAGGAGCATCTAAGGGTTTGTCTAGTTTGGAGAAAAGGAGGCTGAGGCACGACCTTGTTGCTCTCTACAGCTTTTTGAGGAGGGGAAGTGGGGAAGGAGGTGCTGATCTCTTCTCCCTGGTATCCAGGATGCACGGGAATGGTTCAAAGTTGCACCAGGGAGGGTTCAGACTTGACGTTAGGAAGCACTTCTTTGGTGAGACAGTGGTCAAACCCTGGAACAGGCTTCCTAGAGAGGTGATCAACGTCCCATGCCTGTCAGAGACATTTGGACATGCTTTAACCTTTGGTCAGCCCTGAAGTGGTCAGGCAGTTGGACTAGATGATTGTTGTAGGTCCCTTCCAACTGAAATATTCTATTGTATTCTAATTCAAAAGGCCAAAAATCCTCCTGATCTTAGCTAGATCACTAGACTAGTACAACTAAGACACACCAGCTTGTGTAGCCAGCTCCACCCAAAGGAATGGTTTCATTTAGCATCAGATCTGGCTACTTTTGCCTTCCCAGCCCAAATGACCAGATACCCATTTGCAGATAGCTCATACAAAACAGTCCTTAGCACAGGCCCAGAGTGAGGCTCGAGTCGTAAAAAAAAAAAATTAATCATTCTGCTTCATGCACTTCCATATGTAATTACTATTACAGCTCTGAGCTGAAGGCAGTTACACAATTTATCTAGACATTTCTCTTCCATGCCTTCAGTGTCAGCCTTAATTAACAGAATCCAAGAGTATTGACTGCATTTGATTTCAACTGCAAATATACTCTGTTTTGGGACTAACCAAGCTCATTCATGTGAGGGAGCTGCATAATTTTCCTGGAATTGTAATAGAAAATATAAGCTTTAAGTGCCAACAGTACAACAGGCAACTGACACATCCATGTAACCACATTACCTATGGTCACTTCAGCTTACACTAAGTGCTTTCCCTCTCAAACACACCTTCCTGCCAGACAGCTGATTACTTATTTGCCTAGAATTCTTCAGTGTGCATTGTACATCATCTTGCTCACATGTACAAGCTACTGCACGGGTACTTTAAAATCCTAGAGAGACAAAGAGATAAAATAACGACTATAGAAATAAGTACCCCTCGCAAGTGCAGTAAACTGCAGAAGAATTATCATTTCTTCTCATTCATGCTTGTATGGATTGGCTATGCAAACACAGGAGTAGATGTTTATTCATAATGGTTCTGCACAAGCTGCTGTGAAATAAGCTCTAGAGAAAGAGTAGTGAAGCTGAAGTGCTCTAAGAAAATCTCAGGTATTGTGTGATTTATGTCTCTGTAGAGCTACCGCACAGTAACGGCTAGTTGTGAACCGCACAGAACAATTAAAAATTTCCTGAATATTTCATCAGGGATATCCATCACAGAGTTCTTAACAAATTTGGGACAGTTGTGTTAAATTCATTTATAAAGTCATGTCTGTGAAATGTATTTCAAAAGACTCACTCTGCTTGGTTGCCTAAATAAAAAAAATAGACAGTACTGCGCAAAACTGAGTCTAGAAGCAATATTCACGTTAATGGGTAGTACTCTTCTGCTTGACTGATAAGCACGTGGCTACTCATCGGCTGAAAAGAAACCATTTAACCTACATTTTTTTTGTTACTTATTTCACTTTGATGAAGTAAAATAACGAGATTAATCTGGTACAATGGAAAACAAAAGCCAAGGAAGCCATTTAGCCTAGCAAAATTTTCAGAAGTGGGTACAGGTTTTTGTGAGAGTTCGCACTAATCACTGCCAATCTGATCTTTTTTCATTGCTAAGCTTCAATTAGCACCTCAGGAAAAAGCAACTCATTGCAAGATTTTCATCAGGGGAGACTTGCCCTTCTCTTCACACATAACTGCAAAGCTAACCAGCGTACTAATTTCTAGCAGGCGATTCCTTTCAGCCTCTTCGCAGAAGAGACAATGGCTAAAACATCAGTTTGCTAACAAATTATCAATTAAAAACCACCTCTTAGCAATTTATAAGATAAATAAGAAGCTGTATTATGGCAAAACTTTATCATGACAATGGAATTGAAACCACCCACACAAATATAGGTGCTATACAATTGAAAAATAGGGATATCATCAGAATAGAAGGATCCGAGAGGATTAAAATATTGCTTCATTCTTATGAAATTATATTTTAGACCTTCTCTTTGGATATGTATTCTGGGTTCTGACTGCTTATATTCAGGATTTTTGTAGATCAAAAAAATAAGCAAGCAATTAGCAAATTACCACTGCAATTATACGCATGGAAATTTGAGGGTAAAATACAGTCAGAAACAGTATCTCTTTATTTCCATTTGCAAAAGCAAAAAAGAGCTTTCTACAGTGCTGGACAAGTTTGTATAAAAGACCTGCAGCAAAAACAATATTGCTGATTAATGCTCTGCTAAAAATTTATTTTTCAGAAGACTGCCATTGACATAAGCCTTCTCTTACCAAGGAATAGCTTCAAACCATAATGAGAAAAAGTAATAAATGAACACATCTCGAAAAGTGAAGTAGTCTGTATTGCTTGTTGTGAAGAAAAATCAGGTTTCTTTTCAGTAGTTATGCAAAAGGATCAGCATGGATCCAAGTATGCTACTGAATGTCAAGAAGGAGCACTGAAATACCTAAGTGTGCCCTGTTCAGCCAGCCGTAATGGTGCATTGATGCTTTTTCTCACAACAATTATTCCCATCAGTGTAAAACTAAGTCTTTGAGAGCTAACTAGTATATGTCTTCAGAACACCACCATTGGTAACAAGACAAGAAATTATCATCTGCTGAATCTCTTACCACAATTACACAGTCTGGCATTCAGTCTGTAACAGTATGATGTCCTAGAAATGCATACAGATTTACTCTCTTTAATACTGTAGAAAGCGCTTAAGTACTCCATCTTCCATTCACCACGTCTTTTGGGAAAGGCCCACAACTGTTACTGCTCTCTGTGTTCAGTCCGTGCCTATAGGAATGGAGCATGACATGCACAGGCAGATCCCAGAATATTTAAGATATTTCATTCTATACCCAGTCCATACCACTGTGGGAATCTGAAGACATTTTGCACAAGAAGGGAGAATATGGGCTGGTTTTGTTTTGCTCATTTTCGTTTCCCAAGAGCATCTCCTAGGGAGAACAGCTTTGTGCATACTGCTGTTCAGAACAGTCTGTCCCAACAAGACAAGATGACACCAAGGGAAGAATTGTTTACTGCCATATAGAAAAGATTTCAAACGGAGCATCTTTTAATGAAAGCAATCTTAATAAATATCAGCCAAGATATCCAAACTGACAAAAGCACGGCCACAAAATTACTGAATTTAACAACACATTTCTCAGAGATTAAAAATTAATTGGCAGATGCCAAAGGGGAAAAAAAAGTGATGTGGCATATTGCATCTTTTTATGACAGATGGTTTCAAATGGATTAATGAGGTGAGTGCTGAATTTCTAGGTTGTGGTTAATATTTAACCTCCAGCCAGCAGACACCTCTAAGATTTTTACACCTGAGTGGTAAAGAGGCCTATCTAATTGACTGTTGGAAACACTCTGCTAATTTGAAGAGTATCTTCCAAATGAAAAAAATTAATAGATATTGAAAAGTAGGGGGAGAGGGGGAAAAGTAGAGAGACCTTGTCACAACACTGGTATGGAATTGGAAATTCAACACTTTTTTCCCCTCTGAGAATCATAGAAGCATAGAATCGTTTAGGTTGGAAAAGACCTTTAAGATCATCCAGTCCAACCACTGACCCTACTCTACCAGGTCTGCCACTAAACCATATCTCTAAGCACCACATCTACACAACTTTTAAACACCTCTAAGGATGGTGACTCAACCACCTCCCTGGGCAGCCTGTTCCAGTGTTTGATAACTCAGTGAAAAATTTTTTCCTAATGTCCAGCCTAAATCTCCCCTGGTGCAACTTGAACCTGTTTCCTCTTGTTCTATCGCTAGTTACTTGGGAGAAGAGATCAGCTCCCATCTCACTACAGCCTCCTTTCAGGTAGTTGTAGAGAGAAGGTATGATGAGGAGAGACACACAGACTACATGAGCTCATATTATACTACATCAGTCAAATGAAGAAAAAGAAAAGGATCAGTAAGAGATATAATTTTTTCCCCTTCATTTCTAGACAATTTTACAATGGTAAAAACTTACCTTTCCATAAAAAAAAAAAAAGGAAAAAAAAAAGTTCATCTGCAATAATGAATCTTGTCGCTGCAGTTAGGACATCATAGAATTTACTTGCTAGATAGAACCAGCAGACATGGTATGTCTTCAGTACTTCTTCAGTATCTCCAAATTTTCACAGTTCATTTGGCTAAGAAGTTACAGGAAAGTGTACCACTTTATAGCAGGCACGACCTTTCAGACACTAAACTAAATCTGTAAAATAGTTGTAAGCAAGACCTAAAGTCAGGGTTTGTGGTTAAAACTATTTGAATTGGACTTAAACATGTAGAGCTGCTGGTTAAACACTTCAGAGTGATTACTAATACTCACTGTCAGTTACATTTTGAAGTGAGTACTGGAAATGCACTATACAACAATATCTATAAGAATTCAAAGACAGAGAGCAAAATCAAATGAGAAATATTAACATTCTTAGTGTAAATATTTACCATCCTAACAAAAATAATTATTAGGACACTCCATTTCATCACCTTCCTCCTGAGTTTATTCTTTTCCTGAAACACAGATGAAGTCATTCTGAAGTGACTCTACCATCATATCAAATACCCCGTGTTTCTCCAGCAAAATGGAAGAAACAATGCCTGGTCACACACTTTTATATTGTAGCTATTTCCACAGTATCTGGTTCACAGGGAGCCTGCATAGGCCACAGGTAATTCCTTGGGATATCTTAAACTTTGAAGAACACAGGGAACTAGTACCAGAAAGAAAGAGATTGAGAAACAAATTACTCCCTCTTTAAAAAAAAAATAATTAATTATGAGAATAACAAATTTCTTAATGATAAAAATTTAAAACATTTTCACTTTTTTTGCTAATAGACCAATAATAGATTCATGCTGTGGTAACCACAGACAGCAAATACAGTCACTAGACCTTGCCTACAGAAAGCCAGCTATAAACAGCTGAAACACAAATGCTCATGGAAGGACCTCTGCCTCGGTCATACAGTTTCCTTGCTTAAAATTCATCTTTCGGCAGTGTATTTGAGAACTAACGACCAACATGGCACATGCAGCTGCATCCCATTTTACATGGTTCTGACTGCACATCAACACAGGTCTCAATACCCCGGTCACCGTCCTGTTCTGTTCCAGGGCAATGAGGGGATCTATACCTTTGTCTTCTGCCTGGGCTGGGCTATATACTGTATGACTCAAATTCCCCTAAGGGTTTTTTCTTGGCAGAAAGGGGTAAAAAACTCCTTAATATAGCATTAATGCTGCCAAGTAATTTGTGACAAAATGAAAGATTAATACTCTAATTCAAACTGCAGGCCATATAACTGTTCACCCCTCTACAAATTCTTTATAGGAAGCGCTTGCTTCCACAAAAGGCTGTCAGACAAATTATTATATAATGTAATTTTGTAGCTTTTGGAGAAGAAAATATATACATATATGTAATATACATACATACATATAATATATTAAAACATTCCATATATGTTTTGATATTTTATATAAAATATATTTTGATGTAAATAAAATGCAGAATATGCTTTGTGATTATTGGCAATATCCACAGCATTTGCCAGATTTCTCTTTTGTGCTCTGTTTCAGCATACCCCAAGTAGACATTCAAGAGGTAAAGTAATTAGCCAAACTGGAATACACAGTGATTATGCAAAATGGCACTTAGAATTCTGCTCTAATAAATGTGATGAAACCCTTGACGACTTCAAGCAGTAAGGGGAGAGGGAATGGAGAGAAGAGAGTTTGAAGCTGTTTTCATTACGAAAACTGACAGCTCTTGGTTCCAATTTCACCCCAAACTGCCACAGAGATTAATATTTTTCTTTCAAAGCCACATTTTTATAAGAGATTACGTTTTCCTCTGAAAGCAGAAGAGCTCCATTCAAAGACATTCTCATTTGTTGTTGTCAGATTCTGCCTAACTGGGCTGAGAGCCTACTGTAGCTCTGCGGATCTGTGACCTGCACTTCACTCCCTCCAGGCACTATAAATAATTTCCATGGAAACAGCGCTGAAGAAGATATCTGCAAGCCAAGAAGATATCTATAGCCTTTCTGTGAGATTTATGTCTTTTTTTTTTCCACTCCATTTTCTCTGTTAAACCAACACTAAATACATTTATTTTATAAAATACTTCACACAGAGACCTAAAGTTATATAAGAAATTAAAGATACAAAGGGAAAAAAACTGAAGAAGATTCCTACTCCACAATATGTATGTATCTATCTATAGATTATCTTCATACGCTCCATTCCCGTTTGCCCCAAGGAAAGAGTACGTTGCCTCTACACTGCACTTTGCTCACCCAAGGAAGAATTCTGCCGTAGTCATCAGAGCTGGAGCTAATAATCTGTATAAGGTATTTCACGAAGCGTGTTCAAATTCACACCTTGATGAGGCTGAGAAGAAAAGTAGATACATGCGAAATCAAAGCTGAAGGGCTCTGAAGCAGCCGCATCAGACCATGAAGGGAGGAACTGAACACAGTGGAATGCACTGCAGCCTAGCCAAATGCAAATCTGCAGCTCTTCAGGCCTGGATGTCCATTTATCACACAGTGAAAATCAGCTAACTTCCCAGCCACTTCTCTTTCAGCCATGGAAAGATAATGCTCGATGTATGGATGTAGTTCCCCTGTTGCCTCATGATCTCCCAATTAATAAGAGTCCTTGTACACTGGCAGTGTACAGTACTCCCTCTTTTGCCTCCTGGCCACAGGAATAGCATGGCTTTAGGCCCCCTCTACAAAGTGTACAGCTGGTATTATTATCATTGTCCACTGAAGCTGCAGATGACTAGTCCCAAGTTATAAGAGTCTCCTTACTCCAAGAGCAGTCTACAAATATGGGGAGAAAGACAGATTGCCTTTTCTCTCCTTTGGCTGGGCTTGTACAACCTGCCTGTAGCTTAGGGGACAAATGAAGCGAGTCAAAGCATCAGATCAAAACTCAAGCATAAGCACCTAAGGAGAAATAACTGTAATCACTTCTTTGTTGTTTTCTTTTCAGTATAACAATAGTTGTCACTGAACATAACAATAAATTTACATAATTATTCTTAGCTGCATTACTGGATTTCTTAGGAGTTCCTTTTCCCCTCCTTGCTCCTCCTGTAGGATCTTGTTTATCCTCACATAAGATTTGAGGGCTTGACCATGAGGTTTTTCTTCATTAAAACACATCAGATAACACATCATCTTTTACATTTTTGTCTGTATTTTAATCTCTTTTTTTATGATCCAAAATATTACTCTCACATCAGAAAGAATTCCTACGATTCATAGTAGCATCAACATTAGCATTAAAAATAACGACTTAGCCACTCGAGCCACTGCTCTAAAGCAAAGACTTCTTTAAGAAAAGATTGCCTACTAGTACATAAGCTATTAGCCGTATTCATCTTTCAAGGCTTCTATCTGTACTATAAATGTTAGAAAAATACTTGAGAAGCCAAGAGTTTCTTGGAGTTTTTTGATCCAAAGAAGTCTAGAAAAATATCAAATAGAAGCTAATTTACCGTAAGACATATTTGTATTTACATCTCTTCCTATAGCTACTGAAATCCAGATTGCTGTTCAACTAATGTTTGACAGTTTTTAGGTCCAATAGTCAAAAGAACAAGAGTATCAAGATTAGAGATTTATTTCTTGTTCTCAGTCTAAAATATCCTGAAGGTGACTATTTTTTTTAGATTGTTCTCAGATCCCAACTCTACCTGTCAGAGTTCACACTGTAACTACTTCAGATACTGCCAAAGTATTTAATGTTATGTATATATTACTTAACTTCTCTGTGCCTTGTCTCACTACTCTAAAAAGAGTATCTCATAATAATTACCAATCTTTCACAGAATTATTAAGAAGGTTAATTAATTAATGTTTCTAGCTCTCCTGAGATTCTCAGATGAAAAAGCAGTACATATATGAAGGGCTTTGAAGAAACTTTGAATTCACTGTCATAACCGCAATTAAGTCGAGGAGAAATTTTATATTGTTATTCTCAGATTCCCCTCTTTGGTTCACTATTTTATTTTTTTCCTACAAGTTGCCATTTGCTGCAAAGTATCTTAACTGATTTGAAATTCCATATTATAATTTGCTTTAGAAAAAAATGTAAATCACATCCATCACATTAATCAATTGTATGCAGGCAACATAGGTGTGGTTAGGTCATATTTTTGCAATCACCCCTGCACATAGCATGCACACTGATTTTTATTTACCACCACATATGGGGCAGGTTCTGACCTCCATTATATCCAGGGTAACCCCATAGATTCATTTCACTAACCTGAATCTGAATTTAGCTTTATAATTCGGAGTTTGGACTTACTTTAGTTATTTAAGCATGCTTTAGCCATATTAATATATTTCATCGTCACACAACAGAACTGTATTTGCCCTGTATGTAAGTACTTATAAGTTCATATACTACCTGTTTTAGTTTGTCGTCTGATGTGGAAATACAGCCCAATTAGATATACCAGCAGCTTCCACTGCTTCCTGAGCTCCCTGAGCAGCACCGCTGTGAACCCCGTGCTACCACTGCAAGAGCACCATGCACTTCAGCCTCGGACAACCCAAGGGAGCAGAATGAGACACAAGCTACTGGCAAAACAGAACTGTCTCTGCAGCTGCTTTGAAAGATTTCAGTTTTCTGCCAAATGTTTTTAGCTGAAAACTTTCTGACTTGGTGTTTCAGCCAGCTATGAAACTCCCACACACAAAGCCACTTTCTGAATTGTCCTGCTGAGGAAAAAATTAGTAAAGCCATTGTTTCTGGCTTCCACTTTGTGTGGATATTTATACCTCTGGAAGTTAGTGCATACTAACATGCCTGAGGAAATTTTCCACTTTATTATTTTTTTCAGTTTGCCTTACACAGACCTTCATCTGTTCCTTGCTAACTCATTCCCTTTGAAATAAAGTATGCAGAGATTCCCCCACTGTTCCTTCATTTTGGCCCCTTTAAGTTGCTGCAGCAGCAGAAAATTGTTAAGTTTTTAACTCCAGTAGCCACTGAGGAAAGCTTAAAACATGAATCAAGCAGAACTATAAGCAAAAATTAAAAGAAATAAAAAGAATCTTAATAAATGTTTCTATTCTCTTTTGGGGTGGCTGACTCATGACGTTGGAATGAATGAGGCCAGTAACAATATTAAAATATTTAATTTTCATTCTATTTATAGGACCAGAAAACTTTCAATTCTAGTCCTACCAGACCAGAGCTGTTTGATACAAGTTACTACTTTCCTGCACTTAAATATGTGAAATTTCTCAAGAAGTTGTAGTATAGTAGTACAGAAATTGCTCAAAGCACTTGACAGATGTTAGAAATAAAATTATACATATAAATATATATAATTTATAGATACATAAATTATGTTTACTTCTTGCTTAAAATATATAGAACTTTTATATATTAATATAGTAAAGCATGCCTGTATGTTATACATATAGATACATTGTACGTTTATATTAAAATATCTTATCTATTTGTGTTTATTTAAGGGGAAATTACCATAATCTGATCCATAACCTTTAAGAGTATTTTGGATTCCATCTAAATGTATAGAAAATAACTAAAGGTGGTATTACAGTTACGTAAGTGTTGGAGTCACAGTGAAAATATAGGAACACAAACATTCACCTGCACAGCACTGATGTAAAAGGTTTACAGCGACTTAATAGAGCCTTTCAATACCTGCAACAAGGTTCTTGGGAAGATAAAGCTTTTTATAGAGATGCCTGGAAGAAGGATGAGAGACAACAGGTGTGAACTAAAATGGGGGGTTCTGACTTGACATTAGGAAAATAGTTTTTGACAGTGACAGGACACTGAAGCAGTGAAACAGGTTGTTCAGGTAGCCCAAGAAGTCTCCACGCTTGGAGGTTTTCAAAACCCTGAGAAACCTGCTTGGAACTCAGTGCAGACCCTGCAGATCTCAGAAGTGGGTTGGACTGGACCCTGGGTCCCATCCAACCTGCATGAGTCTGTGAGTCTATGACATGTCTGCGTAAAAGCCAAAAGTATAGTTTCTTACACAGATAGATTCTGAAGCATTCCAGACTCTGGACTTTTAAAATTTTTTCCCTATAATTCTGATTTTTGAAATGAGAAAGAAACCCCAAGCATGTAGGAGAAACATTCCTGAAGTCTCTGGCTGCTTTGGAAGAGAACTGGCAGATGACCACAATCACATCATTGCAACAGAGCTGCTACTTGACTCCTGTGCTGTCCTCACTTCCACCACCACCCAAAAGCAGTGGTTTAAGCTTTGGCAGTGCAGAGGACCATGCTGCGATTCACAGTTTCAGCTAAGAAGTGGTGGGTAAGAAACAGTATATGCCAGTCCTCCATGCAGTTGTTCCCACCTCTGAGCATTCAGACCTTCCATATCTGTTCGTATTTATTCTAACTACCTGTTTGACATAGTTGACCTCCCCAAATAACTTATCTCTCAAGTCAAATGCAATACTGAAGCATGAAGTTTAAGTGAAAAACAAAAGCTTCAGAGATACTCAAGTCAGTAGAGCCTTTAATTAGAGGTCATAAAGAGAACCTCTTTCTCTTAACCAAGAGGAGCCTTGCTTTGCTGGTAGCTGCTGAAACACATTCCATAAGCCTGTGACATCCTCCAGCAAAGCTAAGTGTACTGTCAATTTCAAGACACTTTATCACTGCCAGAGTGTTCCTATACAAAGCTCTGATGAATGAAAACCCATTTACTCTCACCATCGTTTCTGGTGCCTGATAATTTGTACCTCTGGTAGCATACATCTAAAACCATGGCTGTGAGCAACCCACAGGTAAAGGCTTCACACCTCAGCTGTGGATTTGGAGTGGCCTGGGAACTTGTTGATACTTTCCTATTCTCACATGATTCATCTCCTTTTACAGATACTAAATTCTGGAGTGTAATTACTAAAAAGTCTTTCAAGATCTTCTTGCTCAGAGATGAGTTCTCAAATCATCTGGGATTAGGCTATAATTAATTATGAACAGCATTCCTTACAAGCACATCCACTTTTATGAATAAACCTATTTTTTGCAATAGTTTTTTCTCTTCACAGTTATTTGACTTATGGTTGGACTAAACAGGCTTCAGGCAGTGGTCCCCTTCCATCATTGCGCAAGTGGGTCACTGCAATGTCTTAGAAAGTAGGTTGCCTTCTGCATTATTCCTAGACACAAGAAACACTTAAGACGTCAGAGTTCTCATGTAATTGGGCATGGCATAAGCCTCAGGCTCCTGCTATGCTGTTTTTACAAAGGACAATATAGTGCTACAATCTTGAATTGTAGTGTCTAGGATCATCTTCAAACTGAAGTGTTTAAGAAAAATAACAGCTAAAAAGCTGCAGAAGGGATTTAAAACACCACTGTTTTTTACAAGCTGGGAAACATACAGTTTCATTATATAGCTTTATGTAGTTTAAAAATGCTTCTGTAACTGGATCATAGGACTTCTGTTTGTGAGGACAGACCGTATCTCAGAAGCGGCAATGCACGCACACTCCCTGAAGCAGAGGCCAGGCACTGTATACATAACTGTCCCCCCACAAACCCCAGGCCAATTCCTTTCGCTCAGCTACTCCTACAGCTGCAGAGCCTGCGCTTTTGCAGAGAGCAGGGAGGGGAATTAAAAGCAGGGCTGTTGGCTTTTCTTCTCTTTAACACTCCTTAATTTTTGTCTCGTCCTGCCCCCTGGTGGGAGCACAGGCCGCGGGTCTGTTGGTTTCACAAAGGCGCTTTTATACAATGTAACTCCAAATTACACCACCTTTCTCATACAGCTGTTGGTGAAAAAGCATGTGTGTAACTTAACATAGAAGGATTTAATGAAATACTACGGGAAATACAATACTATTATTGAATAAAAAGTTGTGTGTTGATTTATCTAAAAATTAACAAAGCACCTGCAGAATTTTCACAACGTTGCAATATCCTTTCTGTTCTAGATAGATATTTGATAGTCACAATTAAATGAGAATGAATAGAAAGGAGATATATATTGAGATATATATGTTGAACATACAACATTCATTATTCCATGGAGTTTTAGTAAGAACTCAAGATATAGCATCATCAATAGCATGAGAGAAAGTTTGTTTATTTACAGATTACATAAAGTCCTTTTTTACTTCTAGAATGATCAACAAAGATAATAGCACAGACCTGCCGTGGGTTACAATTTGGTAGTTGAAAAGGTACGTTAGATCCAACAGGGAGGAAGGACAAAAGCAGAATTACAGGCCTTAAAAGTGTTAACACTTGTCATCCACTTAACTGTGCAATTCTGCTCTCACTGAATGATTTCCTCTAAGAGTTACAAAATAAGACACTACCGGCACAGATAAATGCTAATTTTAACCTCTTCAGCACATTCAGCCACGTTTAGATTATTTTTGTTATGTCTATATTGCAACCTTAACTCCTTCATCCCATTTCAGCTCAAAACACTTCCGTATACTCATGAACTGCCTCAGGCAGCCAGGTCACCCACTGGCATTTCAGCTTTCTCTTTTCTCTCCTGAGCTCTGGGTGCTGTAGACTCTAGCGGCTGCAGGCAGCACATTCTGCTCTTGTCTACACTAGACCTGTAGTAGAGGTGGGAAAAATCATTCAGCCCCACTCAGTTCCCTGGAGGTTTGACAGTGAAAACACCAGCGCCGCAACCTCTGAACACACCACAGCCTTTGAGGCAACAGCGTTCGCAAGGGCTCACTGTCGCAACAATAAGGGCATGACGAGGGTGTGACGTTGGAGTACAATCACCTTCCCAAGCTCCAGGAACCACCACAGGCCTGTTGATAAACCAGCCTCAGCAGCAGCCAGAGCCCTGTCCACCTCGCTTTCTTCTGGTGCATCTGCCCTCATCATCCATCCAAAACCCAAACGGATTCTTATGCCTTTCCTTGGTTTCCTGCTGCAGAGAGCAAGAGTTACTTTTTAATTTTTATATATATATATATGCAAGCTGATAGAAAAGCTCAATCCTGTTCTCGCCCACACAATAGAAATAAGAAGTAACTGTAGAGGCATACGTAAGAACAAAACACTAAAATACCAGAAAATACCAGTAACCAGAGCAGAGGCTTTATGGTTTCCATATACATTGTGGCCTAGATTCTCAACAGGTGTAGAGCAGCATAATTTCCACTGCCTTCACCTTAACTGCTTTGCACTCACCCAGAATCCAGCCATGTGTGACAGCTTTGGGCAAAGGGAGATTAGACTTCTTATTGCAGTTACATAACAATTTGCCTAAATTGTGAGTTTACAAGTTGCAATCAGACTGGTCTGTCCTGCAGAGGCATGTGAAAATGCCCCAGGCTACGTGACACAGAATTACACAATGTCTGATCAAAAACCTGGTAAGAAAGGGTAGGTTGCAGCTGAAGATGAACTGCCAGCTGCAGACTAAAACCAGAATGTTTAGAGAACAATTTCTTACAATTACCACAGGACAACTTTTTCTTTACTTACCCACCCAACCCAGACTAATTTGTGCTCAGGCATTTAGGGATTATATGTCTTTATGAACCCCAGGTACTGAGGTACATAGCATTGTGTTTTCAGGGACGTTTGACGGCTTATTTTAATAATGCTCCAACCACACAATTAAAACCTGATGAGATCTCAGTTTGGTTAAGTTCAGTTAAATTGTCAAGGGTACAAGTAGATGCTATAAAGTCTAATTAAAAAAGAGAGCTCTCACTCTGTTTACATTGAAACACAGAAAGGATTCATGGTTCACCTCCAGTGGCTGTAATTGATTCAGTCCCTGACTTATACAAATTCATATTCTAAATAATTCAGATGAGGACCTGATTCTGCAATCCCTGTTTGTGTTAAACAGGATATACTCAGGTGAATAACAACATTGATTTTAATATTCTAACTGCACACAGGAAATAAGTAAATAAACAAGCAGGAAGCTTTGCAAGGTGAGAAAGTATCTTATTTTTTATGATACTTCAGATTATAAAACACTACCATGCTTAAAATTGTTTGGTAGGCCATCCACCCCACCAGCAGTTTTCTTGACATCCTCAGGGAATAGGCAGTTAGCCAAACCCTGCCTACTCACAAATGGCCTGCAAGTCGGAATAATCTTCCTGAAGCGAGCTAGAGATAGCACAGGTCTGCCCCACCTCTAGGCCACAGAAAGGACCCCTCAGGGACCAGCCTCAGTGTTAAGTTCTGCAGAAGCTGCAGAATGGAAGAAATTCCCACCTAGTAAGCTCTGGGGCTTTCAAGACCTCTTTGTGTAACACCTCTCCTTTTACCTGCTGTCATTCTCCAAATTTTTTGCCCCAAAGCCCAAAGAGAGTTGGAGCCAACCGAGGGAGGTGGCAAAGGCTTCAGACATAGCTCCCAGGCATGCTGCTTCACATCTTGGGGTTGCTGACCAGGAGAGTTGACTTCTTTTATCAAGCTAGAAGACATAGCTGGAAAAAAAAGACAAGTTTTCAAGACACATGGTCCTTAATGGGTTTTCTGTCCCCAAAACCTCTTTTTTCCAACCAACTGGTCTGTCTAAGGTATCACCTCCGCCTATCCAACTTGCATACTCACCAAGCACTTAAAGTTATCTGAATAAAAGAAAACCTCTGGCATTAGCAAACACAGATAATTCCCTTAACAGATAGGACTGGTTGGTACATGTGTACTGTCTGTACAGTTTTTGCGGTGGACCACTGATGGTCCTCCCTCATCTAAGCAGCGTGCAGCAAATTCCTTGCAAAACTTGTATCTGCTCCCTTATAACTAACATCACACAAGATAGTTTCTATAGCCTCACAAACTCTTTCCCTCAACCCATAATTGGCAAAGAGAGAAGTGAACCTAAAGTAGGAAGATATTTCAGTGATATTGTAAGAAGTGTGAGGAATTCTATAAAAGAGATTACTTCTACACAATCAGTAAGTGGCTTCCACATAACCATTAAGCATCTGAGCATATTCTCCAGAAAGACGTGCTTCTTGGCAGTCCCAGTCATCCCACTGTGAGACCACTAGAGGACCTGCTCTTTTTGCTCAAGATGCAGTCAGCATAAGTTACTTGGCCTCTCAGACAAGAATTTAAGCTTCTTAAAGGAAAGCAGCAAAGTACACGTCACATATACAAAAAAATTTCTGCATTTCCCGGCAGTGTTAAGTACAGCAGAAACGATTGACATGCCTGTGTGTGTGTGTGCGTGTGCAAGAGAGTACCAGTTGTCCAGACAAATAAGACAAAAGCAAATTCCAGTTGTGCAAATCTTAAAAATCCATTTGAGCTCACATTCTATAAGTCTGCATCAGACACAACATGTTGTACTACACAAAGTATATTGCAAATATTTGTTTTCACTATAAGAAGAAACAAACTGTAACCAATTAAATATCACACTGCCTTTGGAACAGAAAACAGAGTAAGAAGAGACTGAGAGGGCTATCTGTGCTTGGCCCAGTGACCAGAAACTGTATCTAAGGAACTGACCTTGCTTCTAGCACAGGGCACTGATTTGCTTTTTCATTGTGGACTGTGGTCTGTGGCTTGGCTCTTGCTCTCTGCAGCCTGACTGGCGGCGTAACTCACCTTTTGGAAAAACTCCCTGCAGAGATTTTCTTGCAATGCCTAGTGGGGACAGTCAGGTTTTCTATCTCCGCAGGCTCCAGTCAAGTGCTTTAAGCATTACAACCAAAAATGAATGTCCCAGTTAGAGAACTGAATATTAATACTTGTATATCTTCTGTATCCTAAGCACCTACTCTTCTTCCTTGTTTCAGAAGATCTAAAATACAAACACAAACATGAAAAGATTAAGGCAAAAATATACATCAGTATTATTTCCCTCAGAAAGTTATGTAGTCTCTCCTACCTGAGATTTTTTTTGCCATGGCTTGTAACCAGCAAAGGCTAGAAAGACATCTGCATCACTTCACTGGAGAGATATGAAGGAACCTGCTGGTTTGTGTTAGGAAGCTCTCATCCCATTCACACTATGGATCTCGGCTCCTGTGCCTGGAGCGCCTCCTCCTCCCCTTCCTTTTCCGAAAATGGGGGCCACAGGGCTGTTTCTCACACCTTTTCCCTCTCACTCCTCATCATCCTAGTGGTGATTTGCCCTTTCTTAAATATGGTTTCCTGGAGGCACTCCCAGCTCAGCTGTGCCCTGCTGTGGGGCTGGTGGAACCAGCTGTGTCCAGCCCCAACCTCTCCTCACAGAGGCTGTCCCTGCAGCCCCCCCACCAGCACCTCACCACAGACACCCAGTATGGAGAAATCCAATAAAGAGAAAGTTCAGGATGTGTTCTGGAATCCAATGAAGTTAAACTCTCACCGCTATGAGAATGACAATAGTTTGCTGGTTTTTCTTGATGAAAAGCGCTATTTTTCCCCACTTGCAGAAGGGACTTCTTTTTAGCAGTCGTCTGAAATTTGTGTGATCCCTTACGGTCCAAAGAAGTTGAAATTGAATTCTCCCTAGTGAAATGAGTCATTGCAATCCTCCCTTCACATCTGCAATCACATCCATGCCTGGCTAACTATTTGAGCTGGTCAAAATAATGATGAAAGAAATACACCATCAGCTAAAATCGCTTGCATGAGAGAACTGAACGGATTTTGAGAAATACAGCCATTCCCAAGAGGCAGCTGTATTGCCTATCAGCAGCCAAGGGTGAACTGAAATTTCCAATCTGGTTCTCCTAAAACAGTGTTTTTAACCCAAGACAGACTGCGAACTGTTGGCTTTTTATCTTAATTCAAGATGAAAAAAAATCTTTAAAGAAAAAAAAGAAATCATTTGTATGTTTTCCTGGAGGAAAATTCCATTTCCCAACTGCCTTCCTAACTTCTTTGAGCAGTCTCTCTTTGCAAAAGTACTTTTACCAAGGGAATATTTTATGAACTACATTTGAAAGAGATGTTCATCACCCAAAAGATGCAAAGACACATCTTAGCTTCTTCCCAACAAATAATGTAATTCTCCCCCTCAGATCAGCCAAACAAAACCGCACTTCAACAGAGCAGCAAACACGATGGCCATCTCCATCCTCTCCTTTTCCAGCACACGCTGCTGGGAAAATGCTTTCTGCTCCCTTCACAAAGTGCAGGTTGTTAGCAGGATGATAAAGAGTAAGTGAATATGTAAACGTGAGTCTAATCTATTTCTCACCTATGACCTATTAATAAGCTAAAAAATAACAGCTTGCAATTAATTTTGAGGATGCTCGGTACACTAAAAGGAAAAAAAAAAGGCAGCCTCAGATCAAATTTTCTTCTAGAAGTTGCTATACAGATACAGAATCTTCCTTTTGTGCACCTACTTCTTAATCTTTGATGAATTTTTAATATGGTTAGCACATAACATCCACAAAGGGTCATTAAATCCTCTCATTTTATATGTAAAAGCTCACAGAATTTCTTCAAAACCAACCACCACCTATTTTTTACTTGATGCAATGGAAAGTCCATCACCCCTTTCCTCGTTCCTTCCACTCATTAATACATCTAACTTACAAAAATTTCACCTGAAAATAGACCCACACTGATATCATCATGTGAGTCACCTTCTTTACTGCAGCAGGATTACAAATAGGAATGCTCCTCCTAACACGGCTGTAGAAATACAGTCCAGCTTCTTAGTGCTCGGGGACAAAGATGTTGATGCTTTTGCCTGGGCAGAGGTGACAGTTTTGAGAGACTGTGCTTTAGAAATCATGCTGATGACATGCGCCCTCAGAGCAGAAAGCCATCAGGGAGCCCAGTTTCCTTTTCCTACCTTCACCATAGGTACGATGATTATTGGTTTTATCTTCCTACCAGTACAGAAAGCCTCCTCTTCTGCTGCTGTTTGGTACACTTGACAGCAGATTTCCACAAATTATATTATGTGACAATCTGGATCTTCATTAAAGCAAAGTAATGAGGTAACTTTTATACCTGCATTCAGTTATAAAAAATACACGTATTTTTAGGAAGTAGCTTATACACCTAGGAGTGATATTATTATTCCTTCGTTCCTGTGACTGCTCCAGGAGAAAAAAAAAAAAAATGTTATTTGTACTATGGTAGCGATTATACCCCCCTAACACTCTCTGACTGTGCTAGGCACAGTAAATACATGAAACAATAAAGTGACTTCCTGCCTCCAAGAGGTTACATTTTAAGCATACGTGACAACAGATGGAGAAAACCCTGGAGTATTAATATTACATGCACCAGAAGGGATTATTCTCACCATGCATGAATTAGACTGTAGACTGTTGCTACTTGTACTGAAAGTCCTTGGTCCAATACCACATTTTGCAGGACTGGAGGTGGAATTAGATTTTCTTTCAAAGTCTGCAGATTGAGTGCTCCCTCCCACACATTTCATTATACTGCTGTCAAAGTTCATTCTCACTGGCATTGTCATTTTTATACTGAAAATGTTTTCAGATTGCAAGAGGCTGCAATGGAAAGAATCACTGACACAAATTTGGCACGCTTTTCTGTAAGCAGTAGAAGGAAACTGCCTGCACTGCAGGCATGACAATCAGCATATCCCACCGGTAAGACTACTTGTTTCCCTCATCTGAAAGCAACACAGAACATAGCTGCACCAACAGTCATCATTTACTTTCCTGTCAGCACCCTGGTGGTCAACAACAGGGGAAAAGGAGAACTTAGTAAAATCTAACGTGTTGTGCTTGAATATGCAGGGTCTGGAGCATTTCTGCAGCAAACTACTGACCTGGAAGTCCAGATGGTTTGTAAGCAGTGCCCTTACAAGTGATTTTCACTCTGACCAAGCCAATTTCAAATCTGTTATGCTCGTCTCCACTGAGAATAGCTTTTGGCATATCTCAAACACATTGTAGTTTCCATTTTTGAGAAGCTTTGCTCCTTCTTCTGCCTAATACATTTGAAATTCCATAGAAGGACTAATCAGGTCAAAAGAATACTCCGTCATAGGCTCTGTGTGGACCAGATGTGCTTCTGTTGAAGTTGCCGCAAGATTTCTCCCAATGGATTTGAACTGGGAACATGAAGAGGCCATATGGTAGTAAAGATAATTTACACAGCGCCTTTTTTCACCAAATATCACAAAGCACCTTGCAAATCACCTACTGTACAGGAAGAATTTCAGTCAGAACTGAAATGCAAATACCTTTGGGGTAAAACTTGGTAAATACATAATAGCACACAGTAATGCTATGAAACACCTTGTAACTAGTTCTGAAGAATAAAGTCATAGCAAACTGAAATCACGAGAGGAACACAGGCAGACAAATTATAGTTACAAATCAGTTGCAATCTGCAGAGTTTCACCCTGTACGTGAAACAATAATTTATTAAAACCAGTTTCTTCCTTTTGATAAATGCAACTCTGTGAAATGATCTGCAGATACAGACACTGAAAACAGAACACAAGACTAAGCGGATAACTTATTAGTTTTGCAGACTTACTGTGCATATGTACAGTAAATGTGTAAATATCATGTTAATCTCAATGTCCCAAAAGGTAATGTGGCTAAGAAAAGTTCTACTATTTTTTATATTTGTTATTAGGAGGCAGCGTGGGAGGCTCTGGACGGTTTCTGATACTGTCATGCAAGTTAGGATAATCAAGAAAAAGTAGCTGTTTCAAATACAATAAAATTTTCTTTTTATCCATCTTGGGAAAAATGAACAATAGGAGAAAGAACACATGATAGAGAGCAATATTCATCAGAGTCAGTAAAGAAAACAGTATTTAATTTTCAAATGAAACAACATAAAATTGCTTCAGTGAGGTCTGTTACTTGAAAATGTTACCACCTTTGGTTACCATTCTACCACTTCCAGGCTGACATTTTGTTTCAGCCCAGAATCCGTCTTATCTCCTGTAGATATATTCATATTATGTTTATGTGCTGTAAGAGGCAATTCTAAATGCTGCTCAACATATCAAATGAATATTAAGTAGACAGGCAACATGATTTAATTTATGCTGCATATTTATAAAGCTCCCAGAAGAACTTACTACAAAACCATTCACTGCACTTAAAACGAAACTGGAAATGCAGTTTTTATTCAAAGAGATTTTTGAGATGAGGATTTTCAAAGAACCCACGGAGTTCTGCTGCTAGCTCCTACCGTTTGATTTTCTCTTTCTAAGAATTGTTGTCTACCCACAGTAATCCAGGCCTGGTCACACAAAGTCACAGCAGTCTTAGTATTAAATTTATCCTCATAACCTAGCCATAGTGGTCCTTCCTATCCCAGAAAAGATAAAGTTGTAAAGACAATGTTACTGATTCTATAGCAAATGACCAGCAGGTCCTGTCCTCATTCCAGCATTGCAACCTTTTGTAACCAAAAGCGCAACATTTTCAGCGTAGCCATGGGATGCTGCAAAACTTTTCTGTATTAAACTAGCTGCTAAGTAGGAGCAAAGTGTTTTCTTGGAGTTGTTCAAACCCTTAAAATTGACTGTGACAAGATACAGTGCCAGGATATTCCTGTTCACTTCAAAGGAATAACAGCAGAGACTGTAGAGCAGACACACCAATGCGTGGCTGTCTTGAAAATTATGGGTTAGAAAAGACACCAAAGATTTCATGAATAGAGACGCAGATCTCCAAGGGGGAGGAGCACAGCCATGTAGTGAGGTTCCCTCTGCTTACACCTGACGTGCGCTTAATTTGCGTTCCTGGAAAATGTGCACTAGCACTATCACTCCACAATTATGATGCCCATTTTCATGGTCATGTTTTGTTCACCCTCATGATTGTAGTACTTACAATCAGAGGTGCCGAATAGCATGAATGCAGTGCACTCAACCCCCAGGAGCAATTTTGGTTTTTTATTTTTAAAGTAAGAATCATATGCACTAAAAGGATGTGAAAAGACTATTATTAAACTACCTTTTAAATATGTTTAATGGCACCACATGCTGACTCAGAAATTCCTTTCCTTCAAGCCTGTACAAAGTGGAGAGCCTAACTGTGAATACTTTATTGCTGTGTTGATAAGTGTACCATATCATTCATTCCTTTTCAGAAAAATTTCACACAGGCCTTTTTTAATACAATGTTTTAAAGATAAAACTCCAATATATCTATTTAGAAGAGCAATCTAAATTTCTGTAGTAAATATAATAATAATAGCACTTACCGTACTGTAGATCTTCAAAGTGTTGTATGGATATTAAACAATTTCTCCCTATTGGCAAGTATTTCAGTTTGCATTGGACAGTAAGTTGCAGCAGGTATCTTCTTACTCCCCCTCCTGCATTAAGGTATTTTCTCCTTCCTGTTTTATTGCACGTATGCTAGATGAGGGCTTTGCTTCTCTGTCCATGGGAACTCCAGTCATCCCTTACAGGTGCTACCAAATGGTCTGAATTTTCTTTTACCAGCGAGGAACCCATCAGACAGCTATTATTTGTAAGATCTCTCAGGAATATACAAGAGAGTCAACTTTCTTCTAAGGCCTGCTGTCTTGCCATAACACCAAGCTGCCCTGGATAGGTTTCACAAGGAAATATCCCATTTTTTCTAGCTTCAATGCCCTTATTTACTATCACAGCTAATAGAACCAGAACAAGTCAGAATCTCATCTTTCACAAATGCTGGGGTAGAAACTCACGATGAGCTCAGTCCCAGGGATGGTAGTTACAAAAATACAAGGATAAAAGTTATTGTCCTTAGTTTTTCCAAAGTAGCCCAGTGAAGCAGGGCTTGACAATTCCTGCTGCCTGTAGGAGACCAGCTCCTTTTCAGGTGGTAGGAAGTGCAGGCAAAAGAGTTGGTTCTGCTCTACAAACTAGGGCCAACTGTACAATAGTACAATAACAGATTTGTAGAGCCAGAGCCCGTCACAGCAGCAATGTGAGTCTGCCATTCCAGAAAACAGTTGAACTTAAAACATATTGCATGCCCATCCTACCCAGAAACTCAGAAGCTGGTACGGTCCCGGTTCCTCTTTGCAGCATCTCTTCTTTCTCTAAGTGTTCAGTAGTGTAATGTACCCACATCCTTGAAATTTGAAATTTAACCCCAAGGATATTGAGGAGTTTGCAGATGTAATGAGCATTAATTCAGTAGTGTCTGTTGGCAGAAGGTCATTCGATTGTCAAGTGCATTACGGTCATTTATCTTTTGCTTATCCAGGAAACTATTTCTATAAGCTTGTGAGAAGAACATTGTCAATGAACATTAAAATAAAACCATTGGAGCAGCCTGGCAATCCCACTTCCAAATGGTACCAGCATAGAGGTAAGGTATATCTGCACCAGCTGCAAATGTGCTGTGACCTTGTGTTGCTTCACTGTCTTTCCTTCCTATCTCATAACAGTACGTGTCCTGAAAGGGCTTTGCCACATGCTTGCTTTCCCCAGGACTGTATGGCTACTCCCTGCTTTCATAACCAATACAAACGAGTAGATCTAGAGAAAACAGCCCCTACACAGTGATCATACTGCCCTTTGCCAATACCAGTAAACAGTGCTCCAGGAAGATGCAGGCTGGTATTTTGCCACAGAGATGGCAATTCTCTATCACAAAACAAAAAAAGATATTAGTTTCTTAGGTGCCCAAGTCAATCATCTTTGATTCAGACATGAGCTGTTAAGCTTTTCTCTTGAAAAATAACATGTGCATGGCTTGGATTTTCCATTATATCCAGAGCAATATTCTGAAGTCTGTCTTGAAGGCTGCAGTAGTTACAGATTAAGTTTTGCTGCCAAGAATTACGAAGGTATTATTTGTAGAGGGTAGGACTTGCTAGAAGAATTTATACAGCTGAGGAAAAAATACAAGATTTCTGGGTCTGAAAGGATGAAGCAGAATTGTTTATCTCTGATGCCACACAGAAAAATTTCTGAGCTGATTTATTGCATAGCTTATGAAAGATCAACACATGTACACAGAACAAAATCATTGTTTTCTTTTCTTCTTCCCAGAACCATAAACCTATATCTCAAAAAGCCACGGCTGAAGTGGAGGGTGAGATGGAAAGGCTGAACTCTGACTCAGTTTTCAAGGGCACGTCTCTTGCTACTTAACCCAGGATTTTTCTGTCTTCTGTTGCATTCTATGCTGCCATCATCTGGCTCTTTTCATAAAACCTGACATTTTCTAAATCTCAGTTATCTCCAGGCCTGAGGAGGAGGTTCCTCTGGGTAGGAACCTTCAATGCTTTTTGTGAAGATATTTCACAGTAAGGATTCGCCTTTGTCCAAGCATCAAGCCTCTCTCACCAGCCGTCACACTCCCAGAATATTTACTCAGCCTCTTGGCCAGGCATCCAGCTCCCTTTGCCTAACTGAGCACTCAAGAAAGAGGGAGGATGTTGATTTATGTGTCTTTTCATATTCAGACCTACTATTCTGATTCCAACTCTCCTCAATCATCCACCAGAGATTTCTTGGTAGCAAGCCAGTCACTTTTAGCATGCCAGCCACCAAGGTTCTGACTATGTCCTCCCAACAAGGGAATGCAGACATCTGGTCATGGAAAACACCCTTCCTCCTACAGTAAATGGGTGTTACCATCTCCTCCAGTGATTAACTTAAATATAAACAGGTTGTTTACTTACTCAGAGGCAAATATTATTCTCTGCCTGACAGGGCAATGATTAAAGGTGAGAGAATCTTTCCAATCAGCTTACATTGATCCAAGGCCACACTGCTTACGAGAGATCACAACCTTCACCTCCTTCCCATTCGTCTGGCAACCAGAGTACTGTGTAAAGATTCAGAAACGTTGGTCTGGCTAAAAGTTGGATTTTTGATGGCTCACAAAACTCTCAGGGAACCATGAAAGCACTGACACTAATGCAGACATGGGAGAGAACAACATATACAATAAACTTTGCTTCATCTTTAGATTGCAGCACACCACCCTGCGTCCTCAGGAAAGTCTTTATTCTTTTAGCATTTCCAATGCTTGGCTTTTTGTCTACTCTCTGCTCTTCACAGGAACCCTCTAGTCTCTATGCATACCAGACAAAAGTCTACTTAGCAAAACATGCCGCTTTGCCTTCCTGCCAAGGGATTCGCCCAACCTGTTATGTAGGTAACACGGACAAGAAAGCAAGGTTGCCTGCCTCTCTGCTGTCCAGCCACACCCCAGTTCCCAGGGCAGAACGGAAAGACACTGCATAGAACGTTTCTGTTGTATGTGAACTGCAAACAAGCAGACACAGCAGATACCCTCTATCACAAAGCACATCAATCAACGCATGTAGTTCTTGACAGGACACTAATCGATCACCACAGGGAGACAACAGCATGGGGTTACTGGGAGACATTCCAATATGCTTCCCTTCATTCCTTTTCCTGAACCATTGCCCAGGAGAGGTAGGTTGGATAAGGCTCTACTGGAGCTTGGGTTGCACATTTTTCCGAGTATAGGCATCACTGCAAAACAAAGGAGACTTTGGGGCCTATAAATTAGAATTATCAAGTCTTGGGGCAAATGAGGAAAAAAGGGCATGTTTACATAGGGACGGTAAGGAGGGACAAACCCAAAAAGAGAAAAGAAGAAGACTTGGTCTTAGAAAGCTTAAGAACAGCTGCCTGGATTTAATCCCCAGAGCTGAGACCTGAGAAATTCTGCAGAATCAAAACTGAAATTAGATAGAGATTCCTGTAATGAACAAAGTAAAAACATGGCTAATATTGAATATGCAGAAATGACCATGAATTCTGCCTGAGTACTAACTTCAAATGACAGTGTGCTGAAATTTACAGATTGTCTATTTGCTGATTTTTTTTGTATTGACAGAACAGAGGTGGGACAAAGAGGCTGGAGGATGTGACAGCTGAATCAAACCTCCATTCTGAATTCAAATCTGAATTGGACCTGAATCAATATACTCAGGTCTTGAACACCACTCTGTGCCTCCCCTAAAAAGCTTCACTGAACTGAGTACTGGATGAATGCCTCCCTCATGCATCCTGGCAGACCTGAGCTGAGACTTTCAGGCCCATTTAGGAACTGGCAGAAATGGAACTGGGCTCCCAAGGCTTGAAAGAAGTCTCAATCCTGAAGAAGCAACACAGAAAGCAAGCGTGTACATCTGTAAAAATACTCACATCAGCACAGTTAAATATTGGAGGCTTGAGGAAATACCTTACATACAATTGTTTTTATAGAAAATGCAGACAAGTTCTTTATTGGCTCTATTATAGCATCACTGGCATTTATTTCTTACACAGCCAATTTTCCTAGCCTTGACCTGTGTAACTTTAGAGTAAGAAGGAAATAGAGAAGAAGCAAATCATGTAGAGATATGTGCCACATATTCCTCACTCATGGATTAAACAAAACAAAGAATGCTTCGTTTCATTTTTCAAGCAGGCTCTCCGTGTTTCTGGAGAGTGCTGATGCCCTGTGATATCTGAGCAAAATAGCATTAGGACTGCACAAACACACTGTATTCCTCCTTGCTTTCTTAATAAAAGAATAATGAACTCAGTGGTGCAGAAGCAACGTAACATGCTGCTATGAAGGAGACCTCAAAGCCCACTCAGCTGCTTCACTGGTGTGTATTAAAATTAATGAGTTTCTGCTACAGAAAGAAAGAGGTGTCCTTACATGGGAATGAGATCTATGATCTTTGTATTGTAGCACAACCACTGAGCAGCACAGAAATCTGCACAGCTCAGTCTCAAGTAATACATTTCTTAACAGGATGAAAGTGAGGACAGACTGAATACACTTACTACATATATTGAAAGAGGGGATAGGAGATCTTTTCATTTGCATCTTAAGCACCTTCCCATTAGTAAAGACTGGATTGCTGTTAAGGCTCTCTTTTTTTCCCCCCATTTATACAGCTAACAGAGCAAAAAATTGACAATATTGAATGCCAGCCAGCACCTGAGGCTGCTAACTCAGCCAATACAGCCACAATACTTAATGGGTCTCAATTACAGAGTCCTTATTTTTGTGCACAGGAACATATACCTTGAGGTCAGCACATTTCATTAATATTTTTGATTAACACAGCCTCAACAGTGGTTTTGAGCTTTTAATGCTTCCCAATTAATGAAGCAAAATTTTGAAAGAGCTATTAGCTTGGTACATAATACAATTTAAAAAATGCTGTTTTGTTAAGATAGCTCAGCTTTACCTCAAATTCTTCAAGGTTTCATCCAACTGCAAAGAGAAGTTAATAACACACTGCTACACTAACATCTCTTTGAAGCTTATTTCCTGCCTCTGAGTTCCACTAAGGAACAAAAATGAGTAGCACATTTCATATCTGAAAAGCACATCAAATATTTTGTGAATTCAGCTCAAGCCATTTGCTTGGACTGAACTTCTAACTGGAGAACATTTTTACCATAGATTACCCAAATTCCACAGAATAATTGCCCAAAATCTTAAGGAAGATCACTTCCTTTTCTTAGGTGCTAGAGACACATCAATCTCAGATATATCAAAGAATGCCAGCTTCAACCAAAGCATAGAATTACAAGTGCCAAATCTTCGTAAAAATCAGAAAACCAGGATCACCTGAAAGCTGCTCTGAACTATCCTACAGGCACCAAGTATTCCCATCTTACTGAGGATATTTGATCTCAAACTATTCAGATTTGACATTTATGCACTTTCTATACCAGAGTTCATTGCAAACTATAAAGAACTCTGAGCTATTACAGAGTAGAAAAAAAAACAAACAAAAAAACAAACAAAAACCCTTGAAGAAGCATCAACAATCCAATCTGCTAATGCATGCAGCTTTCCAAATTTAATATTTTTAGGTTCCTGTGGCTGTAATTTATAACTAAAAATCTTTGCTGTCACTGATGTTGAACTCAGTGTTTCCACAGTATCCCTGCCTCAGTCTGCAAACTGCTTCTGTTCTAATTTAATCAAGTTCAGCCTATTAATAGTATCATGTAAAGGGCAGTTATTTTGCTTATCTCATTAAAGTCCAGAAATTTGCTACACTGCCATGCCATTAAATCCCAGTCAGTCTAGGAGCATTCCATCAGGACTGCATTAGTTCATCATTACTGAAATTTATTTTTCTTTTAGTCTCACTAGAGTCAAGCTTTCCCAAAAAAGATACCACATGAAGAAACATGACATCTGAAGGTCAGCCTCTATCACTTCTTTTTGGGAGGAGGTTTTTGGGAAGGCAAGAAAGAAAATGGAAATGAAAACGCGTCCCAGAAGACTCCAGAAATGGTTATTTATATAGCCTAAGAAGAGAATGCTCCATTTTGTCACTTCCCTGTTGCTAGCTGGCAAATCTCCCTTTGTGTCTCTCTCCACTCCCCTACTTTTGTAGAAGGGGCAAGCCTGAAGTTAAGCTCCAGAGAGTACCTGGGGAATACTCTGACCCTGGGGATATTTGAACCCAAACAGAGTTGATTCCAGCTTCGCTAGTTTAGCCAAAGCAGAACCCCAGCACGGAGCAATCTGCCATATATTCAGTAAAACCTCAGACTGGGCTCTGGCAAAGAACTGATTTCCTTCCTCCTTCCCTCCTCAAACAGAGAAAGTGCAATTGGGTGTGTGGTCTCACGAAACAAAACTGTGAAGAGACATTTCCACAAGGACTTCCAAGGCCAAAGAGACAGATACCACCTCTGCTAAAAGGAATCGCGCTAACAAGACAGAGGCTATGTACACATCAGCAAGGACTGGGGTCCACCAGACACAGAGCTGTGGAATTAATCAGTTGGTGCTGACGACCTGACACCCTCACTATGCATATTTCATGGGGGTTTACTTCTGACAGGAACTATTCGGGTCCCGTTAGGGGCTGAATGCAGTTGGTGAGCATTGAATGTGCTCTTGGAACACATCGTCCTCTTCGGCTTCATCTGAAAGAGATCCAATAGAGCACCCAAGACTGCTTCACGACATGAATGAAACCACGTTTAGCAGGGACAAACAGATTGGCTTCAAAAGCACAGTCCTGGTCTGAACTAAACCACTAATCTAGGCACACTATAAATTCTTCTCTATGAAACCCTAATCGTAGAATATACAGAGGAATAAAATACATTCTGTGCTATGCCCAGAGGTGCACCCTGAAAAGTGGAATCAGGATGCACCTCCCAAAACGAGGTGATGCTATGTGAAAGACAAGCAGATGGGCAGGCAATTTTTTAAATTAGAGATAATGGAACGAGGCAATTTAAAGTAATTTTACTCCCTCTAAGAGTAAAATTTGCTTTTACATTTTAAGTGAATGAGAGCAGCTATGCAGCACAAGCCACAGAGCTAAGCACCAAGAGGAGTGTCTCCCGCAGTGTCTTGGATCTTTCTCCAGTGACATTCAAATGACAGAAAAAAGACCAGAAGTTTTTACAGGCTTAAGACCTTTGACACTCTCAACTTTTCTGTGCCTAGACTTTCTCACACAAAACTAACCACAGGTATTTTGACATGCCTAAATAGAAATAAAATTATTTTTATTAAGACAGAAATTAAATATAGTAACAAAACTTCAAAGCGATTTATTTTCAGCACTCTGTGAGAAGCTGGAAGACATTAACAACTGTATATATTTGTTTGGAAACATTTATAACACACTTAAGGAGCAGGCAACTAAGTTAGCCCAGATTTCTAATGCAGGAATCAAATTCAATCAGAGCAGCGGTTCAGTGTCTCAGATGAAAGTTTGGCAGTACTTCATGTATGAAAAGGACGCATAGGAAATGACACAGTGAGGCTGGGTCACTTTCATATAATACAAAATTGAGCAATATATTATTAAACATATAATTTAAATTAATTTCAAGAATACTAATCCAAAAGGTGATCCAATGCCAAATGAAACACAATTTTTATCCATTGCAATGGATCACTTCTTAATGATCACGGGTGGTATTTGCAAATCTGTAGAGACTTCAAGTCAAGCTGTAAATTTGCATTTCAACATCTCTGTAAAATATCCCAGTTTTAGGGAAGTCTAAGTGTGTATAGCTCTTGATTGACTTACGTGGCACTTCATGAGAGCTATGTAGAAAAGTTGAGACTTCACACATTTTCCTACTGCCTCTCATATCTGACCAGTTGGACAAAAACTAATGAAACATAAATCCATCAGCTGCCCTGAGCTGTTCAGTTGCCAGCCCACCATGCCACTGCTTCTCTATTCTGGTTAAACTGAGCAATAGTAAAAAAGATGGTATCGTAACAGAGGAGGGAAAGGCGTTCTTTTGCTTTAAAGCTGTTTAGGGTTAAAATTCAATAGCAGCAAGACTCAAAAGAAACTAATCAAGAAAGTATCATCAAGAAAGTACAGCAGTTCTGGGAACAAAATTACCTCTTCAGACAAGCAAAGTTCCTGTAGTACAACAAATATTAAGAACATTTCAAGCTACAGACACTACTATATGAAGACAAAAGTCTCAGTATAAAGTAAAGCCAACACGGTCTGCGGTCCTCAATATACATCTATGCATATTTTTTAATGTCCAAAATAAAACCCACAGGGCACTAACTGCATGTTCCTGTCTTTTGTATCACATAGACCCAGACATCGCTTTCATGAACAAATAAGAAAAGTTTTATGTTATGAAGGGAGATTTTCTGACCAGTCAGTGTCTGGCAGGTACCTCCCTGTTTTGTCCAGTCTTTTCTGAATATTTGTGTATGTTCCTTACATTCCCATCCTACTTTTAGTGTTACTATTCAGGTATTGGTTTACCCGAATTTGACTGAAATCTTCAAAGTAGACCAGAATTAAACCTCTGTAAGTAGTGCTTGAACACGGCACCCAGTAAGTCTTTATTAAATATATATAGGGTATGCATATAAATTATATAATTATAATACCATAATTACACTTCTGACCCCCTTTTTAAAAGGCTGACTTTTGCTCGCCGACTTCCACTCCGCAGTTGCCCGAGGAGAACGGCCCGGCTCTGCGGCCGCGCAGCACTGCGCTCCGCAGCGCGCCCCTCCCCGCGCCTCCAGGCTGCGCCCTGCGCACTGCCTGCAGTGCCAGAGAGGCGCCGTAAGAGGGAGACTTCATCGCACCAGACCTTGTAAGTGAGATACTGAAAAGGCAGCTCTTAGAAGCTACAGCCAGGTAACACTACACTTGTTTCTGGGAAGTTTTACACATAAAAACTTCTGGACAGTCCAGTTTCCGGAACGACGTAAATGCAAAGAATTGTTTTTAAAGGAAATATTTTAAAAATTACAACATTTGGGTTCTTATGCAATCTAAAGATGCAAATCTTACATAAAGGAGTTGATATTCAAATCAGTGTAGTTAAAGATTTTTTTTTTAATCCCCTTTATAATTATTTCCTCACTAGTATTTAACATATTTTTCTTACCTTTTCCAGAAGACAAATAACTAGGGCAACATATACGCAAGTAGCACAGGATTTCTAGGAGTTTTACCAGGCCAAGTGTAGAAAGGACACCTACAAAATTATATTTTCCAGTTCATTTACATTTACCTACCCAAAAGATGGGACCACGAGTTAAGAAGGAAGGCTAGGAGGTGGTACCATGACACAGTTCACCAGCCTTCAGCTCTGCTGGTAGGAGGCCAAAACGCGGGGACTAGTGAGTCTCATAAGTCAGCAGGTCTCCCCATCAGCAAAGAGCAGACCTTATTTATAGTTGGTAATCTTGCACAGCAGGAGCCACCTCTGGGAAATGGGCTACGCTGCTTGGAAGGATCTCTAGACATGAGGAGGAATTTCTTTCCTTTGAGGGTGGCAGAGCACTGGAACAGGCTGCCCAGAGAGGTGGTGGAGTCTCCGACTCTGGAGACATTCAAAACCCACCTGGATACCATCCTGTGCAACCTGCTCTAGGTGACCCTGCTATGGCAGGGGGGTTGGACTAGATGATCTCCAGAGGTCCCTTCCAACCCCCGTGATTCTGTGAGAACAAAGCTTGTATCAGCCAGCACAAGTATCGCAGACTTGGACCCAGATTGCCACACAGCTGGTGTTTCTGTGCTAATTAACGCCTGTGCCAACCTACCTTTTTTATACTACAAAACACAGAACAATATCCCAGATGGCCTTTGAATATTTCCACATCTCAAAGAGATCCCACATCACCCAAATGGAAAGAACTGAAAAGACTGTGTCTTTCTGTGATACTTCAGAGATGTACATGCCAGATTCCCCAACCCCTGAAACTGCCAGTACAAGAGGCAATGGCCCCTCACATTTCTAACCTGTTCCCAATCTCCTCGCTTCCTTAACTCTTTGTTCCTGATGTATCTGTTTAGAGAAGCAGCTTTTCCAGAATTTTCGATTTATCTAATATACAACTTTAATATTTGAGGCTGCATATTCTTTTGGCCAAATCCTTTACAGATTTGATGTAGACATTCTCTGCATCATGTCAGAGAGCAAGTATGGCATCCTTTCAAATACAGAGCCATGTTTCCTTTCATTCTTCACACACCACTACATCAATAAATCAAACTTGACACAGGGAAATCGAACAGGTGCCATGAAATTATTGCTTTCAAAGCAATTTTGCATGAAACAAAACATGTATTAATTCCATATCCAATATAGTACTCTCATTGTATCTCTAAGAAAATTTAGCATTCCTGGTCACAGAAGTTCAATTTTAGAATGCATTTGCTGTGATTTTTCCTGAAGACTGTCAACACACTTATTTCATTTAAAATAGGTCACGATATGAAAGTTTATAATTTTTGTTAAAAGCAACCTTTAGCACCTGCCTAGCATTTTTATCTGTCCAGAAATTACAGTAAAGCACCACAGTCTTTACCTCACCTGCTAATTTAGTTAGGCTATGTCCAGAACAAAGGGCCACAATAAATGCCAAAGTAAGGGCTACACCCACTTATAAATCACACAGCCCCAAGTCTTTTATTTAGCAAGTTAAATATTTACTAGATCATAACCAGCAAACAACACAAGTAGGTCCCTTAGACAATAACTGATTTGTCAAGAGGAAAAGTCTTTAACAACTATTTCTTAGCCCTGTAATTGACATTTCTAAAGTATCTTTTTCCATCTGTTTTTCTTAACCCCACAAAAGAAGGTCAAACTTCATCTACATGGTTATGTGCGTGAATAAAGCACAATAACACAGCATCAAAAGGATTTATCATCTCAGACTGTACTTCTTTCAGTCCTCTGTCCTGTCATCATTTGCAAAGTGGTACTGATAAATGTGACATCAAAACGCAGTCTGACACTTTGGTTTCTGAATATCAAGGACAAAAAAGGTAAGATCCCAATTTCTTAAAATCTATTTAGGCTGCATATTGCTCTTAAGAAATGTGACTAGAAAAATCTGTCTTTCCATGGTATTGTGATTCTGCTCTTCATTCTGCTTTTCTTGCTTACTAAAAAAAAATTCCTAGTTTATACACCTACAATTCTGGTGTGGATCTGGATTATGAGTTCTTGTGCTTTCAGATCTGAGAGGACAGGACAGAGAACTATTTGTATTAATCCAGCATACCTTCAATGCATTTGTGCCCATTCATAATAGGTGAGCATCTATTTCAAAGTTAGAACTACACAGATCTTAAAATATCTGTGTGACCGTGAATATAACTGTTCTTGGAAGACAAGGGGAAAACAGGGAAGAGGATAGAAAGACAGGTGAAGAAGAAAGGAGAAGGGGATATTGAAATACAGCTAAATTTAATCCAACTGTTCTAAACTTGCTTCTGTGAAATTAAACGCTATCAGAGAGTGACTTTGAATACAGAAGAAACACTGTGGTCACTGTGCCGACTTGACCATCAGCAAAGCAGCCATGCGTAGCAATAATCACAGTTTACATAGATGATACACAGATTGTGTGGTTTGGCTTTAATTTAAACCACAACTTTTCACTGTCAGAACAAGAACTATTTATTTTAGTAAGAGAGTCTAATTAGCCAGTTCTAGTTTAAATATTCTGTATAATCAGGAAAGGCAGCAAAAAGCATTGTGAGGAGAGCCATTGCTCAGAAACAAGTATAAACAAAGACGACTTTTGCCTTGCTCTGTGCATCTTCTTTGGACATCAGAGCTGTATTCAGCAATGGATTGCCTTAAACATCCCCCACACTGAGTTTTCTCCTGTCTTATGTGATGATTCCATTATCAGAAACCGCATTCTCATGAAGCTCATGTTTGACCTAACTTCTCAGTCCCTAACCCCCATAAATTATAACTCCTGCTCAGCTTTTCTCACTCTCAAAATTGGTTATTTCACCTTTCAAACATTCTGGCACCTTAATCTTCTCTTTAAGTTGCTGAAAACAGACAATTTCAATCTTCTCTTTCTTGCCTCTCTAAAGTATATCCTCAGATCGCACTTTTATTTCAGTCTCTCTTCTTCCAATTTTCTCTGTTGCGTTTTGTCCCTCCCCTCCCTAGCCCTCATCTTGTCTATAGAATTTGCCTGCATAGATGGAGATTCTTTCAAAAGCAAGGGGCTTTCCTTTTGCATGAAGGGGAAGTCTCCCCTGGCTGTTTACCTTCCTCTCATATCCTGCTTTAATAGTGATGCTCAGAATATTCATTTCAGATTGAACTCTCAGAGAAGAAAATTAACCACAGACATTTTTGCTTATTTTGTGGTAAATTACAACCCTGGACATCCATAGTTTTGGATTTGTTTTGGTAGAGATGTTTGTTTATTTTAGAGAAATAAGCAGATGAATTAGGAACTGGTTTAGAAACTGCCAGATTTCTCCTATGCTTTTTTCTTTCTCACTCATTTAACCGTAGCTGTTAGTGTTCATTATTTCATTTATGGAATACACTTTATGAAATACACTATTTGAAATAACACACATGTTATAATGACAAATATATGGGGTTTTTTTTCCTTAATATGCTAAGTTACAAATTAAATTAAAGTTTTCCCATGCAGATTACTGTGGGTTATCATTTCTACCTAGGAACGTAGAATCTCAGTTCCACTAGCAATCAACACATCACAATAAAAATTGAAATTATTACACAAAGCACACTGGGTGAATGGACACAAAGATGAGAAAGGAAAATCAAAGTTGATAAGTGTGGTGTGAATTACTAGGACACTTTGCTGAACTCTGAATTAGCGGTAGGTATTTTTCATGGCAATATTTAGTCAAGAAATGGACATGAGCATTATCTTAGGTAAGTGAAGACGTAACTGTGCACACAGCTATAGCCAAAAATGCAAAGAAGATATATAAAGGCTGAAACTGTGAATAACAGAATGCCAGAATGCGTTTATATAAATCATTAGCACAAATTTGTCTAGAATATTATATGCACGATCTCTGCATCTATGGAAAGGATTTTGGAGAATTAGAACCGACTTGCGGAAGGGTTAAAAAAAAAGGACCTTTCTTCCTGAAAAACAGAGAATATTATTTTAGCAACAATGCAGAAAAGAGCAGACAAAGTAAGGACAATGAAAAACTCCTAATCTGCGTGCATCTCTCTTCAAAAACAAGGAGGCATTTCATGAAAGTAAAAGGTAGACAATTAAAATAATACTTTTACACTCACTATGTAATCAAACTGTGGAACCTGTTGCCACAGGAGGCTGTTGAAACCTATGATTCAATATTAAGGAAGGGATTAAGTAGTTATCTCCAGAATTTTCAAGTACAATTAGGATACCAGCTTTGTAGAAAAATCATTTAATGTTACTGAATTCAAGCCAATCTTTAATTGCTACAGATCAGGTAAGGCCCATGAAGAGCAGATTATTCATCATCTGCCTACTGTGAGGCTGGTAGGCCTTTCCCATAAGTATCAGTACTGAGCTGCGCAGCGTTGGCAAAGGGGATAATAGACATAGACACAGCTTGGTTCCCTTGCCAGGATGGCATTTTGGTTTTCCTAGATTTGACAAGTCAACAGTCTAATAGAGCTAACCCTCCTGAACGCTCACATTAGGGAGGATAAAGAATGTACATTAACATAAAAATGCAACATAAATGCTTCTGTTCATGTTAAAATGTTGATTTAATATATTTTCAAAGTCTGTGGACTTTCATTTGCCCACACATTAGACTTGTTCTAACCTGCATTGTTGGGTTTTTTTATACAAAGAATCAAGAACATCGTTTTGTCAACAGGAAAACCAGCACGGCAGAAAGAGGCACTGTAGTCAGCAGAGGGAGTCAGCCACTTCCAGAAAGCAGCTCACCTATTTTAGCATTTTAGGAATGGCCAAAGTGTCCTCTGGAGATGCCCATCTCCACTGACTGTAGAAGGAATCTAAAGACTCTCCTACATTTACAGAGAAATTTGTACATGGAATTGGTGGAACGACACTCTCCCACAAACTTCAAAACAGTAATGGTGCATAATTAGTTTAATCTCAGGACGTCTATCTCAACAAAGAACTACTCTGCTAACCTCCTGTGAGAGGTATTAAGCAGATGCAAGTTAATACATAGTGAACATTTTCACTGACTTTGCTTTAAAAAATATCACTAATTTTAAAAATGAAAATAAATCCAACCTCAGGCATAGAGAAGGCTGAAATCAAATTCTGGCAGCTTCAGTCCAAAAAATGGCCATTGATTTCTGTAGCCTTTTTCCTGAAGAAAGGACATATAAAATTCTCCCAGTATTTGCGTGCTCCTGTTGGTTGAAGTGTCATGGTAAATTCCTCTCAGAAATCCAGGACCTAGATGAACATAAAGGTTTCCCAGTTTTCAGCAGTGCTCTAGTGCTGTTCCTCTTCTGATTTGCATCAGAAAAAATGTTTTTAAAAAATTCCTGGTGGGACTATGTCAGAAGTGCACAGAACATGGCTATATAGAGCAAAAGGCAGATAGCAAACAGCAGCACTGTGATTGCCTGGCACTATCCGTATCACCTTCAGGCCGGGACTTGTATAAATCAGTCACAACCAGCTATGCAACTGATAGCAAAGTTTATCTGCACAGAGAGCAACAGCAGCCTGTATTATTTCACTAATTTAAGTACTTGGAAGCAGCAAAGAAAAGGCATAATAGGTCATGTCATGAAAGTCTGAAGGTAGAAGGGTTCAGGGGAGGTTAGGAAAGCTGGGTGTTGAGGGGAAGTCTGGACTGACTCAGACTGACTGCAATACTCGCCTGTTTGACTACAGTCTATCAGCGCTCACAATTTCCAGCAGTGCTGCATAGCAGGACTCAGTGGTAGGACTCATAGCTCAACACCGATCCAGCTGTTTCCAGCTGGTATTTTGTGTAACAAAACAGAGTAACTTTACAGAGCCATTTGAATCAAAGTAAACTGGTACTCACAGAACGTGTTCATGACTTAAGAGACCTGCTTCTATTCGTTTAAAGACACTTCAAGTTTTTGGAATTCCAGGAAAAATCCACAATCCGCTATGGAAATATAGTGTCAGATTCTCCACTACTGTATATTTCCATACATGCCAGTGGACAATGTGATTCCTAGCAAACACTATGAAGGTGTAGTTATAGAGTTTTTTCTACCTATAGTTTTCTACCTACAGCACCAAACCTTCACTGGTTGTCATTTTGGAAAGGTTTCCTTTGCTTATGCTAGAGCCAACACAGTTCTCTTATTGTATTTAATTCCTGCATGCCTTGAAGTACCTTTGTCCATACTGATTACTAAAGAGATTAGAAGAATCAAGTTTCCCAAAGGCTAGATGGCAAGCAGTTAGTATGAAAGGGAAACCTCTAATGATCAGCACTTATCTACTAGCCATTAGCTAGGGAGATTCCCACTCCTGCTGACTGAGAGATATTTCAACAGGAAGGTTACCCAGATCTGATAAGGAATATTCCCAGCATAGGAAGGTCTCACGGTTAATAGATGGTAATAGCATTAGTCTAACATTTAAAGAGCATCGAGTAGTTCAAACAGGTTAAAAACACTTGATTATGGATTCATTGTGGTACAAATTAACTAAAACTCAGTGGTGCTATGCTGATAGCTTAATTCTCAAATTCATATATCATTTTCTACTTTGGTCAAGACACGCATTGAATGAAAAAGTCAACATAGACCTCCGGACAAATTAAATCATGGGAGAAGCAGTGAATTTTTTTCCTGGTTTACTTTATAACACTGTACTTACCTTTGACCTGTAATAAAATCCCTGAAATGAGCATGCCATAGCAATTTTCAGGCAATTATCAAATATAAGAAAGACTTTGGAGACATCATTGACGCAGCAAGCACTTGACAGGCCCGTCATTGAATGTTCTTGTGAAAACAAACACATAGAAGTTACTGCACAGTTCCCTGACTTCTCAAAATGCCTGCTGGGGGACCAGATATCAAGTGATGGGTAACTTGTCACACCCTATTCCTGCAAAGCAACCATTTCTAGCAATTACATAGTTTATATCAATATGTAAATAAAGTTATATAAACCAGTACTTTTTGCTGGTTTCCTCACTTGTTCTTTTCTGGCAATTGCCACATGAAAGTTAGAGAAGAGCATGGCTCCCTCTGTGATATATATACATAAACAGAATGACAATCAATTCACTCAGTTGATAATCCATTTCCATTTCCTAATCTGGTTTTAAGACAGAGAGATCACAATATCTTAATATTTAACTATGAAATCTAGACTGTTTAAAGCTTGTTACAGAAAGTTGGAATATTTTTACAAGTCCATTTACTTGTAGCTTCATTTCTACAGTTCTATTTTCTAATTGAGGCATTTCTGAATGCGCAAAACTGCCTTAACTATAAAGCTATTCCATATACTATATAAATCTAAGAAATAGCTCAAGAGATCGGCTTTTTATATCCTGAACAAAATACCATGCAACTCCCTCACTGCAGATTGCAGAAAAAGGATGAAGACAGCAGTCATGCTCTTTTGGGAGGCCTGAAAATGCTCACTAGAGAACAAAAAAGGCCAGATTTGTAGAATCATGAATCCCTGTCACAAAAATCACACAAGATCTCTCTCAGGTAAGTTACAGACATCTCTGTCACCGTGGTTGCACCTATAATACCTGGCCACTCCCATTTATAGAACAGGATCAACCAACTAAAAGTACGTCAGGACACAGGCTCAGAGATCCTTGCACTTTAACAGCTGCACACAGAGGTGGACACGTGGCCCCTGAGCCCAGTTCTAAAGTTTCTGCTGATGACTGCAGTGGAATTTGGGTGTGAATCCATTCATCTTCCATTCCTCTATCTAGAATGTGATATGGCCAAGCCAACAATTCAGGCTACAGTTGTGTTTCTTACTTAAATGCTTTCTTTTCCTGTTAGCCACATTTCCGTTTTCGAAAGGCCATCTCCTGAGGGAATAAAGACCTCAAGAAGCAAAATAAAAGAATAACTTTTTGCATTTCATGATGAGATGTTTAGAGCACTCATCGTCTTTTACATTCCCAAACGTTTTTCCAGCTTACAGCTATTTCAAAGATATATTTGAGATCTGGGCACAAACGGTGCTTTGCTTCTATATTTATGGTAAGATCTTATTTCTTTGCATGTAAAGATTACAAATGTTTTCCATCTTCAAATAGATGGCAGTACAGCTTTCTTCATTCAGAAGAAAGTTTCCATTAGTCTGAAAACAGTTAACGTTGTCAATGCTAGCTGAGGAAACAGTAAGCTGGAAAATACAGCAGCTCTTATGTGAAAGAGAATAAAGTGGGAAAACTAGCAAACCTTTGTCTCCAAGCCTAGGTTTGTCCATTAGTTAGAGTTTCATTGTGATGGCCTACCAAAAACAAATACTTGAAGGTATTTGTCTGCTACACAGACTGGAATGCCAAGTATTTGCAACTTGCTCTAGGTTGCATGTGATGTGAGCCAGTTCTGTTGAAATCATTATAATGTGATGTTAAAGTCAGAGCATTGGGGAAAATCTACCATGGGGATTATCAAGTGCAGAAAAAACAATTTAATTCTTCAAGGAAAAAGCCATCACAAGGAATATGAAGCAGACAGTGGAAAAAATCTGAACATGGGTTATGCTCATGGGATCATGCAAACATTTGTACAAACAACTTCTACTACTTTTTGTATCAGCTTAAGAGGTAGATAAAATCAGTCCCTACATTAAGAGTGCGACGAAAGGAGAACAGACATTTTTCCCTGCTAGTGACCCTGGCTGTAACCTAGGTCAAAGACTGCAAAGACACCAGGCCTATCGTGACTTTTCACATACAGCAGAGAGGATGAGGTAAGAAGACAGCACTGTAATGGCAAAAGGAACCCTCTGAAGTTTTTTGGGCATCAGGAGACCTTTAAATGCAGTAATGGAAACAAAACATTGTCACTGAAATGACCTTTATCCTAGTTGACACGTCTTCTCATTAACCCACAGCATACTGATGGGTCTAAGCATGATTCTGAATTGTTTTCATGAGATTTTTTTATGTTTCACTGAAAACTGAGAAAAGGCAAAAACAATTCTTTGCAAATGTAGCTTTTGAACAGGTAGCAAGGCGACTCATGATGAATAATGAAAAGCCACGGTAAATACTGCATTCCATTAGAGAAAAGCTCTCAAAAGGGGATTCTCCTGCAAGATTTAGCACAGCCGGTATACTAAGAAGCTTGGGACTTAGCGCAACTGTAACTCCTCTGACTTCAAAGATACCCAAAGAATGAATTTGGCCCTGTGTATTTTGGTAATGGCTGAGTAGCCAAAAATGAAAGCTAAGACAGTCTGGAAAGGCCAGGGTAATTTTATTTCCTTTTCCTAATACAGCAAGTGCAGAGCTCCCAGTTAACTGCAGAATATCCAGGATGATGTGTGTCTTGGCTGTCATTTGTCCTCATGATGCTGCTAGAAATCAAAGATTTATCTTCTTCAGAAAACTTCTTGGCAGATACTCCTCATTGCGCTGCACAGTAATTCAATGTACTGAAGCACATTAATGCAGTTTGTCCTGTGTTTGGGCAGGGAGTAAATATATTCCTCTATAGACTTAATCCTTAGCTGCCATTTCCCATAAAGATTCTCTGTCTCGAGGCAACAAGCTTGACCTTGAATCTGCTCAGACAAAGCTTGTAATTATGTGTTTTGAACTACAAATACTTAATTTCTAGGTGCTCTTTTCCTCCTCACCCCCTGCATAGGAGAGATCACCATGCCCTGGGATTGCTCAGGGGAGTCCAGAAAGAGTCCACAAATTCCATCAAAGAAATTCCTTACAATGAGATGACAAATTTTTCTAAACAATCCTTATATTTCAAGATGTTCTTTTACATAGCGAAAGAAAAACTAAACTGCATCTATCTACAAACATATTACTTTAATTAAGAATTAGATTTTAGGGATACTTAAACTAATAATGTATGGCTGCTGTTTTGGGACATGTACTGTGATCCATGCAAAACTGAGCATAAAGATGGACACAATCCATCCCCTAAGTGGGATTTTTGGTTGAAGTTCAAGAATTTTTGTTTCAAAATAAACACGTTCCTTCCAAGAGGTTCACAGAGTACATAGAAACGACCTTCTTTGAGGTGAGAATTGAGCTGCAGTAAGAAGTGATATTTCCCATCTACACGGAGCTTTTCAAGGGCTCTCAGGTAGAGGATAGATCCAGGTTGTTTATTATTCCTAGCACAACTCTACAACATCTATCAAAATAACAGACAATGATACTTAATCTTCCTTACAAAGTTGATGCTAGGGGGATAAAGATTATATGTACGTCTTTAGAAAGATACCCACAAGAAATGTTATTTTATAAAACTACCCGCAGGAGTCTGTGAGTGAGCCAAATCCTACCTTATGCATGCCACTGAAAATTACTCCTAGCTTTCCAGTCAATTTTGAGCGTTACAAGAGTAATGTTCTTTTGGCTGTCTCCCTCAGTGCAGATATGATGCTAAGCTGTTTGGCTGGCCTCTCCTTCAGCCCAAACTTGCAATATCCCAGCAGATGCTATAAAGAAATTACATTGCACAGCCAGAACCTTCTTTAACAAATTTGATCTCTGCAAATAATTAAAGCTAGTTCCCCCCCACCTCATACCCAGGAGCAAACTTTGTACTGTAACTCAGGGGACTAAAGCTCTTTGGAACCTCATGTTGGTTGACAGTGCCCAGAGCTGATCACGAATAGCAGGCCTGACTCTGTACAGGTAGCCAAGGTAGCCAAGAAGGCCAATGGCATCTTGGCCTGTATCAAGAACAGTGTGGCCAGCAGGAGCAGGGAAGTGATCGTGCCCCTGTACTCAGCGCTGGTGAGGCCACAGCTTGAGTACTGTGTTCAGTTTTGGGCACCCCAGTATAGGAGGGACATTGAGGTGCTGGAGCGTGTCCAGAGAAGGGCAACAAAGCTGGTGAGGGGTCTGGAGAACATGTCTTATGAGGAGCAGCTGAAGGAATTAGGATTGTTTAGTCTGGAGAAGAGAAGGTTGAGGGGAGACCTTAGTGCTCTCTACAACTACCTGAAAGGAGGTTGTAGTGAGATGGGAACTGATCTCTTCTCCCAGGTAAATAGCGATAGGACAAGAGGAAACGGGTTCCAGTTGCACCAGGGGCGGTTTAGGCTGGACACTAGGAAAAAATTTTTCACAGAAAGAGTTATCAAACATTGGAACAGGCTGCCCAGGTTGAGTCACCATCCCTGGAGGTGTTTAGAAGTCGTGTAGATGTGGTGCTTAGAGACATGGTTTAGTGGCAGACCTGGTAGAGTGGGGTCAATGGTTGGACTGGATGATCTTAAAGGTCTTTTCCAACGTAAACGATTCTATGACTGTTGGCAGAAACCTGAAGTAATTCTGTCAAGGTCACACATCAGATTTGGGGGACTTAGGCTACATCTGAACTCGTGAACAAACATAGAGGATCAGGCTCTACAAATTGAGGATCAGGTTTCATATAAGTAAGTCCTAGCCACATTGAGTTGTTAGTATTAATTACCCTATGCTGCAGGCTGGAAGGATCACAACCGATAACTATGAAGTGTGTGCTAGTACTTACGGCTCTCAGAGCCATGGTATAAAAGCACCTATGAACGCTTCCTTGGCAACATTAGTTTCATCCAGTACCAGAGGGAATTGCTGGTACCCTCAGAAAGAACCATTATCACGACAGGACTTCAGAAGAGGGAGAACTCTCTCTTACATGAAAATCCCAGCTCAAGCAGTGTCTTTCTCTTCTCATTGAGTTTCATGCAGTCTGTGACTGTGTCATTGTGTTGTTTCCACACTTAAACTACTGTGTCATCCCATATTTACCTGCCAGAACACAACCCAGCCCTCTTCATAGGCAATGCAGACCCTGCCCAGGATCTGGTGAAACATGTATAGAATCTACCCACCCACTAGAGACAGCTGACATCTACAAGCCCAAGCAGGTTCATTGCTGGAGCAAGGCCAGTTTCTGTGCTTCCTTTTTTGAAAGCGCTTCCTTTACTCCAGCTGAACAAGTAATACTAGATGTGCTGTTGGTTAACCTTTCCACGCTCTTACTTCTACAAACAGTGGTAGGTAAAGGTTTACTCTATTACTGTTCTTACCGATGCCACACCGACTCCTGCTCTATGTCCCTCCAGTAACTCAATTTATTTGTCAGAATGAGGTATCAGCTGAGCAAGCTCTGCCTCACTCCTAGCATGGGAGCGGAACTGCTGACCAAAGAGCTTTCAAGCTTTGTTATTATATACCTGCTGATGGCCAGACAAAAGACCAAACTACAGATCATGAATACTGCCTCTTCAGCAACTTACTTTCTCATGTATCAGTTAACATTCTCCTAGTGTTCATCACGATCTCTGATCCTCATGATCTCTTCCCTGTTTTATGTGTTCTTGAGGTTACCTTTATAATAAGATCTCTTCCAGGAGTTCAAGTGTGATCTATTTGAACGTTTCCAGAGGTGCTCAGCCACATCTATAAGTTAGTCAGTGACATGAAATAGTACCAAAAGTAAAACAAAAACAAACTAATCAGAAGAAAGTAGTGGGTTTCCTGTATGTTTTTCTAATTATTTTTTTTGCCTTGTCTTAAATACCCCTTCTGGGGTTAATTTTCCCCTCATCTCACTCATTGTCAGTACTACAGCCCAGAGAAATCTCCCACTATCAGATGTGTTTTTCTGCCAATCCCCTATGACTGCTCATCAGAAACATCAGTTTATTTGCATATTGTGAGTGTTCAGGACCATGACTCACTCTGCCCTACCTTTCCCATTGAATTTTGTAACCTTTCAGGCAGTGAAATGTTCTGTGTCTTTCCCAAACTGGAAGATACTGTTAGAAAAAACAACCCTATAAATACCATAATACAGGTTATTGTCTAGAATAAATACAGACAGCTGAGTTAAAAAATGAGTTATCTAGTTACAGCTAAAGTTAAGGGAGTAGAAGGCTAGGTAAGTCCAGCTAGCTTTAGATGATCTTTGGTCACTGTAAGTATTGAATCATGTTATGTTATTTAAAGTACATTAAAATACGTGTTTTCTAACAGTGCACTTTGCCCAGCATAGATAAGGTCTCCAACATTATCAGAAAAGTAGCACATACAAAGCATCAGAGATCCAAAGCCAAGCCTTTTATGAAGGCCCCTTTGATTTTCATAGTTTATAAGCTCACCACTGGCATCATTGCCTGCCAGAGTGTTTGTTAAACCTCTAGTATGACTGGAGCTCAACATGCTTCATTGATTGTAAAAGACTCTGCACAGATTGTCTTCTGTCAGTGGTCACTTCTCTGAATGAAGGAGGGGTTATTTATAGTCACTCGCATAAAAGGAATATCTGAATCTGTGGATTTTAGATTCACAGATACACACTTTGCTAATATGTGCAGGCAGCTAGAGAGAGGTGGTGTAACTTCTGCCCAGTATTGTGACTTGTGCTGTATATACACTACACAATAATCTGTCACCAATGACTACTGATTATCAAGGCAGAAGGAATTCAACACCAACTCGCAGCTCAGTTATTGGCAAGTCACGTTTTTGCTTTCAAAAGGCAATAAACAACCCCTCTGGAAACAAGAGAACGTGTCGCTCCTTGCACGAATAGATGTTTGCTGCACACAGAAAGAGACTGCCCGCACTGCTGAGAGGGGCTGAGTTTCTACAGCTCTTCCCTGGCGGCAGGTCACTGTCCTGGGTCTTCAGAAAACTGCCTGTAAGCGTCAGAAGGGCTGACTGAGCCCTCTGGAAAACCTGCCCCAGCGTGCTGAGCCTGTCAGACGAGCAATGCATTTGAAAAGAGCAGTTGTGCCTGCTGCAGCAAACATCCTTGTCACAAAGATTGAACTGAGGCAGTGATACCGCTGCAATTTAAGAGAGATGGTGCTTCTGCCAAGTGGGAGTAGTACTATTCCCCCCAGGTAGCTCACCTTCATGCCATCAGGCTGACCCCTGCGGAAACCCTGCATGCAAGGAGACACAAGATTTACCAGAAGCCCTGCTTATTGGTTGTATTTTCTGCTGAGTATCAAAACCACCAGGGACTTCTGCACAAGCTGTGACTGAGGAGAAATTTGATGGCAGCCCCTGCTCAGCCTCCGGTCTCCCAGGGTGAAAAATGCCACTCCTCATCACCAAACCAAGGGCTGTCATCTGCTAATGCATAACATCAGTCTGGTTGCTGATTTAGAAAGGGCACTAAGATGAGATCTGAACTACAGCCCTCTGTGAAGATAGTCAGCCTGCTATATTCAAACAGGCTCAGCATGCAAAGTATTGAGAAGTCGGCCAAGCCACACAGAGACATTTCTTGAGAGGTACTAAATCACACGACAGGACCTTCCCTTGGCAAAGCGACAGGGGCAGGTTGCTTTTAGCAAATACAGCTACTCCTGAAAAAGGATGGTGATAGCATAAAATGGTTAGCCAAGGAGAGCGTTCAAGGGCAAATCACATTTGCTAATGATGACTATAGTATATTAGCCTGCTGCTGGGTCTGCTCCATCCAAAATCATTCGTTAAAAGATAAAGTTATGGAGATTAGTAAGGCGCAGCAGCCTATTGTAACAGAAATAAAATAGAACAGAAACATAGGCAGCTCATACTTCACGGTGAGCACTTGCTTATGACTTCCAGGGTTTTCGACAGCAATCAAGCTGCTGTTTCAGTTCTCTTCTGGGCTGGGTTGGTCTGCACTTTGATAGCACAATTTTGGCAATATTCCATTATTGCTATGGTTGGTTGCAATTGTTATTTTGCATGGACATGTGTAAATCAAAAAGGCTGCTTAAAGTGATTTTTTTCCCAATATTCATTTTACCAAATGACCAAGCATCATTTTAGCTAGATTCTGAATTTAGATCTCATCTAAACAGCTGTGCAAGGAGTAGTCCATGTTTAATAATGGCACTCCTTCCCCGTGAGCTTGCAAAGTATTGTTCTATCTACCTGTCAGATGGGAAGCAGGAAATACACGGTGGACCAGGGTTGATTTTCCTGACTTACACTTTCACACTCATTCACACTTCATCTAGGCTTGTGATAAGACAGTGAGGAAACACAGTCCTTATACTTAGATTTCATTACTTAGACCACCAAACAACTGGCAAATCCAATCCCCATTTGAAAATCACTGGTTCTGGATTATAAAAGACAGCTTAAAAAGTACAAAGTTCCAAAAGGAAGGTTGCAAGCAAGTGGATTCAGCAACTGTCACAACAAATGTTCTGTAACCGGTACAGTAGGACTATACATGCTATTATAATACTGACAGCTAACTGCCAAAAACACCACCTACCTGTGACAAATAGCAAATTCTGATGTGTTAGATTTTTTAAAAACTTCTTCCAGTAATGTGAAAAGTCAGAAGAAAAATTTTAAAATATCAATAAGAAGTCTTTTTAAATTGTCCTGTAAGCAGTGTTTTCAACTATTCAGTAAGACATTTGTTTCTAAATAACTTCAATAATTTTACTTGTCTTCATTCATCTATACTAATTACCAAAAAGAGGTAGATGAGGTATAAATCTTAAATAAATTTACTTTAAGGTAAGAGTCTTACTCCCACTTGCACTCATACTTGTGTCTGTCAACCACTAGGAAACTTTACCTTCAGAGAAAAACATGGAAATATTTCATTAAAACTAGAAATTGTTGTCCGAGACTGTAAGGAAAGCTTAGGTGTTCTCACAGCCTGAAAAGAGCTCAAGAGAAACTGTGGAAGAGGAAAGAGTGTTTCTGATGGCTGGCGTGGCAGAATCGCTAGGGAAAATGGAATACCAGCCCTACGTCAGGGATTTTTGTTACTCTTATTTCGGTAAATGCCCAAAACCAGTACTAACAAGTTGGCTGACCCTTGATTAAGCCATTTTTGTACCATCTAATTTGCCACTTCCCGGAGCATTCTAAGAAAATTGTCAGGTTTTGTCACAGGTTTCATCATTTTGCTTTTGCCACTCCCCCGGCATTATTGTCCATTGATTATAAGGCCAAAGGAATCTGCTTTTTTAAGTCTGCAGCAATGGAGACTGCACTCAGACCTTGTTGCATTAACTGCTTAACATCCCTGTTAAAAATGTCTTCTAGCATGCAGAAATTTCAACTTTCAACATCCAGTCATTGAATTTTGTTATCATTTTGCTAAAGTAAGAGGCCCTTTATTGTCAAATTTCTGTTTCTTACAGAGTGTTCCTGAAGAACTACTTAACTTTCTATTTAATAAGTTAAGATCCTTTTGCAGAATATAGTTTCTATTAAATCCTTCTATCGTTCTTCTCATAACATTCCAGTCAGATTTTAGCATCCCTCTTGAATCACTGCCAGCAAAATAGGACAAACTATTCCCCACAACAGTTGCACTCATTCCCAAATACAGAGGAACTTTAAATCTCTATAGAACATTAGCCATTTTAGCTACAGGTTTGCTATCAGCGTTAATATTCACCTGATTATCCAGCATGACTCCCAAGATCTCCTCAGAATCATGAGGTTTCAGGGCAGTGCCTTAATCTGAGGCATTTCATCTTTCCCAAATATATGACCCTGCTTTCAACAGTATTGTAATTAATGTTGGTTATGAGCACACATTCTGCTGGTGTTCCAGATAACTCTGTGCCAGTGAACTGTTACCTTTACCTTTTAGCTCTCACAATCTCTGTTGTCTTGAGTTGGCTTTACATAAATTTGGTTCCTATTGAAGGTATCAATGAAAATAATATATCTACTCTATTACCTTTCCCAGAAGTAACATCAAATTAGAGAGTGAGAATTTATTTCCCATGTATTGGTACTCACTATATCACTTTCCTTTAATGCATTATTAGATCTTGTGTCAGCCTACCTAACACTTTTTGGAACTGATGATGTTAGACTGACAAGCCAAAAAATTATCTGGGTCATAGTATCTACCTCTTAATAGCAATGTAAATTTTTCTCAGGAATTTTAAACTGCAGTATATGCTACAGATTAAATGAATAACTTTTGTTGAAGACTACACTTCTACTTACTGTACTAAAGAATGGTTAAGAAAAAATTATTCCTCCCCATTCAAGAGAAAATGGTATCTGCAAAGGAGAGAAACTACAGCCAAGGCTTTAAGGTTTTGTGCAAGCATCTATCACTGTCTTCAAATACCACAGCAGTTCAGCTGGAAACTAACATAGTTTGTTAGAAGCCACTAGAAACCCTGTCAAACTTTAATATGATGTGGTAGATGTATAAACTGTTTCTTGACTGTGTAGCATTACTCGTTTTTCATTTAATGCAGGCCTATGAACACTAATTCTGATCCCTCCTGGTGCTGAGGGGGGGAGAGAAACCACAAAAAATTATTTTGCTGTTCCTTCAACTCTTCTTCAAAATATTGTCAATTTATTTTCTACTTCTACGCCACAAGTTTCTCTTGTAAAGAGTTTTTATGTGGCAATGAAGATAAGTTATAAGTTGCTAGCGTTTTTTGATTCTTCTTTAAAGGAACACAGAAGAATTTTCAATTATTACATTATTTTCCCAGCCAATATATTAATTCTCAAGCAAGAATTGTCTGATCAAGATACCTAAGAGCAAGCCATTACCAGTTGAATCAGATGAGTTTAGATTCAGTTGCTTTCAATCAGTTTCTGTTTTTTGAAAAAGTGCCACAGATCAAAACAGTGAAGAGTACAAAAGGCCACTTACAGTTTGATTTCACAAGCACAGTCTCCCTACCGCACAATGCTACATAAAAATATCAACCCACGAATACTATGCCGCTGTTTTAGCTCTAAGTACTGGGTTTGAATTATAATAATTGTAAACTAGTACTGTCATTTAAATGATGTCTCTCGTACATATGAGCCTTAAGAAAAAAATAAGATTCACTTTCTTAGAACTACAAAACACGCATGGAGCAATTTGCCATTTCTGAATTGCAGAGGGCCGCTGCAAAGGTCCGTTTGCCATGTGTAGGCATTATTGTCAGAGAAGAAATACAAAACACTGCTAATGAAGAATTCTTACAATATGCAGAAGTCCAAAGGAAAATGATAATGTTTTTTTATTGATATGAGCCTTGCAACCCAGAGTTTGAAAGGAAAAAACCAAAAGCCTGATTAGGCAAATCTAACTGTTTTGTAATTAAGGAGATTGGAGGCAGATGCCATCAGAGACTCCCTGTAAACTCCTAAAGTGCTGAGATTAACCCAGGCAGACTACTAATTTAGCCTACAGATAAATGAGAATGCATGACAGATCTCAAACTGTTTATTAATCATCCCACATCTACATGGAATGAGATGGCACCTTGTTAATGAATTGTAAACCTTTTCACTACTCAGGAGGATCCAATTATTTAGAATGATTAAATGACAAAATAATTGAATAATCAAAGATATACAAACCAAAGAATTAAAATAATTATTATCCCATTTTCATGTCGGAAAACAAGGGTATCTAGGTATCTAGAGGTAACTGTGAATCAGAGAGATTAGTCATTGTCTCACCAGCTAGGAGTGCTCTTGTAAATCAGACCAAAGTTTGTTGGCTAATCACTCAGAAGGTCAAGTAAGTAAATTAAAGGCAAAACTAGATAAAAAAAATACAACTAGGAGGTTAATCTAGGATAATAGATTGTAGGATCTAATAATTGTAGGATTCATTCACAGCATGCAGATGGAAGTATATGAGGGAAAAAACAGAATGGAAAGTGAATCCAAAAGCATTGATTTAGCACAGGAGGATTTGAGGCAATCTCTAGTATATTTGCCCTTCATACCAAATGTTTTTGACAAGCTATACTACAGATAGCTTTTACCTACAGGAATTAGAAAATCACAAGTGAATCAGTACTTCCAAGGAAAGGTTAATTAGAGAGTTTAAAGTAATTTTCTAGAAGAGAAACAAGAAGAATCAACAGTCAAGATGTTTTGTTGATTCACATTTCTCTTTAAAAGCTCTGTGTAACCAGAATGAAATCCTGATTGCTTCAGTCATGCTCATGATCTTTCAAAGTCTGTCCTATATATCTATTCTTGTATTATTCATATTGCTGTCAAAACTGGCATTTAATTTCACTCACTCAAAGACAGTCCTACACCACAAGCATTATACATAACACAACCTAAGAGGCCAGTATGTAAGGAATATTTTCAGAATGTCCTACAAGCACTTAAAACTGCTCTGAGGGTTTCATAACTGCTTAGGTTAGGGACAATTAAACTGGGGGATTCAAACTGTGGTCAGTTTTGAGAGCAGCCTGTCAGCGCAGGCTGTGCACGCTGAGAGTTGTCACCCTGGAGAACAGGCCCTCCCTCACCAAACAATGACAGAGGTAGACAGATTCTCCCAGGGTTTATAGGATTAATAATAGGATAGGAGAAAGACTGAGGATTAGGATAATGTCTAGCAGAAGTAGGAGGAGAAGGTGGAAGAGGCTGCGGCTTGCGCAAGGATTTTGGAAAGCAGACACTATCAGTTTGGAGCTCAGGTGCTGCTGTCAGTTTTGCTGAAGCGGTCATAGAGATAAGGGAATTAAGACAAAAGGCTGCAGTCAAAGGAATGAGAGCTTAGTAGAAGAGCTGTTTTTAACCTCCTGGCAGGAGCCACTGAACAAACCCACTCCAGTATCTGCATCATCAGTTCTAATTGCTAATCTGCATATGGTAGCACACAACTGGCAGTGTTAGCTCAGCTCTGGACAACCCAGTTAGTGCAAGCACGGGACATTCACACAGCTCTGAAAATCCCCAACACACACCTTCATCTACTTTTCAGGACAGGTCCCAGTGTCACTATCTGAACACAGACAAACTAAGCTAAACATAGCTAAGAGTTGTGGTCATAATGTATACAAATTGCTCCTTTCCTGGTCTATATTGCACTTCTTCAAAATTCATGCACCTATCTTAAAAAACTATTTTAACCTAGGTTCAAAAAGCCAGTGATCAGCTCTCCTGATAAGGGGTATTTGTTTCTGAAGTTCTCTGAACCCAAATGATTACTACAAAAGCCATTTTCTGCCTCTGTTAAGAACAGATCACCCTCAAGATATCTCTTAATTGCAGAAGTTGTTCAATTTGTGTGGTGGCAGACTACTCTTAAAAAATGCAGATTTGTTTTTATTTTATTTAATCTACTATGCTACAACCAGTATTCAAATTAGGAACCTGAAATCACGGCCTGGCAGTATTTTTAATTGATATATTTACAGAATTAGGAAATTAATGAGGGGCTAGGAAATGATATAATAAATATGCCGATATGATTAAAAGGCATGAAGTTCTTCAGATATGAGCAACACATATGAAATGAAACTGTGTCAATGATGAAATAAATTCCATACTGGTAAAAAGAAACAGTTCAGAATAATATGACCTTGTTGTAGGACAATTCTTAAGACTAAAGATAGCTAAGGTCCCTCAACTGTGTTTAAGCCAATATTTCCTTCAGATAGATCATCAGGTCCCCAAAACTGCCTTCCTCTGCTAGCCAGAGGTCCAAATTGATGTTATTGAAGTTGTTTGATCTATCTAACTTCAGCTCTTCAGTTTCTGAGCTATAACATTAAACAACTCCACAATAAAACAGTGCAACAGTTATTGAGATTTCTGCTCTAAATTCCAAGCAATACTTATATAGGTGGCTGTCCCCTAGAGAATCAAGTGTTAATGTGAACCTACATGAACATATACTTCATACAATTGGAGAAAGAGTGTTTACATAAAGAACATTCTTGGATCTCAGCAGAAAAAAATACACATAAATAAATAATTCACTTTTTACTGGTGTTTGAAGTGTAAGCTATGTGAAAAGATGTTGAAATTGACGTGTGGTGTTCCTCCAGTGAAAGGACAGATTACTGTGTGTGCTACTCATTCCTTGGTTCTTCTCCCATTGCTGACAGTCCACTGGAAACTGAGGATATAAAACTTGTCATACAAGCAGTGAGCAGCCTTGGGATAATGACAATTTTCTATTATAATCCTGAGCTGCATTAGCCAAAATAAGTAAGAGAACAGAGCAACTAAATCAAAGGATGATAGCAGTTCACTAGAACTGCTAAAGTGTTCTTGATTTTTTCCTTCAAACACCAAAACTAATTGTGCCCAATCCAGTGATGATTACAAGCAAGAAATGTGGATTAAGTTTCTAACCCAAACCCCAAGAACTGGCTTCTTGAAGTTTCCAAACTCCATTGGCTAGAAGTCTGACAATATAGCTAGATCCCTTTTACAGGAAGCTATTATAATACTTTGTGAAATAAGAAATTACCTGACAAGCCCCTTTTCCAGGTTAACACTATGCATCAAAACCCTTTCAAAAAGCCATTTCACCTACAGGCTAAATGCAACGGTGATATTTTCAAAAGTAAAAATGTTTTGCTAAAATAGATTACTAAAATAGTATCCAACTCCAGCCTTCACAGGCCATCACTCTCCAGGTACATTGGGACAGTGATAAATTTATACAAAGACTAAAATGGATCTTCTAACCAACCAAAGATCCTGCTTGCTAGGCTGAAGAGAAATTTGCAAAGACATTCTTCAGAAATTACATCTAATTAAGCGGTACCATGAGCTGCAGATTAGCCTGGCCTATCACTGTAAAGAACTTGTTCACAGCTGAGTAGATATGACAAGAAAAGAACTTTTATATTCCCCAAAAATTTCTTTCCTATAACTTGCAGCCAGATTATTTTTTGCATTATTCATGGATAGTAATAAAATATTAACCTTTGATCTGTCAACATTATTTGTTCAGCCTTCAGGGAGAAGAATAAATAAATAAATAAATAAATAAAAGGTTTCCCCACATTGTGTTAAATAGTCTGTAAAGGTAAATTTAGATTATACAGCTTAGTTTATCTAAGCGTTTACCACCACTCCCCTGTCTTCCTCTTCCCCTGCTCTTTCGCCCTCCTTTGCATTTTCCAGTAGCCACAGTTCTACCCTCTGCCCTCTTGCTTTACCACATTTTGGCACTCATCAGACTTCTCTGGGCAATGATTTGACTCACTAACTCAGCAACAGCCACCTTCTTGCTTGGTTAGTCCCCTGCCAGCTTAGCAAGCGGATTCAGTGAGCAGCCAGCCAAGTAAGCTATGGGAATACATGTCCAGGACTGAGAGAGAGAAGCAGGATGCCTCTTCTCAGCAGCACACAGCCATTATATCAGTTCAAACTTCTCACATAATTTTAACCTAAGAGAATTCCAAGCAAACAGTATAATATTGCTCAGAGGATCCACTTCAGATTCAGGTGAAAAGAAGGAAGATAATATTACCTTTCCAGTAAGAAAATGTAGCTATGAAACAGGTCTGAAATCTTGACAATCAAAACAAACCTTACATGAAAAATAAAGGAAACAGTATTAGACCAAGTTTTTTTGCTCCTAGTTAGTAATCACCACTCTAAGGTAAGGGGTTAAGTAAATATACAGTGCCATGAGAAGCAGAAGTGAAATATTTGAATCTGTTGAAAAACATAAGTTGGTGACATACTCTCGCAGGCATCCGGATGACTATTCAGCTTCAGCTGCTTGCACCACATCGCTTGGCTCCCCACGCAGCAGGCGTCAGCCGTTCAGAGTCCTCATGTTATTCAGATGACCTACCCGGCACTGCAAACGAACAGGGGACAGCTGAAGTTAACAGTTTGAATGACTGACAAGTTGAGAGTTTTTCTCAGCCACTGCTTCCAAATAAACTCCTCAGCAAAAAAATAGGTCTTCTTCACTGAAGAAAATTGGCCTGTATTTGCAACTAGTGTTATCAGCCATAAATATTCTTATCAGCTCTGCTAACAATAAATTTTTGCATAATCTTATCACATATTTTTTTCCATTAATACTTGGAAAGGCTGACGCAAAACAAATTGTATGTGGGATATTTTTTGCCCACCCACGGTGCAGGTTACTGAATATCTGGAAGCAGAGGAAGGATTGCCAGAGTCTGAAGTCATCATGTTTTCACAACAGTTTCAAGTTTCAGATAAATAGCTAAGCATACATGCTTATTATACGCGTCAGTATAAGGTCTCTCATGGTCCCTGGACCACTGTGGTAAGGTAAGGCTGAGGCCTGCAAGATGGCTGAGTTCATCTAACAGCTCAGGGCTGCTAGAAGAGTCATGTTTCGTCCATCTTCTCTCACTGCTCACCTCCCAGCCCAAACCGCATTTCTTCTTACTCCCTAATGCTACTGCTCCTCTTATCTCCCATTAAGCCTGTTCAGCTCACTGGCATAGCCAACACTCATGGATTTGGGGGTTTAGGTTTGTTTTGGGTTTGGGTTTTTTTAATTACTTTCCTGACAGATTAGCAAATTTAATTGGTTCACAGAGTAGTCAGAGGAAGGAAAGTGCCTGGAAAATGTGGCTGGAAGCGTGGGTGGAGAAAGAAGTAATTCCTCTTTGCTCTGCTGAGAGCTATCAGATAAAGTTCCTCCCATCTTGCAGAACACCTGAGCTCCAGTGCCCAGGGTAGACAGTGCTACAGGCACAGGCTGGTTAAGCAGCTTCCCAGGGAAACAGGGAGAGCGCTCTGCCCACGCCTCAGGAGATGGCAATCAACTGATGTAACCTTCAGAGCTTCCATTCTTCAGCCTGCAAACAAGAGGTGGGTCGTTAGGGCAACTTGCCAAATGGCTTCACCACCTCCAGTCTTGTCCCTGCCTCTTCTGCACCCCTGCCCCCAGCTCCAGAAGAAAGATTTTCTCCTAAAGGAATTCCTACCTCAGCTCTGTCTTCTAGACCAAATCGTCTATACTTTCAAGGCTTCCACCAGCAGCACTTGCATGCAGAGAAACCACACCTGGCACTAAGCATTCACAAAAAATATGTCTGCAAGTCCCTAATGTTGCTCTGCAATCCTACTGAGGTCTATTAGACCCAAACACCACTATTATTCTCTTTGTGTTCTCCGAGAGCATCAAAAAACAAGAATGAGAAGAGTGTGTCATGCGGTTTACCTTACTATGGACAGCACAGTACCCATGTGGGTTTTGTTACTTTCCCCAGGATCTGGCCCTGGTTATGGGGTATTTGGTTGCACTTAATGAAACGTAACCAAACTACACAACAACTAAAGCTGGTTCTCAGAGCCCTGCTAAAAATTCCCCACACAGTTGGCTGGGTAGGATTTAAAACTCTGCACTATTCTTAGAAGTGTGTGTCTGCAGCAGTCGGAAAATGCTGGGTTGCAAGCAATACATTCCGCAGCATGTTTAAGGCTCTGATCCCGAATATTTCAGTCTGTGTGGTTTTATTTATTTCAGTTTACATTTTTTTAAAAAACAAACACAATCCTATCACTTATCTAGGTACCAGAACATAATCTGTTAAGAATCTCACATTTAATATCACCACAGTAATTACACTTAAACTATTCACTGAAGTGGGATTTTTAAATAAGGGACAGAGTTTGTAAAAGCCGCTTTGGAAAACTTGCCACGTTCAGAGGTTCATGAAACATTTCCAAAACACACGAGGCCAAGAATCGACAAGTGTCTGGAAACATGAAAAAGGCTACAAAAACCAGGTTTAGCGGATTAAAAAATAATCAATAGACATTGATAAAGTTCACTGTGCAATTTTAGAAAATATGGGTGTGATCTGTATTTAGCACAATAGCATTTCTAGCTAGGCTCCACTGTGCGTATAATATACACACCTACCATGGAAGAGACGGCAGAGCCTGCACTGCACTCTAAAACTTCTCTATAATATTGAAAGATATCTGACAAGCAGTATTATTATAAAATATGGTTGAAATAATCAATGTTTTAAAACCAATTGAAGGCAATGACCAGCAGCTGTTTTTTTAGTTTGATTTTAAAGACTTAATGTATTCACAGTTATGAATAGCAACAGGAAGGGAGTTGTACCAACAGAAACATAATAGTTCAAGGCTTTTCCTCCCAGAGATTCTGGGGGTGTGTCTGCTGAAACAAGTAAAGAAGATAGAATTTAGCTTCATAAAACTGAGATACTCAGATACTGCTTTGCTTCAGTGAGAGGACCTGAGAAATTCATTATTTTAAAAGACCTGCCTGGTAGGGAATTAATTTTTCAAAATTGGCCTTCAAGGCAAAATTTTAATCCCTCCTGAAAGCTGGCAAAGGTTTTGTTGTGAACTTCCTCCAAGATCTTAAAAATGTACACATTTTTTAATAATTTCTGATATCATATAATTTGATGGAGGGACATGAGGCTTTTTTCTCCCCCCCCCGCCCCCGATCTATCACATATTTTTACGCATACTGACTAATGTAATCTGGACTCTGACTAAAGTATAAAAGAAAGCAGTGAAGAGCGGTGGATGTTGTCTTCCTCGAGTTTAGCAAGGCTTTTGACACTGTCTCCCATAACATCCTCATAGGTAAACCTAGGAAGCGTGGGTTGGGTGAACGGACGGGGGGTGGATTGAAAACTGGCTGAATGGCAGAGCTCAGAGGGCTGTGATCAGCGACACAGAGTCTAGCTGGAGGCCTGTAACTAGCAGAGTTCCCCAGGGGCCAGTACTGGGTCCAGTCTTGTTCGGCATATTAATCAATGACCTGGGCGAGGGGACAGAGCGTACCCTCAGCAAGCTTGCTGACGACACAAAACTGAGAGGGGTGGCTGACATACCACAAGGCTGTGCTGCCATACAGCGAGACCTGGACAGGCTGGAGAGTTGGGCAGAGAGGAACCTGATGAAGTTCAACAAAGGCAAGCATAGGGTCCTCCACCTGGGGAGGAATAACCTTATGCACCAGTACAGGTTAGGGGCTGACCTGGAAAGCAGCTCTGTGGAGGAGGACCTGGGAGTCCTGGTGGACAAGTTGACCATGGGCCAGCAATGTGCCTTTGTGGCCAAGAAGGCCAATGGTATCCTGGGATGCATTAAAAAGAGTGTGCCCAGCAGGTCGCGGGAGGTTATCCTCTCCCTCTACTCCGCCATGGTGAGGCCACGTCTGGAGTATGTGTCCAGTTCTGGGCCCCTCAGTTCAAGAGGGACAAGGAACTATTGGAGAGAGTCCAGGGGAGGGCAACAAAGATGATCAGGGGACTGGAGCATCTCTTATATGAGGAAAGGCTGAGGGACCTGGGTCCATTTAGCCTGGAGAAGAGAAAACTGAGAAGAGGTCTCATCAATGCTTATAAATATCTAAAGGGCAGGAATCAAGAGGATGGGGCCAGCCTCTTTTCAGTGGTGCCCAGCGACAGGACAAGAGGCAACGGGCACAAACCGGACCACAGGAAATCCTATCTGAACATAAGGAAAAACTTCTTTACATTGAGAGTGACAGAGCACTGGAACAGGCTGCCCAGAGAGACTGTGGAGTCTCCTTCTCTGGAGATACTCAAAACCCGCTTGGATGCGTTTCTGTCCAACCTTCTCTAGGTGAACCTGCTTTAAGCATGGGGGTTGGACTAGATGACCTCCAGAGGTCCCTTCCAACGCCTACCATTCTGTGATTCTGTGATGTTAAATTTTATTCACCTGATAAGGGTCAGGCAATCCCACATGCTAAACAGGTCATTAGATTAAAGATTTAGTGACCAACAGAAACCGAGAGGCTAGAAAGCTGTAGATGTGTGAGCCACAAAAGGAAAACAAGCAATGAGAAAGTTTCTCATAGACATGCTACACACGAGTCTGGTAGTTATACGTACCCCTAGATGCAATATTTAAACATGTACAAGTACCCATAAAGATACCTAATATCTTTACTAATTACTAATCATTACTTTATATATATAAAAAATATGTATGCATATAGACATATATTCCTGTATATAAAATTATATTCTGGGGATAGTTTTTAACTTCGCCTCTCTAGGTTATCCTCACTTTAAAGCTTTTTTCTCCTATTAACACACACATTTTTCATGAAACACCTTCCAGTTTAGCTTGGAATTTATGACTTGTGGATACATGAAAATATGTTCTTTATATTATGAAAATCAGGTTAAAGTAAAACAAATTTAATGTCATAGGTGCTGCTTCTTGCTAGTATTCTTTCCCTGGATTTCAAGCCTTTTATTTACTGAGGGCTAAGTCATCACTGAGAAGTGTAACTGTCTTAAGCTTTTTAACCAAAAAAAATAGCATCATGATGAACCGCAGAAGAGTTCTTCAACTGGATGTATCCTAGACAAAAGCTGTTTGCTGCTTATTATGCAACATTAATGCACTGTTGACTGAAACAGCTAGAAGTACTTTGCAGACTAATGGCCTTCAAAACCAACTTTTGAGTGAGACAAACGAACCTTGTTTATTTTGGGAAAAAACATAAAGCTAAAGAGAGAATCTCTCTTTAAAAAAAAAAAAAAAAGGTTTTGGGAGCCACTGCGTAAAGGCTTTGGTTATCTATTTCTATGTATTTCATCTAGAATAAACAAAAGTTTTTAGATCTTCAAATTTCTATTTCCTGCTGGCTTATTTTTCACCTTTAAAATGCAAAATCTTGGTTCTAGCTGGCGAAGAAACCATTTGTCAAACAGCTGAGGCATCCCAGACACCAGACCTTTGGGTCAATTGACAGGACGCTGCAGTAGACATTTTCAGTGAGGGACCTTCAATAAAATTTATCTCCTTTCCATTCCTCTGCTGTCAGAGATTCAAGGCTACACGCAGACAGATGCCTAGTGGCAGTATATTTGCTCACTGTAAGAATATAAAATTCAGTTTGATATCAAGTCCAAAATGCTCTTTTCTTGTTTCACAGTTACAGAAGGCAGCTCATCGTGAAGCAAAATAATCAGACTAGTTAATATGCACAAAATGGTGATTCATGAACTCGGTAACCACTCTTTCCACAAAGCCCAGGCTATGTTTTCAACTGGTAACACTCTGATCAACTCCGTTCACTTCAAACTCACTTTTTCAAAAAGTGGAAGCTTCTTCCTCCTTACCTTTAATGAGATGTTTCTTCTTAGAATTAATTGTTTGCTACTATAATAATCTATAACTCACTGTACATGTATTACCTTAGGTTAATGATTTTTTTCAAAAGAAATCCCAGTGCAATGAGTAAGAGTAGAACTGAGGACGGTTTTGTTTGCAGAGTATGGCCAGGGACAGCCGCTACAGTTCTGAAGTGACAGGATTTCTCTATGCCAGTACTTGGACCTTGCTCCAGAAGCGGACAACAGAACTTGCATTTCCAGCTATGAAAGTGCTTCTGTGGTCCTACATCTAGGTTTGGGTTCAGGATATTGCATTCTTCTAAATTCCTACCCATTTTTCTTTCAGACTTCATAATGCAACTGTTTCACCTTGTGCTTTAGATTCTCATTATTACTCCTACATTAGGTACCCAGTGCAAAATGGAAATGAACAAAGGAAGAAGTGAAGCCAAAAAAATCCAACCTCTATGACTCCTCATGTGATACAACAAACATTTGCTGCATAACTCAGAGAATCTGTTCTACCAAAAGAAAAATACAGTTGCCAGTTATAGAAACACAGGTTAACACGTTATTCTGCCAAAAGTTTTCTTTTTCTTTTTTATTCTTTTTTTTT
>VYXH01014299.1:499645-521061 GCA_013397275.1 Burhinus bistriatus | reverse complement strand
TTTTTTTTTTTTTTTTTTTTTTTTTTTGCTTAGACTTGCGGAATAGGTAGATAGTTTGCACTGGATACATTTTTGGCAGGCAAATTCTGAAAAACCTTGTTCCAAGAATCCTGCAGAGTGAAAACACAGCTGTTCAGATTCACTGATCTAACCTATAACACCGTGGATACTCCTATTGGTGAAGCAGGCTTAAGGGGCAGACAAAATGACAGCTGGTCCATTTCTTCTCTTGCACATAAATCCCATTTAGAATAGGATTAAGATAACTGGAAAACAACCTATTGACTGAACAACTAATCCTGCCTAGCAAGGGGATATATATGATTTAAACAATTTAAAATATTTAAAGTGGACTTTAAATACTTTCTTAATAATGGTCACTTAAAAAGGGAAGTAACATTTTAGAAACTATCTTCAGGTTACTTCAAAACTGGGGGTTTAGATTAGGGAAAGACATGCTATATTTTTCTGGTCTGTAAATATATATTATCCACAAGTAAGGTTTTCTTAAAGCATTTAAATAATTTTGGAGTATAAAGTTAGGAAAATATTTTAGATAATAAAATTCAAAGCAATGCAATCCCATTGATTCTAATTTGAACTTGAAATACCGATCTCATTTCTCCACCCATTGAGAATGGAATCCCATTTATATCAGAGTACAAATTCTGGCCCAAACCAGACTTCCTTATTTCTGATGTAATCATTTGCTGCTTTAAATGTTTTTAAACATACTGAGGTCTGCACTGAAATTTTAAGATGAACTTCACAGAAGTAGTTTGGGTTTTTTTTCCAAATATAATAAGGCAGGCTATACTAACTTATGAAAGAGTAAACAGAAAGACTGTCTCTCTATTGGGTTCTGCAGCAAGAATATATTTAATTCAGTGAGGTGATTGAACTTATTCTCAAATCCATAAACTGAACACATTTAAATTCCCATGTAATCTGTCTCTTGATACACCTCATCACACTTGCCTTTGAACTTCACATTTGCTTTTATGTGGTAATTTTTTTTAATTTTGGGTGCTGACCAAATGAGGCATATATTAATATTTAAAAATAAAAAAAAAAATCTTCACTGGAGAATAAAACATGGGGTCTTTGCAAGTTTGAACAAAACCTTAGGGTGAATCACAGTGTAAACAAAACATTAATGCATCCTTAATCCCCGTGTGGAGGGGGATAGTCTGCTTGGGTATATGGATGAGTGATGATGTACTAGAAAGGTGGAAATTGAAATTAAATATTGATTCATATTGAATTAGGAGGATGTGACTTCACCATCAGGTGTTCAATTCTGTAACACCTTAGAATTTGCTAGCAATGAGCCTGATTTGCCACCAAGATTTAGGTCACTGTACTGACACGTAAAGTAAAACCCCTCACCAAATCCTGCTGAGTTTAGTTATCTCAATGAATTAGCAAGAAAAAAACCAAACGTGCTGACTGTCTCTCCTGTTGGTGTCCTTACAAAGACTTAAGTTACGTGATACTGAGAGTAACAAAGGGATTCTAGATTCACACTATATCTTTGTGCTGTTTGAATTCAGCTTTATCTTGCTTAGAATTTTTTCCACAACTGGATTTTACAAGAGGCAGTTGCACTTGTTTTGCAAGCTTCCTAGACTGATTTTGGAAGGCTGACTCCCACTCATGTAATTGGAAAGGTCAAAACGTACGCCATCCCTTAAGGAGCATAATGCTGTTTTCAGCAGAAGTCCACAGCAAAAAAACCTTTCAAGTCAGCTGAATGGAAATCCAGCGTGAGAGCTACTGGCATTTTAGACTCATCTTGGTAACACTGAAATGATGATCCTGAAATCCTTACTTAGACAAAGCTTCCCCTGAGTCCTAGATAGCTGACCAGTAATTGCACAGATTAACACTTGCATTCAATGACAGACCTGATTGTTAAAGTTTATTTTACTTTAGGTTAGCAGTTCTAAAACATTCTTCCAGCTATGAATACAGCTTCTCTAAAAATTTCATCTAGGAAACTAAATTAAAACTGCCATCTCAAAAAACCCCATGCCATCTACAGTGCTAACGTTACAACAGGTTAAAACACACAGGTGAAATAAGTTTCATAAGAAATAGAAATACTTAATAAGTTTAAAATACCTGTTTATCACCAGAAGCATACACAAAGGGAAGAAAGAGAAATAGGAACATAATGAAAGTTTAACTTCTACCATGGTCCCGGAAGATTCTGTTTTGGGCATTTAACAGTTAAAGAAGCAATGGCACGCTAACTGAGCACATTAAAACAAAGAGTTGGCAGCTTCTGAAGGAAAAGGGCTTGTGCTCCACTGTTCCAACTTGTCAGTCAACTCATGCCAGCACTCTCCACGTCTGCCTCTTCTACACACCCTCATTACATGTGTCTGTCTGGACTGATCTGGTCATCTGTTCAGGGACTCTCCTGACAAGTCAAAAATTCTGCCTTCTCTCTGCTCTGGAATTGGATCACATCGCTTCAGCTTTTTTTGTAGCCCCACCAGGAGGCTTTTTGCTTATGGTCTCATTCTCTTTTCCTTCACTACTTGTCTGTTTTTGATTTTTAGAATGGAGGAAGCCGAATTGCTGAAAGAAAGATTCCAGGCCATAACAGTAAGTGCTTACAGCTATAACTTGCTATTAAAAAAAAAAAAAAAAAAAAAGGCTTAGAAGTAGTAATGTGTTAGTGAGCTACTGTGTGTTTTCTGAAGAATGATTGATCCCAGGACAGAACAAGAGAGAGACTTATGCCTGCTTGAAATTGTTACATTTTAATTTTGGTTTATAAGCTATTGCTTTAAGACAGAAAAGTTGCCTGTACTGACCTTATTATGGGTGGTATTTCACTTTCAAATTAAATTCAGAGCAGTGAAAGTATGTGTGCAAATCACTACTGGACAGTCTAAAATACATATTACTATCATCACAACTGAATGTTTGCCTGAAGGACGGCAGGTCAAAAGGCAGCTAGAGAATTCCAGAACAAATCAATTTTCCCATTTCACAACAAAACTGAGAGATGAGAGATTGGGGGGTTTGCACTGTGGAATTAAATACAATTTCTGAATTATTGATGATCTATCATAAGCATTGCTGTCTGAAAAGTGAAAAAGGACAAGCTTGGATTATGCAAATTCCTACCTATCGGTTTTCAGAAAAAAAAAAAAAAAAGACTTGGTGAAGTTTATGCTGAACACGTTAGAAAACATTTTCAGTTTCTCTTCTAAAGGGAAATATGATTCAAAAGACTTACTGTGTTTTAAAGGAATAACTGAGTTATTTTTTAAAGGCATATGACCTGATGTAACAAAAATGGCTGAATCTAAATTCTCCTGATTTGATCTCCACTGAAACTTATTCAGGTACAAAAGAATTAAACTGAAACAAAATTTGGCCCTTTGGGATGAAAGGAAAACTGCAGAAGGATCACTCACTGTCACAGGCAATCTTTGAAAACAAATAGTGAGAACAAAGCTATTTTTCACACTTAGCATGATAGATTAGTTGTGAAACAAACACTACTGGCTGAATAAGTGGTGGACAGAGTTAAAAAATACTTTATTGGAACCAAAATAAACGTGAGAAGGCATAACTGGAAATATACGGGAGTTGAATAGGTTGGGGTTTAATTTCGTTGGGTTTTAATTATGACACTTGATAAAAGCCAACAGGCCCATTTATCATATTTACTTGAGATCTGATCAAGCTCACAATAAGGTGATTTGAAATGTTTTAGAGAGTTTAGAGTACGTTTGTTTGTTTAACTGTGATGGTGTTTGAAACAGACTCATAACCTGGACTTTGTCTCTGGCGTAAGGGCTCAAAAGATAAGAAGTGTTTTGGTGCCCCAGAGAAGTCCAGGCCTTGCGATGTTTCGTACTTCCTGGTACCAGGCAGGAGGAATGGGGCGGCATGCTTGCCTCATGAGCACTTCTATCAACGAACTAGGGTTAGCCTCCCTGCCTGCATCTTTGCCTCCAGACAAATACTGGAGAGAGATTTTTTTAAGAAACTGTGACAGCTTGCAGTGTCTTGCATTACAGGAACCAGGAAATCATACTTGGGTTCTGGCCATGACTTCATTTACTACACTTGCTGCGTAAAGGAACTATTTGCTCTCTACTTTCCTCAGTTGAGAGCATTTAATTGAAACCGTTTATTTGTTATAATGCACTACAGAAATGAAGGAGCCTAAATAAGATGAAGTTATCATCATGTTTAAGAATCTGCAATACAAGTTGTCTAAGAAAACAACATGTTACAATTACAATTACTCAGTGGCTCTGGGAAGGTTTGTCCCAGGCAACATACCTGGGAATTTCCAGTGCGACCTACGAGATGTATGTTGCAAAGGATCTAACAGAGGATAGCAAGGGGCGCTCAGAGCAGTAAACAGCTACACTTGCACTAAAACCTGCTTGGTTTCTGTTGTTAAGTGCCTGGCTTTCTTACAGCATCTGGCTCTCACAGAGCCACTATGGGTTTTCAAACTCTTTTTCGTATCTTCTTTATGTAGCAAAGCAAAATGGAAAACCCTATTATTTCAAGCTTTCAATGCTCCCACGGCTCTGAAAAGGAACCGTTTCTCTCTGTTATGTAGCTTCTACCCACTGCTGGTCTATATAGAATATAACAAGTAAAAAATAAAATGCATCCATTTTGTTAGACTATCATATCTTAAAATACAAAAGCTTTAGTGTTTGTTGTGGCAAACATATTGAGACGAAGCAGACAAAGAGGAAACTTAGGCTTAATTCTTTCTCATCAAATCCTCCATTCTGTGGTAAAACAAAAATGATAGAAGATTTGAATTATGATTAAAGATTTGAATTATGACATTTCTGCAGTCTCAAGCCATCAGACTAAAGTATCCATACCTCCAGGTAAGACCCTTCAATACCCAAGCATTACCTCTGGAAAATTATATGGAAACAAAAACACAGCAGCTAAAACATTAGCTGCTCCATTGGCCTTGATGGTACACAGCATCCACCATGGGACCAAGCAGACTAACAGTGTGGAACACTGACATAAGCTAGTGGACTTGGCACACGAGATACCTAGCAAGACACTGCTCCATAGATGTGTTTCCCTGCCTTTCAGATAGATCCAATTTAGAACACAATTCTTTTGTATGCTCAGAAGTCAGGAAAGATTCCTACATATTTCAGTAGGAGTGAAAATTAGGACCGAGGCTCAAGTCTCGCCTTGCATTGATGCACAACAGAAAGGAAGGGATGAAGGTACTCTTTCATAAAAAGCAAATTTTGCTTACATTAACAGGATCATAGTAAGACAGGATTAGAGGACTTCTGCCAGCAACCTGATTATCTACAGGGGCAGAGTATGAAGTTTAGTAGAAGCATGGATCTCTTAGCTATCTAGGAATAAACATTTATTCCATTACCTGTATAGAGAAAGCTTTGCACAGCAAGACATGATTTGCAGACACAGCATAGCAGAATACACTGTAGGAAGAGTCCTAACAGGTTTTACAAAGTATTCTGGCAACACAAGGTTCAAATAGGTTCCCTCACACACTTTCCTTGAATCTAGCTTCTGGCATTAGACCTTCAGCTTTCTTTGACTAGACATATAAAAGACAATCTATTTCAACCTATTTAACCTGGATAATTGTATAATGGATGTTTATTACCAACCAGTGAAATTAAACCATGCTGGAACACCAAAGGATACAAGTAGAAAGCTTTAGGAGAAAAAAACATGGCATGCAAAAGAAACATAGACCTCTAACATTCATTACTGAATAGGTTCCTTACTACACAGTTAATTTAAAATGCAGTTAATTGTGCCTTTACACTCCGATTTCTTTCTGCACAGTAATTTTTTTTACCACTTCTCATTTCAGACTGCCCAAACTCTTAGTACACATCTCCACTGGTATAAGAACAATATTAAAATTGACTTAGAATATTTTTAATAGTATAAACCAGTTAAAAGTTCATTCTCTGACTAAGAATTTATCCAGAACTTTAGTAAAAAGAAAAAACAGTTTCCTTAAGAAATGTAACAATCTGTAAACACAAGCTCTTGTCACACTTTGCTCATCTAATGATGGGTTATTCAAAGGCCATTTATATAATGAGATCAGGAATATTTCCTAATTAAGGAAAAGTGTGAAGGTCAAAGACCAGATGCTATATCTCCAGAATCAGGACTGGCTGAGTAAAATCCAGCATAGCAGCTCTTGGATAAAGTCTCTAAAAAGGGACATTGTAGAAAAATGACATATTGTAGTGATCCTAAATCAGTAGCTTTGTTAACTGTATTGAAGAGCATTGGCAAAAATCAGAACCAGTACAGAGATGAAGGTGGCATGAATCTTGAGGCAAGATCCCTACCTGCTCTGTTTGGTGTATTAGAGACAGACTAACACCATCAAGGAAAAAATGTAAAGTCCAGATGGTCTTTATAGATGGCTACTGCACTGTACAGACTGCAGGAGAGATCACTAACGCTCATTCACCTACTAAACCCCAGCATACCACCAGTTGTGCTTGGCCAGCCTGTAGTCTTGCCCTCGATCTCCACAAGGCTAGGTGGTTTCTTCTGCTTCCTCTCCTTCAACAAAGTGTCCCTATAGCCTGTGGCCCCACTGCAGATATCCAATAACAGTGAAGTGATTCAGCCAACTACACTACAGCTCTTCCTGTTTCCAAATCCCAGATGCCAGGGAAACAGTGGAGAAAAACTCCCAGCCTTATACCCAGCACTTCCTTATGACTTTCTACACTCCTTATGCACAGCTGGTTCCTCAGGTGGGCTGAAAGGGTCTCTTCCTATGTTTGTGAAGAACTTAACTCCTTCCTAAATCTTACTTGTTTGAAAACAGAATCTGTTTAAAAAAAAAACCAAACAAACAAAAAAAGCCAAAAAAAACCCCAAAAAACCTATCGGTAATCTGTTCTAATTGAAAGGGAAGGTGGATTGGCTGCCAGTCAGCAAACATTTCTGCACGGGACAACAGGTAATTTAATTCACTTCCCTAAAACATACCAAGAAACAAGTGCAAAAGTTGTCATGTCCAGTAACACAATTTTATAGCATTAAGGCTGACCAAGAGAATAGCCTACTAATGCAGGTCGTAAGAGTAAAAGTTAGTTTCCTTGGGCGTGATTTCTTTCCCACTGGCTGCTGAGGACACAAAGTACTAAACCAGTGCTTGGCCTCATATGGAGGAGCCACAAGGATACTACACATGACAGCAGCTATCCAAATACACAAGAGGCTCAGGCGTTGCCAGCATTCAGAGACTGCTCACCTATTTCATTTTTTCTATAATCTGTAGCAAAAAGGATGAAGGTGGCACTATGATACATCAGTACTACTGGAGATTTTTCCTTCTAAAGTTCAGCAGCCATGAAAACCACCTTTGCACAGACAAAAGTATCTTTTTTTTTTTCCTTTTAATTGAGAGTTAACAACAACATACTATCTTTCTCTGTATTCATCTTTACCACTATTCAACTAATGATATAAATTTCTAAGTCTTTGTTTATTCCTGTTTGTTTCAGCTATTAGTCACAAGATACATAACCTGGATTCATCTAACACCCCATTTTATTTAGCGATGCACACTGTAGACTATGCAGACTCTTTCCTCTCCTAAATGGTGTGTGGGCTGCCTTAGGAATTTTGGTCAGGGCCCATTTCTAACCTCATTTTCCATGTACGATTGTGCTCCAATGTTATTTCTTCCTATTTTCTTCCCTTACCGTTCCCAACAGTAAATTACTTTTAATTTGGATCATCCCTGCTTTGTGGTCATTAACATGTTTAAAAGTGCTTCAGAGAGAGTAATGGAAACCATACCTGTACAGGACACATGAGCTGTTGCTGCTAAGAATTATGCACTGCCTGAGTGCCATATAAGCTTTAAAATAAGGCTTTATTTGCATGGATTGGTTTAACCCTACCGAACACCACAGACAAGTTTTTTTAGCAACAAGTAATTTCTCTAAAAAAGTTTTATTGTTTTTTTAATTTGTAGGACAAAAGAAAACTGCAAGAAGAAATTACACAGAAACGTCTAAAAGTGGAAGAGGAAAAAATGAAACACCAACATTTAAAGGTAACTAAAGTGTTGAATATATGTAAGTAAAGATAACCTCAAGTCGTTTAGCATGAATAAAGGTTTCAGATTTTGGAATGCAAATCTTCACGCATTTAAGTCATGCTTTTACTGTCAAATTTTCACAGCTTTTTGGAGTCTTGCCAGGACTCCATTTAACTTTAATAAGCATCACCCTTTGAAAAAAATTACACTCAGAAGTTAATGTTATTTGATCACTTTCATGGCATAAAATGAGATCATAACCAGGAATAACTCACAGCTGAAAATTAAGCCTCACATTTCAGACTGGGTGTGTTCACTTCTTAATTCCACTACAGCAACCTCACTTGGTACAGGGTGCAGCACAATCATGAGGTCTAATTGCACTTTTTGCTGGAAAAAAGCAGCCTATTTTTATTTGGCTATAGCCTTTTATCAGCTTGTTTAATGACTCTTTGGTAAAATAATGCTGTTTCTTTGTACATTTAAAAAAAAAAAAAACCAAAAAAAAAACAAAAAAAAAAAAAAAAAAGAAACCCCATAAATGCTGCAAATATTGTCCTGAAATGTGGCCTGATAAACTCAAGATTACGAAGTCCAAATTAGTAAGAAACCAAAATATCCACCACTGTAGACACTTGAAATTGCAGCAATTTCTACCCAACATCACCATTCTTTACATGTCTATTGCAATTTGGCAGTACATGTCATATAGGGAGACGACACAAAATGTGTGCCTCTAGAAATATGCAAGACTTGGTATTTTACATACTCTTTTAATTACGTGAGTGGATAAACAGTTTCAAGAAAGATATGTTGAATGCAATATCAGGAGCATTGTGTGTCTCCTTGAGCAAACATGGGAGAAGCACATTTAAAACAGACTCCTCTTCAAAACAGACATCTGATCCTGGGTTTCATCCACCCTCTTCTTTTGTGTCAAGCCAAAAAAATTCGGTTATGATAAACTAGTCCACTGGGCCAGGCAAGCCAACGCAAAAGTCACCGTGCTTAGGTTTTATGGGAAGGCAGTGACCATAAGGACAGGCTTGACCAATTGTGCGATGTCTTGCCTAAAAGAGAGGGGAGTGTCTTTTCCAAGTCCTGTTAACTAACGAGCAGCAAACACGTGACTGTCTTCCTCTATCTTAGTACATGGTTACATGCAGTACTACAATTCATGTTTCAAGTTTCCATGCCTATAAATTCAGACTGACTCTTTTGCCCTTCTTTTAAGAAGGATAAACTGATCTGTTCTAGACAACCAGTTAATCCTCACTACTGCTGTGTGAAGAGTCCTAGGGCAGTTTCCTTACAGATTTAGTACATGCCTTCAGCTAACATTAATAAGTACAACAGAGTTAAACAGTTAAGAAAACAAACAACCACCTTGCACTTATTCTGAAGATGTTTTATGGAATTTTACAGAAGCTAAAACACTCCTGGAAAACTATTACTGAAATGCTCTTCCTGTCGAAGAGGACAGAAGATGTCATTTGTTTGCCTGTTCTATTAAAAAAAAAAAATCATACACATATCATACAGAAAAGTTTTTAAATTAAAATCAGTCATATTGCATATGAGGCAAATCAAGGATCTGTAGAGGAAATTATTCACTTGGCAAAAAGGGATCAAGCATATGTTTAAATATATATGTATGGTGTATAAACACGTACATATCATTAGCTATTTAGGACACGCAAAGTGGAGACTACTTTTTCCAGCTGAGTACTAAGATAGGCACTTAATATCAGATGCAACATTACTATACGAACATTCTCTGCTTGACACCCTACAAGCCTTGTACTTTAACAAACATTTATGCTTCAGACTAATTTGGGTATTTTAATGGAATCAAACAACACAAGAATCTAGTGCAGAAATAGCTTTAAAACAGATTTAGACTTCTAAAATATTTAAGCATTTCAGTAAATTTTATTGAGGTCTCATTTCCCTTCACTCATTTATACCCCTACCAGTTGTGCATGGTGTTATCTAGAGCTCCATGACCTATTCAACATAACTCGCACCTGTCCCTTAGGAAACTATTGCAGGTTAGTAAATCTCACTGTCATATAGATGTTCCTGGAAGTGGGATATCACTATCCTGTTCTTCATTTTGTCCTTCATTCCTATTTATAACCCTTAGCAACAGGTTTATTAAAGGTTTTGGGTTGTTTTATGGAGGTTTGTTTGTTTGGTTTTGTTTGGTTTGTTTTAAACTTCCTTTTTGTAAACAGGAATCTCTGCTCCGGCTTCCCAGTGACTTTGTTTATTCTCCCCAAGCTAGCTTCTTACTAGAGACAGATGAGGTATCATAACAGGTCTTAGTTATCCAGTAGAACTATACTGGAGAAGGAATATTTACTCCTTCACATGCACCTCTACCACATGAAGTAGGGGACACGCAAGCAAATACAGACACCTGTGTGGATAGGGCTTCATGGAACTACAAGGGGTAATGGGGGCTGCTAGTGAGGGTACAAGGGAAATTTCATCTTCAAGTAATTCTAGATGCACCAGCAACTAATTCTTCCTCCTACCTGGAATCCTTCTCACTGAGGCAACAAGGGAAATGACCAGACAGAGCTGCTTGAAGAACGTAGTCAGCACTGATTTGCATGTACTTTCCAAGAGCTTTTCTGGTTTAGCTTATTAAGTTTTTGCCTTCTGACATGCCTGAACTCCATTAGTGCTACCTTGTATAAGGACGTGCCGGTCACACACCTCCTTATTCCAGGAGTTAAGAGTGTGGAACTACATCTTCTGGGAAAACTGCGAAAATGATTTATGCCTCCCCCAACATGCCGTAAGGTGAACTGCCATACCACTGGGAGAGCAAAACCCACAAACTCAAAACACCAGTGCCTTCCAGCAAAGGATGACTCTTTCAGTGTTAGTCCAGCCTTGTTGAGGATTACAGTGGAGTTATACCTGGAGCACATGTAGGACGTAATTCACAGAATTTGCAGAATATTGTCACAGTGCTCCAGATGTGACCATGAACCACAAAAGAAAGTGATTGCTTTCCAGCACTCTGGCCATTCCCAGGGTCTTACCATATCACAATGTATAAGTATCCCTTTCCCTTAACATACCAAGCCTAATGCAAAACGAAAGTGGTTTGACGTAAGCGCTGTAACACATGCACAACCTAGTGCTGAGCTAGAGATGCTTTACAGTGGAAGGAAATGCTAGACAGCAGAAAGAACGTGACAGCCCCAAAGCAGCTGCTCCTGCGCGGCCTTGTTCCAGTGCCTCAGTGGGGCAACCTTGAAACTGTCTGATGTTCAAAAACTGCTTCCAAACTATGCAATGTGTTGTTATTTCAAAAGTGGTCAATTAAATTAAAAAGATTACATGGCATTTAGTTGGGAGCAGCAGCAGCAAACTATTCTAGGAAAAGGCAAAAATAACACTATTGTGTTATGCCTGTATGTAGGGAGTTTCTTTTCTTGGGCCTAACCCTGTACATATGTGAAGCTTTTTTTGATTTCAATGGATGTTATCAGTTTCTGAGGTCTACAGTGCCAGCCCCACTGTAATTCTCAGAAGGAATTATAGATTTATTTTTGGAGACACCAATGCTAGACTAATTCAGTTCCAGCCAGGATTAAAAACTCACTTTTCTAGGAGCCCAACTTATCATTAAAATCTAAACAGCTTGACTGAAAGGGAATCAATAACTCTGTTCTTCCAACTTGAGAAAACAGTATTTTGTGGTCAGTAAGAGTTGTGCCAACACCAGACTACATGCATCAACCAGATCAGGTAAAACCATTCTATTAAAATCTGCATTTATTTCGTTTGAGCCTAAGACACAACTGCCAGAAAGTGCTGCCAAGTGATCCTCCAGCCAGAGTCAAGGCTCAGGACGTCAGTCTTGAGCAGCCCTTGTTTCCCGTAGATTTCCTAGGACCCAGTGTTGAGAAAGAGAATACTGTCCCACGGGGCTCAGGCAACTGTAAAGATTGCTCCTACATTCCGGGGTGGGGAGGGAGGCGGGGGGGGGAAGTAACATGGTGTGCCACAGAATTCCCAACAAGCCTACAAGCCTGTTTTAGCCACAGTTTCTATCACATCATGTCTGTCACACATCAAGCTAGTTGAAAATTGCATTTAACTGCAATCAGGTTCCTACATGCATCCTCCTTCAACAGTTGGGCCTCAGAAATAACCTCATGTAAAGCATACAGTAAACAGAAAAGTGTAGGAAGCAACAGCCTAAGTGACTCAACACACAGGATGCAGGCAGGGATTCCAACAGCCGCACAGAAGTTAACACAGCCTTCTCACCAGTGCTGGGCACAGCTCAGCAGTATTCAAAATCCAGTTTAATCTTCATCCACATCCTACAATTAATGAAACTACATGGGGGGGGCGGGAAACTAACATGGAAATCAGACAGCTCAAGGAATCTAAACTACAAATGGAAAACTCATGGTTAATTAAAAGCCTTATATGCATGCTTTTTTTGCCTGTTGAAAGAGTTTTTCTAAGGAGCCCTGATTCCCACTTTTTCCCCAAGGCAGCAACTGGATTTATATTCCTGAGTTAGATTGAAGGGAGTAAAAAGAGTGCAAGAACGTTTGCATGGTTTACAACCTCTAGCTTGCAAATACGAACTTATCTCCATTACTATTTTTTCATTTTTTTCATATTGTAAAGCAGCTGTAGAAAGCAATCAGTGTGTACATCCATATTTTTCAAAATTTGAAAACACAGCTGAGAGATCGACTAGCCTGTACATATGCAATATGCCCATTTATAAGCCACTACTGTACGGAAAGAACTTCACAGGCACTAAACAGGTCAGGACCTAAATATGTAAGCCCCGGCTTACTCCTGCAACAGCAGTTCTAAATACGTAGCATGTCTGCTGAAACATTGACCAGACAGCAGCAACCCATGGCTCCACATTTCCAGTCCCACTCTTACCTGACACATCCTCACCAGATGAAATGCGAGTTCACTACCATAATTACCCAAGTTCCTTGTAAACTCCAGAGATAGCATTGCATCACTGACTCCCTAGAAATCTCTTCCCCTTGTACAACCTTATTGACAGAAACTCTTCAACTTTTACACCCCCTCCCAGCATTTACGCAATGCCATGACCCCAGAAATTAGCGCTATTGAAATAAAGCTATAGCTCTTCTGACTGGGGCCTTTTGCATGAGTCTGTAATATGTACACTTTGATACAACTGTTTTGCTTTATTGAGGACACCACTGGATCCACTTACAAATATTTATCTGTTACCAGTAGCAACTGACATCCTCTATGTATTTGTTGGGTGGACTAGTAAAACAGGATGTTGGTCTTAATGAGCTTAGTTTTAAGTCAATCTCAAAATACAAACATTTTTGAGTATTTCTCTTTCAGTGGCACTCACCGCTCTCAGGTTGCCTTATGCTAGATACAGCACAAGGATGTGGATCATGCCTATGGCATCGAGATAAATACAGTAAATTATTAAATAACCTAACTTTTAAAGTACACTTACTTGTCTGTATTTTTCCCAATCAGAAAAAGGCCTTGCGAGAAAAATGGCTCTTGGATGGCCTTAGTTCTCTCACTCCAAAAGAGCAAGAAGAAATGCAAAAGCAGAATCGGGAGGACCAGCAACGGACTCGTGAGCTGGAGCAAGATATTTTCAGGTAGGGTGGTACCCCTGCCCTTCTGTCTGGGTTAAAGTGGTCCCTTCTTAAAAGTCCTACCTTATTTTGTAAAAGGTTACAGTGTCAGCAAGGGCTAAACATGCAGTTTAATACACAGAGTAAAGAAATCTTTGTTATATTTTTCTAGTCAGCTAGAATTAGAGAATACACAATGCAAGCTTCCATACTGTGAATTTTATCAAATGGTACCATGAATATCTTGCTAAGTATTTGTTTCTCTAATTCCAGATGCCCCTTTTATGCTATACTCAATAGATGTCAGCCACAGTATATGGGTTTTGCTCTGATAGCAACTGTTGAAACAGAATTTCAAAATAACAGTGAATAGTTCTAAAAGTTCTTCAGTTTCACTAGGTCCTGCACAGCCTTTAACACCTGACTTCTACCATAACACAACCCTTCAGAACAGTACAAGCTGCCTAGCCCTATTAGTATCACTTGCCTTATTTTCACTTATCTTCCATGCTGCTTTGTCCTCAATTTATTCCCAGAAGCCTATTATAGCAAAGGCCTTTTTCCCCCTTTTACTAGAGATGTTCCTACAAATCTCATTGTCTAGTACCTCCCTGCCACGTAGGCTTAACATCAAACTGCATAGACGGTCTCACATACAACTCCTTTATTTACCATGGACATGATTCTATGTGCTTGTTAGCTGCAGTTAGCTTTTCCCAAATACCACAGGGCTCTGTACACAATCAGCTCCTTACCTGGGTCCAGGCATACTGACTGGTACTACCCACGAGCACACACAGAAAAGATGAAGCATTCCTGTTTCTTTAGATGCTGCAAAGTTCCATCATCCTTTTTTGAGGCTTCTTCCTGTATTTCAGTTCAATAGCGTCTTCCTCCATACTCTCTTCTTCCTCCGCTGTCCTCCTACACACACTCTTTTGGCAAAGTTGTCACCAAGATTACCTCCTCTGGCTATCTCCCACCCACTTCCCTCCTTACTCCATCTCTCTGACACAAGTGATAATTCTCTTGGCTGACAGGCAGCAGCCTAGTGCTAGTTTGTCCTATCATTACACTGACTTCTTGCCCGAAAGCGCTTTTTTCAACAGAACAACTTTTCATGCACCTCTGTCAAATTTGTTGCAGTGGTAGGAGGCAGACAGTGTGGTCTGAAAACATCCCAGCAGGTTGTGATTACAAAGACATGCAAGAGGGGTCCCTACGACAGTGTGATCACCAGTAAAGAGAGCCATGTGGGGAAGGACTGGCTCAGGAGCAATAGGGAAGTTGCACTGAGCAAGTAGCTCCCCATCAGCCCACTGAAGTTCAGTCCTTCTCCAAGCAGTGGGAGGACAGACTACATTTTCAAAGTCCTGTTGTCACTTTGAGTAAGAGCTGGAGCTTTAGCCGAGATCTCCTTTGTGCCCTAAGAAATTTGGTGATGGGAGATCTTTAAAACTACTTTCTTTTCATCTACACTGTTTCCATTTCATTTGACGACACCCAAATAAAGAACAAGCAATGCTATTATAGTGGAGATCTGTGAATGTCTATGCCACTAAAAAGGAAAGCTACCAAACTTCTGACATACTGTATGCCTTAAAAACAGTGAAATATTTAGCAGTATCTCCAGCATCTAAATCTAGTCTGTCACCTCATAACATACCTTTAGGGTTCTCTGCACCTGAGTCATTGTAATTGAGCTGTTTCACAGCAACACTGGCAAGTGGGTCCCTCCTGTCCTATCCCTGGGGAGACCTGGAATGCAGGAGTAGGACTTACAAACCTTCCTCAAGTATTAGAGATTTCAGCAAATAAGGCTGATTACTCACATACTTAATGTCAGTTCCATGTCTTGCAGAATCCTGGGTTTGTAACTACAGTTATAGAGTCTTTTGATACTGTTTTTATAATTAGTCCTGAATTTATCATCAGCTCAGTGGCCTTAATTTTTATTTCCCCGGAGACCAAAGCTGAATGCACATAGTGAACTTTATTTCTCTGAATATAGCTATATAAACTGGTTTTTTTAGTATGACTAGAGTTTATCACTGTTACAAATAGTAAAACAGCAATCCAACTTGAGCTTCAAACCTGAAAAACTCCTTTAATTTATGTAGGTAAATTAGCATCACAAATGAATATTCCCTCTGCTTTAATTCCAGATTGGATCCAAAAGTTAACAAGGGGATATAAATTTTAAAGTTTATCTGAATTAGAAGCTTCCAGGTCTTTTAAAAAGATGCCCATAGACATTTAAAGGAAGATTTCTAAATGCATTTGTGCTTTAAGGAAGGAGAAATGAAAGTGCCAAACCCATCATTTGTGCCCAGTTGCTTTCCTAAATCACAACATGGATCCTGGAGCAACATCTCAGCCTGTCTCCATGTTTTGATAATTACAAGGACTAGATGCAGATACACTGTGAACGGGAAAACTGTACATTTAGTACTCCAACACATGACCAAGAGCACACACATTATACCAAACAAAGCAGAGGTTCCTCAGCTTGTACACTTGATAAATGCCTGAGCCTGTAACAGCCTAACTATAGGAACGTGCCTGTTACCCTCCCAAAAGAATTTTTGCCAGAGACTTGGTTAACATTCAGCATGTACAAAAAAATCCGTTTTAGAATTCCTTTCCCATGTAGGTGGAATGCAGGAATTACAGGTTTGTTTTGGTTTTGGTTTGGGGGTTTTTTTTGTTTGTTTTGGTTTGGTTTTTTTAAGAGTTTCTATTTATATGCCTGCATTTAGGAGACATGTATTAGGTATGAATTCTTTTCCTACATAGTTCCAGATTCAGTTAATTACAAGCACAAGTCATGTTTGTATATCTAAGATGGAGGATATTCTGACCATAAACCAGCAATTTAAATCCTGATGAAAATGAAATAAGTTTACTTGCAACTGTAAGCACTACAGTGGAAAAAACTGCAATAAATGTCTGGTTGTAGTTGCTGGTCTTTCTCCTGCTCTTAAAAATACTATTCTTTTTCCAACAATATAATGCTATTTGTTTTACTACACTTGCTTAACGGAACCTGTGAATGGTTCCTCTTTTATTTTTATATATGCTACTCTTTCATGGCAATTTATTTTTTTCATGACGAACTAAGTATTTCCACAGCCATTCGTTGTTACTGCCAGTGTTACCAACAGACTTTTCCTGCCTGTGACCTTCTGCTGGGAAGCTCCACCAAATTGCTTCCTCCTTAAAATGATTCCTACTTCTTGACGTACATCTGAAATACTTCAGATTTATTTGTAGTGAAATGAATCAGACAAATTACATCAGTATAAAGTGAAAAGATTAACTGACAAAGAAAGTATAACACAAAATGACACACTATCTTCACTCTTAGAATAACAATTTCACAAGTATATTGCATCCTAGAAATTAAAATCTGTATAGAAATGCTTCTAATTACATTCCTGAGACACCCTGAATTAAGAGGGCTTAACTCACCATTGCTGAAATTTTAAAGACAGATTAGAGGTTTGTAAGACCTTGATAACAAAAGAAATATTTTCATTACCAATATACTTACTCTCATAACCAAACAATGTCCACATCTTAGAGTCTTTGGCAGCTTTTATCTTCGTGATATACAGAGGACTCGAACAAGGACATTTGACTTTACAGATGGAGAATGGAGGCAGAAGAACATACCTGGAGTCATGTGGGAACTTCCCCCTGAACTAGGAATCTGAGCAGGTCTATTTACATCAAGCATCTTTTGCTATAAATTATACTTCTACCACTCCTCAATAGCTGTCTAGCAAAGGCCTCTAGAAAAACATCCATGCTGCCTTCCAGATATCATTATGTTTTATTTAGACATACTCAGCCCAGTTTCAAAACGGCCAGCAGCAATACAGAAACCTAGTAATACAGCATTCAGTATGAACAAAGTCCACTAAAAAGCACAAAATATGCACCATACAGTACTTGCACAGTGCTTTTTCTATGCCATAGATAGCACCCAAACTAACAAAAGCTTGCTTGACTACATATACATGAAGTCATACTTTTGACCTGCCCTGTAAATCAAAAATTGCTGAACTGATCATGTAGACACATGTCATGCAGTAGCAGTAAGATATATTATTGGGAAGCTCAGTAGAATTCTTTCTTCCGGGCATCTGATTACTTAACTTCACTTGATTCAGATAGATTCTGTCCACTTGGATGACTATTCTGCACCTGTTTTATCTTCAATTAAAAAATCTGAATCACTTCAAAGACTTGTTGAATACCCTTAAACTGGTCTTTGTTTCTGCTGAGAGGACAATAACAATAGTAGGCAGGTTATTTACAGTAGTGGCATGGGCCTTTCCATCACCCTCCTAAGTGGGACCTGTGTTTCGAAACATTCTTTACTTGGGTGTCAAATAGAGCAGTGTGTATCTGCTAATCAGTTCGGAGTTGAGCATTTTGTGATAAAAGGCAGAGTTCCATTCTTTGTATCAACAACAAAACAGCAAATGTGTGGCCTGAACCACCTTGCAGAAAAATAGCTGAATGCTCTGGTTACAGACGAAACCAGCGTTTACATTACCTGTCCTGTTCACCCTGTTTACATGTTAGAAGTTACAGTGAGCCAAGCGAGCATGTCCTTGGTGGTCAGGGTACAAGATGAATGAAGAATTTGGAGTCCCATTTTCTCATTTACTTTTCAGCAAATAGCACTCATTTTTGATGGAATTAGTTGCTAAACAACATAATTAAAAATGCACAAACAACATCACAGTTAACTAAGATCTATTCAATGGTTTGTAAGGTGATACATGAAGGCAGGCTAAGGCTAGACGGACTCCAGAGCTGCTAAAGCATTTGACTCACCTCAAAACACGTGAGGACTTGCGAAACTGCCTCTTCTTCTCAGTCCGGTATTCTCCAGGGTGGTAGCCTCCTATCTGCTTTTCATTCTTAAGCCATTTATTTTTCTTCTAGGGTGGCAGTAGTGCCAACGCCAGCAGCAGTCAGGTATTCTCTATAGAATTTCTTAATTTAGCTACTACTTTGGCAGAGAAACCTCCAACTTAATATCTTGGCTTCTAAGGTTCCTTCTTTCATCCACACCTCCATACTACCTATTTTCCTCTCTCAAATAACGAGCACTACTCGAGGAGAGAAGGACAAGTATCCAAAGGATTGATTTAATACAGTAGCTATGTCATATTTCCATTTCTCTACATAACACAGCAGCACTGTCGAACAATAGCTTCTTATAATTGCTAGTGTAGCTGCTAGACCCTTTCAAGACAAACTGTGATGTAACTTCATAAAAATGTCATTGATTTAGAAGTTTCTAAAGATTTAAACACACCAGAAAGATTCTGGCCTAACTTTTCAACTGCACGAAGTCAAAAGGACTTTGACTTCTTTGAGCTATACAGATTGCATCTTTTAAAAGTTTCCTTTCAACAAATTCCAGTGTGCACACTCACAACATCCTCTGAAAATGAACCATAAAAATCTATGTCTATATGCATGTATGAGCGCAAGAGAGATACTTAAGGTCTAGATGCAACTCCCATTATATGGGTATGAGAATTTTTCCCTAACACCACAGAGCACTGAATCAATCCTCTTAATTACCATATGAAGTGGGTGTTGGTATGGGTGTGAGAGTATATATAAACTTAAATAATACTTTTCTTGATCTCCCAGATAACTATATGGCACTTATCATCTTTGATTTATTTGGCATTGTGTTTACTCTTTTTCTCTCCCATCCACCCCCCCCTTTTCTTTTTTTTTTTTTAATACCTTTCCAGGATTTTTCCTCCTCTTCTTCCATGTGCTTGTCTAGGAGTGTTTACAGTCCAGATTGAAACAAACCCATAGTAAAGGTTAACGATTCTTCAGTTCATTATGCTTCTGTGAGCTTTTAACAATTAATTTTCACATTATAATAATATTGCAATCAAGTCTCATGTAAAAATACAACATTTCAATATATTAAGCAAACATTATTCTGTAAGAAGTGCAGAAATATGCCACATGGCCATTGCATTAATTGCTTTTATAGCCCTCCAAGAATGTTCATCTCCCTCATTATAAAATTTTTAAATTTTAGCACTATAATCAGGGTGCAGGGTCCTAAGGACATCTTGCAGAGCTCAGGTCCAAAGTGTTAACTGCCAACTGCTTTTAAGTATTTTTTTTTTTTAGCTTTGACTTTCATCCTGAATGCATTTTTCTTCACATCTCAGTTCTGAGATCTGTGATACCTTTGTGCTTCAAAAAAGAGGATATTCTCCCTAACAGATAAAAGTCCACGTAGTATGCTATTATTGTAGCTCTACAAATCTGAGTTTAAACAGGACAACAGCTACAGTGTTATTCAGACTCTTCAAGCAGTCACACAAGAAGGAGATAAATAATGCTTCTCTGCCAACCTGCATTCAACTTTTCTGGTCTGCTTACTTTAAAGGGAGGACAGGTTTCTATCATTAATGTTGACTTTGGTGTACTATCATGGATCCTACCACATAGTAAAGAATAAGTCAAAACATAAAACAATTTTTTCTTTCAGGGTTATAGGCCACCATTACTCTGTTTGTAACTTTGGCTCAGGTCATCTACTTGTAACTCTGTTCTGACTGATCACAGCAACTAGTGATATCTGTTGCAGTTGCCTTAAGTCTACAGTCATTCATTTCTGATATGGATTCAAAGACAATGGAAGACCTATTTAACTCAAATATGGAATATTTTGCAATTTGCTTTTGTTTTTATCCTTTAAGTTAGAAGTTCTTCCAAAAATGATCCCAGAAAGAAAAAGTAGATGAATCGGGAGAGTGAAGCTATATGGCACTCACCTACAGCATGAGAGATCCAGTTCAAGTCCCAGTTCAGAGTTAAATCTGGACTTGATTCTAGATCTTCGTGGAAAAGTAACTTCCCAACTATCAGGCTAAGACAAATTTCTATCTAAAACCCAACTAATATGCACTCATGCAGAAGGGAACAGTCTTGACTAGAAAGACGGGGAAAAAAAAACCCAGGATAGGGGACACCTGCTTAAGTCGCTGCCTGAGTCACCAGAGAATAGAATTTGACTGAGATATTTACCTTTAGAGGTGTACTTTAATCGGGCATTGCTTTCTCCTTCTCTCACATACATAGAGATTAGATATTTTATACTGAACCTTTCTGTCTTTAAGTGTTTTGTCAAACATCTTAGTGCTAAGAAAACAAGAGCTCTAATTGGGAAACAGATGCCTTAAACATCGTCCTGGGTCCTGATGGGATGCACCCACGAGTGCTGAGGGACCTGGCAGAAGTCATTGCTGGGCCACTCTCCATCATCTTTGAAAGGTCCTGGAGAACAGGTGAGGTGCCTGAAGACTGGAGGAAAGCCAATGTCACTCCAGTCTTCAAAAAGGGCAAGAACTAAGATCCGGGAAACTACAGGCCAGTCAGCCTCAACTCCATCCCTGGAAGGATGATGGAACAGCTTGTCCTGGGTGTCATCTCAAAGCATCTGGAGGAACAGAACGTTATCAGGAGTAGCCAACATGGATTCACCGAGGGGAAGTCATGTCTGACTAATCTGATTGCCTTCTACAATGGTGTGACTGGACAAATAGATGAGGGGAGGGCAGTGGATGTTGTCTACCTTGACTTCAGCAAGGCTTTCAACACTGTCTCCCACAGCATCCTCATAGGCAAGCTTAGGAAGTGTGGGTTGG
>VYXH01014299.1:487598-499486 GCA_013397275.1 Burhinus bistriatus | reverse complement strand
AAGATGATTAGGGGGCTGGAACATCTTTCTTATGAGGAAAGGCTGAGGGACTTGGGTCTCTTTAGTATGGAGAAGAGAAGGCTCAGAGGGGATCTCATCAATGCTTACAAATACTTAAAGGGAGGGTGCCGGGAGGATGGCACCAGTCTTTTTTCAGTGGTGCCCAGTGATAGGACAAGAGGTAATGGGCACAAACTGGAATGTAGGAAGTTCCATCTAAACAGGAGGAGGAACTTCTTTCCTTTGAGGGTGGCAGAGCACTGGAACAGGCTGCCCAGAGAGGTGGTAGAGTCTCCGACTCTGGAGACATTCAAAACCCACCCTGGAAGCCATCCTGTGCAACCTGCTCTAGGTGACCCTGCTCTGGCAGGGGGGTTGGACTAGATGATCTCCAGAGGTCCCTTCCAACCCCTGTGATTCTGTGATTGTACTCAGCTTTAACACAAAAAACCAAATAACATAGTTTTAACATATAACAAAAAAGGGAGGGAAAGGGAGCTGTGACCCCTTTTAAATAATGTACAAACCTACAGCAGAAGTCAATAGCCCAATAGAAGTTTTGGCTGCTAAGCTTCAATCTCCCTTTTACATAACAATAAAGGTTTTTTAAGAAAATAGTTAGCTCAACAGCCAAGTCTTAACTGGCAAGACACTTCTGGTTTGCACTGCTAAAATCTGACAGAGATAAGTCAATTGCTGAATATCCTTCTGTCTTAGAGAATATCCAAAATTAGTATATTTCGTATTCATAAGAGGTAGGTTTGTAGTCTTTGGAACACAAAGCTCTCACTGATTAGAGCTGGGTACAATCAAGGCTCGTCCTCTAATAAATAGACCCTTAAAAATTGCTTCTAGTGTTGGAAATCTCACCTAATTGCAATCTTAGAAAGTGACTGCTATTAGCACCTGATGCGACATGTATCATGCCTATGTGAACTCCTCAGTTTTCTCTTGCAAATTCATTGGCAATACTTGCAAGGATATTACTTGAGCAAACAGTAACCTTCCCAGCTGCTTGTCCTAGGTGCGTTGAACCAGTGTGTCTTATACGACTACTGTTCTGCTGAAAAGGAATGCTTTCCAGAAACAAGATTTCAGCACTTTTCCCAGAGAATTAAGTATACAAAATGTTAATGAGTGACTAAGAAGGACACATGTATGTCTGTAAAAGCCTTAGCACACAGCCTCAAAGAGAAGCCCTTAAAACTTACTAGTATTTTTAAGTTTGTAGCTACACAAGCTCTGATCTAGTCTATCAGGAACACTACAAGAACACCCACCCCACATCAGCAATATCTTGTATTTTTAATCAAGATTTTTTTCCCCCCCCTGAAGAATCAAGCTTCAAACTGTCAGTCAAGCACTGTTACACCCGTTTTATGAAAGCAAAGAATTTTGAAATCCCAGAACCCACTTTCATACATGCAACACTGTGGAGAACTGCCTCGGCATCTTGGAACTGAATACACACCCACACCTCTGAGAAAGGCCCTTCATCATCCTGGGTGTCTCTAAAGCCTTCATCCTCAATCCCAGACTGGAAAACAAGAAAGCTTCCGACTTTAGTCTCTTGAGCATACTCCCACTATGCAGGTTGCTTAGTTTTCAAAATCCACACAACTATGAAGTTACCACTTCATAAAAGCGGTCTGCAAAGCACATCACTATTATGATTTCATATTAATTTTCATATAAGAAAACTAGTTAAGCTGTTTATCTACAAAAAATACTTGCAAATACTGTTATTATTTTATCCAAAAAATGATACCTGTTCTACCCCTCAGAAATACAAATGCAATTTTATTTCCATTGATAGAGGTGGTGCTTCTGGAATTGTAGTTTCTAGTTATAGATTGACTAGAACTTTCATCCATGGGGGATCCTCCTGAATACAGTTTGACTACGCATATTAAAATATAGCATATGAGGTGATGCATTCTAGCCCTTTAAGTACTGCCCGTTACAACAACGTTCTTCTGACTTTCTTATAACAAAAGAATTTGCTTCTTTTCATCATGTCTACAAGTACACATACAATATTAAGAGACAAAGTCATAACCCTGGTGTCTGTATACTAGATTCCCACATCTTAATTAGAAGGCACTAATCACATTTCTTGAGACAATGTAGGAGAGAAAATTTGCTTAGAGATGAAGAAATGCTGTGGGGGGTCTGTATTCCTTATCTGTTCCCTCCTGAAAAATAAGTTAATTTCAGCCACTGTTTTCAAAGTAGGCTAAGAAGGAACCTACGGCAGGTACTTTTTCTTTTTTTTTTTTTTTAAAAAAAAAAAGAATACTATTTCACAGTATTTTCTGGTGCATATGAAATTATAAGCTGATCTTATATCAGAGCAAAATTTATCACAGTAAGTAGAACCAGCCTCACAAATGTCTATATTCACAATATATTGAAGCTGCAATGTTGTTCTCTGCCTGGTATTAAATCAAAGGGAATTGTGATTGCAGACTGGAGAAGGAAATTGAGGCTCTGGAAAGAGAGGAAATGGAAGTCTCAGCTAAGGAAGAAGCAATTTTAAAGAAACTTAAGTCTGTTGAAAAAACAACAGAAGACATAATAAAGGTTAGTGCCAAATTAATCCAGAAGTAGAATTAATTAGTTGTTCATCATAATAACCAGGGAAAGGGGAACTAGCTGGATCCTCTTAAGTGGTCATAAGCTTTTGTCTAAAGTGACAGTAGTTCAAAGGGGTCAAGATATTATACTGTTCATGTGCCTAAATGTCTCCATTTGCTTCTTTATGGGGGTGGGGGAGCAATTCCTGTCATTACTCATCTATAGCACATCTCAAAAAATTAGCACTGCCACTGGCACCAACCAGCAACTTTGTGTCTCAGTCAGAGACAGATGTAACAGATACAGAGTGGGTACAGAGGCTGACATATTCATGGTTCTTCAGGTGATGTGCCCAACTAAATTGCATCATGCTTTCCCCCAAGTCCCCGAGAGAGGTTATAGTGAAACATAATATTACCAGTCATTAGTCTTTGTCAAAAGGTCTTTTTGATATTTGAATATAATCTTAAAATATCTCAAAATAGTGATGAAACTAAACTTCAGTTCTTGAGTTGTTCTTACACACACACTCTCACTCTCTCTAAAGATACACAGGGAGATAAGCACAACCAGAAAGCCAGAGCAGAGCCTTTGCAATTCTTTGAAGCCAACCAGCCTGGGCCTCAGACTGCGTCACTGATTAACACTTTGTAATGTCCTGTCCCTACCTGTGTGAGCTGGAATCATATTGGCAAAAAAAGACCAGAAAAATTTCACTTTCTCGCTTGCCATGCTCCAACTGAGCAGGTTGCACTTTTAGCCCCTTCTCAGTATGAAGCCATCCACACAAAAAGTTAAAACTATCAGGTAAAGCAAATCACTGTCTAGTTAACAGCTTAAAACTGACTAATCACATTTATTGTTAATGGTTCTCTTTCACAGTCTGTGAAGACTGAAAAAACAGAAGTTGAAAAAGGTATGTTTAGTCAAAAAACAATTTTTAGAAAGGTTCTTGTAGAAGTCAGTGAAAACATACTAAATGTTTGTGGATCTTTATTCAGAGGCAGCAGACTACATATACACCAGCATACCTGACCTTCCCAAGTATTTCAGGCCTTCTGCACTGAAAAGTACAGCACACGCTGCCACCGATGATGAAGAAAAGAGAAAAGGTACTGCTTGTTAGTAACTCCAAAGGGTGTTCATAAATTTAATCTAATACACTTTAAGGGAAGGACAAACATGTTATCATTTAAGCTTTGTTATGTTATCGGTGAGGTCATCAAAACTGAGAGGTGGGACACTGGTGTAAGCTATTTGCCATTGAGAATAAGGATCAAGTATTTTCAATATTGACACTTCTTTCCAGCACTTCATTCCTCTGCCTGGTGTAACTTTAAGTAGTTCCTCCCTTCATATCATACATTTCATATTTTTTTATCTGCACTTACACCTACTGGGCAGCCAGCAGTAGCCTGGTTATTTCCCCAACTACTACAAAGCCTCCTAACCCTTCTGAGTCCCCCAGACTCTTTAGTCTTGCAGCATATTGAGCTCTTTCAACTGCTACTGCCCAGCACAACACCAGGGGTCAAGGTTGAATCTGGCTTTCTCAGTCAATCACGTAATGAAAACTGGCTCCTCAAAAGGCTTATTTTTCCTTACAGAATTAGATACAAATGAAAACATTTTTTTTACACTGCAAGTTTGGACAGGATGGAAGGGAGCATTCAAAATGAGAATCAAATATATTGGTTATCTCTGTGATAATTTCACATATTTGATAATTCATTCTGACAGTCATTCTCTGTCACTGTCAGAACTCTTCCGTAATATTTCTTGCACTTTTAAGTTTAAGCACTTGTTTCTTTCAACAGCATTGTTTGCCATGGAAATTAAAGTTGAAAAAGACATGAAGACAGGAGAAAACACAGTGTTATCAACAATACCTCTTCCTTCAAAGGAGTTTAAAGAGACAGGAATTAAAGTCTATGATGATGGCAGGAAGTCAGTCTATGCAGTGTCCTCAAACGGCAGCACAACACAAAATGGGATGGATGAACTTGCTCCTGTTGAGGTGGAGGACCTGCTACGGCAGGCAACTGAAAAAAATTCCCAGTCTCCCACAGAGTATCACGAGCCTGTGTTTGCAAATAAATTTTGCAGGCCAGTTACTCCACAGAAAGACAAATTAGTCCCTGGACCAAAACTGGAAGACACTCACAGAAGACAGATGAATGGATTTAGCAATCATCAGACAGAGTTCTCCTCCAAAACAGAGCCCTTTATGCAGCAACATAAAGAGAATGGGCTTGATCTTCCAAAGGTAATACAGCCAAAGTCTCCCTCTCCAGTACTTTCCCATTCAGAGAAGAAAGCGCACACTAATCCTGAGAACAGGATGATACATAATGAAGAAAGGAAAGCTGCACATGAAGAATTAAAACCTTACCAGAACACAAGAGAAAGACATAATGAGACAAGGTTTTTAAGTCCCTGCCATCTTAATGAAACATCCCCTGCACCTCAAGATGAGGAAGATGTTCAATACAGCATTGTCCAAGCTGTACCATGTTACGTGGATGATTCTGAACCAGTAACAATGATTTTCATGGGTTACCAGCGCATTGATGATGATGAAGAAGCAGACCAAAAATTGTCACGATACGATGGGGTTATCCGCGCAGAACTAGTTATCATTGATGATGATGATGAAGATGACAGCAAATCTGAGAAACCAGCATATCATCCCATAGGCCACTATAGTCAGGTTTATCAGCCACCAAGCAGGAAAATCACAGAAGTCCCACAAACAAATCCTGTGAGCAGTGTCAGTGCAAGCCTGAAGGAGGTACCCCACAAAAATTCCATCTCTCTGCGAGAACAAGAGGAACGCTTAAGCTCACCGACACACCGTGCTCATCTTCACAGCCAGATATCTGGAGATGGTACCGAAGACCCCTCACTAACAGGTAACAGAAACGGAAAATCACGTCACTGCTGTTTGCTCATGTAGCAAACTGATACTACTCTTATCTGCTATCAACTGTTCTGCTTTACTATTTGGATTGTTTCATGGACTAATAAGCAATTACTAATCATTTCTTTGCTCTTGTTTGTTAACAAATGCCAATGTGCATTTTGGTACTGTTGAATTATTTCATCTTCAGCAATGCGCTAGTTACCATATCAAAATTTGGAAAATAAACTATCTCAGAAAAGCCATTTCTGTAACCTTCAGATATTAAAAGTGGTTCTCTTTCAAGTGACAATTAAAAGTTCCATTAATGCTACCTCAATTAAAAGAATTAGTTTCATTTCTACCAGGTAACTAACAGCATTGCTTCTTAACACTGTCTCCTCACTGGCATGTTTTTGTGCCTATCTGCATTGTAACTACTTCCTAGATAATCCAAATTGCTCCTTAAATCAGAAAGAATGTTTAATAACCAGCTTTACTTTGCATTTTTCTGTAATCAGCATTGCCAACCTTGCCTTGACAACGTTTATGCAAGTTTTACCTTTTTTTTAACCCGAGTTAGGTATTTTTATAGCCTCTGAAAGACAATGAAACAGTTTTCACCACCACATGTGGTTAACCCATGTAGTCCATAGTGTTATTTTTTAACACTTTTTATATTCTATTAATTCTCAAGGTGTCTTTTTCTTACTATAAAGTTTTATAATAAAAGGTGAAAGAACAATAGCAAGATCTTTCAGAAACACGGAAAGCTCTTATTTATGATTACGTTGCACTTAAATGCAGTTTAATGGTATGCATTAAAGCATATTTACAGAGCAGCAGATTTCAGACAGTACTGACATTCCACTTCAAGGAAAGAACACTGCGCTAGAGTTATAGGAAGATCAAGGGTCCTGATCCCACATTCTCTCCCTGTTCCTATTCCAGACAATATTCTGAATAATCTTGCAGTTTGGCAACAAAAGTGTAAGTTTGGGCCCTGCCTAAAGCTGCACTGGCAGCCCAGCAATTCTTTACAATACAGGTAAAGCCAGAAGAGAGGATGGTCACTGGATCAAATAAGGAGTTTCAAATATTTTTACATCAGTATGCACTGACTGGGAAGAGCTGTTCAGTAAGTAATGCTTTCAGTTTATAGGAGTATCAACACAACAGCTTGAAATATTCCAGCAGTGCTGGACAGCCTTTCTAATCAATGAGGCCACTGCACTTTTCTGTCACTTGAGAGGGCCTTCCCTTCCCTCAAGCACCAATCCTGCCATGTGTGCATGTTCCTGCATCTTCTGGGACCAAAGGCTGCTGCCAGCAACTCTTATGCCAGCAACTGAAGCAGAAGTAGCTGGTACAGGCAAGATAAACCACTCCAGCAACTGTTCCAGCCCATTATATTTGGGGGGTAGTCCCTTAATTCCCCCATCACATATGTATAGGCATATAACGGAGAAGTGACACTCACCCACCCACCAGCTGGTTGCTACTGAAACAATTCATTCATCTGACAGCCCACTGCGTGGGTGCTCCTGAACAGATCCTGGGAAAGAGGTTTCCAAGAAGTAACTATGAGCTAGCAGTACCATTCAGGTGGGCCATATGCAGGCCATGAGATGTTAGCTGAGCACTTCAATCTGTAACAATTTCTGCTTATTTTTGTCTCTTGAAAGAAGTGTCTGAAACCGCTTCATTTTTCCCTGCCGCTCAGACACTCTCTGAACAATCTGTGTTCTCTCTCTTTTGAGGTTAGTGGAAAACAAACACTGGCTTTCAGGGAATGGGGTAAGTGTAAATCTAGCAAAGGCATTTGAGAATCTGTTCCGTTAACCTCTGTTTGGTCTTACCCATTTACTTACAAGTATTTTACCAAGGAGAGAAAATAGCCAATTAGGAAAAAACCAATCCCAATTAAATTAAAAGCAGTTTGGCAGCTGCCTCAGAAATACACCCCAACAGTCAGCACTGCCTCCAAGTGAGTCTCTTAAGTGCCCAGTAGAATCTGGAACTAAGCCATATTCCTCTTTACCCCTCCACCTATTTATTGCCTCTCCCTGGGACATTTTGATCAGTGGAAAAAGCCAGGAAGTGACTCAATTTTTCCCAAGCAGTCCTGTAATCCTACTGTGACTTCTAAAAAGGAAACAAAACCAGGAAAGCCTCTTAAATCTAGAACAATGTATTACACAGAGCTGTTTCTTAGGGAAATAAACTGTTTTAAAAGCAGCCACTGATGCCCAGCCTAGCAGGTTCACCCTAAACACCACCAGTGAAACGAGGGGAGTCAAAATTATTTTTAGTACCTCATCATTTGTTACTAAAACAACAAATCATACAACACAAAAAATAATCCTCTCTGAAATGAAAGCTTTAGGAGGCAATTACAGCATTTGAACATTAAACAGGCACTAAGGAAAGAGAATGGAAAGCAAGGAAGCACAGGACAGACCAGGGAGACAGTACCTTATGTGACGATCTTGCTTTGGGAAAGAGATGAGTCTTCAGAGCAAGTTACTGAAAAAGCTGGTGATGGCCAAGGACAACTAGGAGGCAGAGGAATTGTTCCATGTGCCAATCTATATAGAGAAATACCAGATTAAATTAGGAGTTTTCATCATGCCTCCAAACTGACAGAAATGTAGGACATACATCTTTCCCTATGGGAGCGATTTTCCTTTCCCCATGAGCTTGGTGGGGGACCAATATCTCAAAGTATGTGCCCTCAGAAAAACCATACAGAGAGAAGGACGACTGCTATAATTAGGACACCAGTGTTTTGCATTATTAGAGCTTATTTTCTTCTTTAAATTTCAGTCAAATGAATTAGTGTGCAAATGTTTTGAAGATTCAATACTCATTACTCAATACTCGAGATGATTGGGGGATTGGAGCACCTCCCTTATGAGGAAAGGCTGAGAGAGCTGGGACTCTTTAGCCTGGAGAAGAGAAGGCTGAGGGGAGACCTTACTCTTGCTTATAAGTATCTAAAGGGTGGGTTAAAGGAGGATGGAGCCACACTCTTTTCAGTGGTTCCCAGTGACAGGACGAGGGGCAACGGGCACAAGTTGGAACATAGGAAGTTCCATTCAAACATAAGAAAAAACTTCTTTACAGTGAGGATGACAGAGCACTGGAACAGGCTGCCCAGGGAGGTTGTGGAGTCCCCTTCTCTGGAGATTTTCAAGACCCACTTGGATGCAGTCCTGAGTAATGTGCTCTAGGCATTCCTGCATCAGCAGGGGAGTTGGACTCGATGATCTCTAGAGGTCCCTTCCAACTCTCAAAATTCTGTGATTCCGTGATTAGGGAAATTAAAAGTCCTTAGGGGGGAACAAAGGCTGGACATAGTGAAATGAATAAGGAAAGGAAAAGCTGAAGCTGAATAGGCAGTAAAACCTACTGACTGTGGAACAGGTTGTCATGGGACAGGAAGGTCCAAGGCTTTTGGCAGGTAGCTAGTCTAGATGAGCTAATTTTTTTCTTTATCACTAGAAGCTGTGCAACCTTCAAAAAAAACACAATGGAGACTTAGCTCCATTTGCGTTGAAGAAAGTTAACATACAACAAAACTTTTTAATAGAGAAAGATTCATGCATACTATCTGCTTTTGTAATGCATAAAGCAAGATAAAAACAGACTATTGACTATAAGTGAAGCATCAGACTGATTGTTCTCTCAAACCACAACCAGGATTCAAATCCTTCAGAATTCCTTGCTCTGCAAACAGTACACAGGATCTTTTTAAGAGCTAAGCTTAACATCAGTGGCCTCGTCATATAAAGTTACACTCAGATGCTTCTGATTTACAACAACTTCAGCATTCAAAACATAACTCAAGTTGGACATTTGCTGACATGCATAAATCAGGTAAACAGCTGCTTTGACCCCCTGTCTCTCAGTACAGACATATGCAGGATGAAGGAACGAGACAAGCTATTTTGGGTGACTCTTCAAACTAACAGGTCAGAGAGCTGGAGATTATTCCCACTGCATTCTCAGATCAACTGCGTGGTGGGGGAGGCTCTTACATATCAAACAACAGCATTATACTGCTGTTCTAAAAATAACCTTAACATTTAATCATCTGCCCTGCACTGTCACTTTCAAACTAACCCACATTATACCCAATTACAGACAATAGCCATACTGATGTTTCTAGAGATACTAAGTTACTCCGTCAGACTTAAATCAGGAATATGACTAAGTCCCACTCTGACTCACCGCACTAGGAAGACAGGAAAGTTTTCTGTGAACATCAACACAAAAGAAAAAGGCCTCCAAACAGTTACAGCTCCCACTGAGGAGTTTAGTTTAAACAAAGAGTTTGTTTAATTATTCATGCATCCTTTTAATCTGTCAGCATCTAGTCAAGGACAATACCATCTGTCTGCAATGCCTTAGTGAAGGTAACAGAAACAAAACAGAAGACAGCTGTGCGAATTTTCAAATAGTCATAATGGAGTAATTTCTTAATATACTGGCTTTATCGCAAAATTACCAGAACTAATGCTTTCTACTGATTTCTTTCTATAACACTAAAACAATGCTTATTCTGCTGGATTAACCACTGGAGGTACGTGTATTCTTCATTTTTCTAAATAAGGAGATTTAGCATCAGAAATAGAAAGTTAGTCTTAAAATGCAATGGCTTTGTTTGTTTTCTTTTTTCAGCTCTGAGGATGAGAATGGCAAAGCTGGGGAAAAAGGTGATTTAACAGCTGAAACGACATGGAAGTAAAATTTACTACTCAAAGCAGAATAAAGTTGAGAAGAGTTTCTTCAACACACTTTTTCTGAATTATAATGCTTGTTTTGCTCCTCTGTTTTATGCATCTGGGGTTTTTTGCCCTCTGCATAATCCAATGGACTTTAACATACTTTTATATGTGACCAACTGCCACATACACACAAATCACATCCTGGATTTTGCTGAAAGTAGTGGAAAGTTACCCAAGAACATAAATGCAGTGTATATCCAAGTATGAAGACATGTACGTACCTGTTCCCACAATCAGGAATACGTTGTTGCTATATACACAGAGCAGATAAACACCCATCTCCATGGAACTTGACAGGACATTGTTTCACTTCAAAGTGTGCCTATCTACCTGATTTTGATTGAAAATGCCGTCCCAGCATTTTTCCGATAAAAGCATTGGTTAATAAAAAACTAAACATGAGAGACAGGAGCAGGAAGAAATGTAAATAAAAAAGCTGGTTTCCAAGCATACCACCTTGGCCAAAATTTAAAGCATTCCTTTTTAAGTGACAGCAAACCAAACCAAAAATAGTAAAGTCAGCATTTAAATATTTAGCCACCTTCTAGAGCTCCACAGTTCACCCACCCTTCTATGTAATGTATGACAATATACCCATCCGCAGACCCTGCACCCTTCCACATGCCACATACATGCTACCCACCCATAACCTCACAGATCAATCCTGTGCATAACACTATGAGCAGCCTGACCTCCCAAGCATGGTTTCACCTCCTAGCTTGCTACAGAAATCCCTGCTTTTCCAGGGAACTGCGAGACAGGCAGTACCTGTCCATCAAGGGGGGGAAAAAAATACAACCACCCAAAAACACCACAAAACAAAAAACCCAAACAAAACAAACAAAAAAAACCACCAAAAACCCAACCCAAAAACTGCTTAGTATACAGGTTTCAGTTGGCTGGGGAAGCTAAAATAGTGCAAGTCTCCCATCAGAAATACTAAGTTGCCAATGGCTTGTCCTGCAGCTACAACACAAGGTCTGTTACAGGTGCAGCCACTGCTGGGTACAGCTCTCCAGCAAGGCCCAAGGCTGCCACCAAGGGACAGGTTCTTTCTTTCGACATTAGGGAGGAGCTAAGGGCCCTTAAAGCAGCCATAAGGTACAATTACACCTAGAAAAATCACATGCAAGTCAGATTTTTCCAGTACATAGTTCTTGTGGGGAAAAAAGTGCCTACTTGTAGTAGCACTACATCCTTAGATTCAAATCAGTATGATAGCTTTATTTTGCTAGGTCTTAGCCTGGTTTGAATCACTAAACAGATAAAGCTCAGGTTGTGTTATTCTAGTATAGCTGACTCAAATTACGTACCAGCAAATACAACCACAATTTTTTTGCTGGTCTTCCTTGTTTCAAGGCAGGAAACTGAAGCTACTACCTCATACTGAGGCACAACGGTAGTAATCAGCTGACTTGTAGCCTCTAAATTCTTGGTGGCTCCCAGTCTGAAGTGGGTAATAATCTCAAATTCTTGGGCTTGCCAGAGATGGTTACCTGGAGAGTGGAATAGTAGATCAGAACAAATAAATTTAACTATAATCACACTTTCTCTATGTCTATTCTGTTTTTTTGTCTGTTTTTTTATAATGTGGGGTTCGTTCCCCCCCCCCCCCTATCTTT
>VYXH01014299.1:473990-487591 GCA_013397275.1 Burhinus bistriatus | reverse complement strand
TTTTATTGTGGGGTTCCTTCCCCCCCCCCCCTTATGTTTCTTCTGTTATTTGGTTGGTTCTGAGAGCAGCAGAGGGAATTACCTTCAACTCCTTTTTTTTCTTTTTATTTATACATACTCTCAAAGGTTCTTATCAGGATACACCAAAAAGTGAGAAAGTAGAAGAGTAATACAAAGTAGTCACGAGCAGTTTTTCTGACAGTAGCAGATTGCTACTGACACTCATCCCCCGCCTTCCTTTAATCTGTGCTATTAAACGTAAATGATCTGAAAAAGGGGGCAAAAATGCTACTGTCAACATAGTATTATTCAAAGTAGTTTAAAAGAAAGGAGACTGAAGAGAGACTTCACAATAGTGAATGTGTAGTAAATCTACCGGTGAAATTCACTACCGATACACGAAAAGTAATGTAAAAAAAATAAAAATAACCCTAACCATACACAGCACAAGAGGTAGCTGTTAACTTGGTGTTACAAGCCTCTTGGCTAGGAAGCAGAACACCTTGGCATTATTTTAAACAGTCCTCTGAAAATATCAACTCCAGGCTCAGAAGCCATGAAAATGAAGAGAGCTTCAGGACTCAGTGAAGGCATGGAAAACAAATCAAAACACAACTGTGGCACAGCACTTCACATTTACAACTTTAAGTAGAGTTTGGTCACCTCACCTCTGAAGAGACAAATAGAGAACATTAACGAAGATTATCAGAAGTGCAAAATGGCTCAATACAGCAGCAGTCATACACGGGAAAAGACAGACATGGGAGGCCTAGAGAGCTCTGATAATGGCAGGAAGGTAAAACCAAAATAGATCATTAAGCAATTGCATCAAGAAGCAGGCTTAAAACAAAAAAAAAAAAAAAAAAAAACAAGCAGCACTTTCTCACAATGACTGAGGAAATTGGAGGGCAAAAGCATTACAAAAGCATTAGCAGATTTATTTATTTATTTTATAATTCATTGCACACTTCATAGATAAAATCCCATCCCTGCAGAAGTTCACAGTCCAGCTGCAGTTTCTAGCTTAGGACATCCTTGCACAGATTCTGGCAAGTAGCAAGGAGATCTTGCTGGGAAGAGAGAAATATCACTGCAGTCTTGTTACACATCTCTTGCTCTAAGCACTCATTACTACCACTTCTGAAGACAATACTGGGCTCAGTAGATCTCTGCTTTGCCGTGTGGCAATGCTGATGTGATGTATATTAAAACTATTCAGTTTGTGCCAGATGAATGTTAACTGTCCTACACTAATGCACTAGCTATGTAGCAGCAAGGATATCAGATCATTAGTTTGGAGGAACAGAGACACAAAATGGAGCATTCAAGAGTTATGTACTTCTGGGAAACAGGTATGTTCATCACCCAAGTGCTGCAGCCCCTGAGTATTCCCACATCCTATATCAACAAGAACAGAATTACAAGAAGGCAAATCATCTTTTTCACATGTCAGTACAGGTGCCATGCAAAATTCCAGTTCATCATTAAAGCCAAATGAATTCTTAAGGCCAGCAAGACAAGTCTCTCTGAAACAAAGCCAAAGCTGGAGTCCTTCTTAGTGCAGTATCATTCGTCCAAGACGATTATCATAGATACCTGGTTCAGCGTGATGCACATGTTCAGCTTTTGTGGTTTGCAACATGTAAAGTCACTTTACCAGCAGAAGCTATACAGTGGTTGAATTAGCTCATGTACAAGCTAAAACAGATCGTACCAAGCATGTTCTGAAGCACTTGTCCTGTGCCAATTCTGCTGTGCCACTCCCTCAGGTAAGTGAATGCAACATCTCCCCCTTCACACATACCATTTAGAGAAGTTGGGATCAAACTGATGTGAGCAAAGAATTTCTCAGAATTACTAGCAGATCACCCCTTTTAACCATCCTTCTGCTCACTTAGAGTCTTTTACACTTCAGCCTGCACTTAAGATCTAAAATCACTGAGATACTAACTTCTGCATTGACATGCAGAAGATTGCAGTTCTTCCTTGATGATTACCATTCATCTTAAGTTCTTTGGAAAGGGATGTATCCGTGTAGAACAGAGTTTACACACATGACAAAAGAAAATAGGCCATAACTGTTCAAACAAAAGTGTAAGCATAGACATCACGTAAACACCCATTTCATAATGTCTAGCTGTACGAATTGGCTTGAATTTAAAGACACGTTTCTCAATAAAGCTTGAGAATTTTTCTGATTGGTTCATCTAGAAACACTTCCTGTTCTGGGCATCCTTTACATGTCTCAACCTCTCACTGACAGATTAAAGAAAGCAAGCAAAATAAAACGCTGTTATTTGAGCAAGAGCGCCACGTAGTGTTACAAACCACGATGGAAAACAAGAGCCAGGCAATCTCTCTCTAGCCTTCCCAAACCTGAGCAAAGGAAAAATATGGGCATTCTTATACCAAACAAAGTCTCCCCACGTTGTGCTTTTTGGCAAAACAGGAAACAGTGTAGCATTTCAGTGTAAGGAAGAGAAACAAAGCACACCTTTTCTTACTTCATTCTGCAGCCTGCATATCAGCTAGCAAAAAATTACTTCAAATAAAGCAAAGTAGGAGTGAATTCCATTGCATTTGAGCTATTTGCATCAGTTAGTTTTCGTTGAAGACATAAGCAAGAAACATGATTTGTAGTTAAGTCAAGGGCAGATGACCAGTACTTGGAGGCTGTACCTAACAACTAAATCAAAACAGTAAAGTACTTGTGACTGGGAGTGTTTGCCTGTCTAGAAGCACCCAAAAAAGAAATATGCTAATGTTGACCTGTCATCACAAGTTTAATCTAAGAGTAAAACAGAACACTGAAGCTTTCTTGCTCTCTTCTTGTGAAGAAGTTTTCTTTACTTCAGTGGGGTTCCTTTATGAAGCAAAGCAATGGGAATTTTATTCTATACAATATTTTAGCATTCAAGAAAAAAAAAAAAAACACAAAAAAACACAGGCACCTTCGTCTCTAGAATCAAACTGCCTGTCACTTATTTTCCTGTTGGTATCAAACATTTCCATAGATTTCCCCCCTCCCCCCTCAAAGGAGCATACCAGAAATTTTGGAAGTCACTATAATACACAATGATACGTTGCTTCTTCTTACCAGTCATGCAGGAACAGGGCAGGTGTGGTGGTGTGAACAAACATTGTACAAAATTAACAAGTCTTTCCATCAAGTAAGTTACAGTACTGCACATAAGGCCTCGCATAAGAAACTATGCAAGCACTGGGAAGGAACAAGTTATCCAAAGAACAACTGACAATTTTGCCGACTTTAAAGCTGTATTAGTTATGGAACAAGGATTATTTTTTTCTTCTTGAGGAAAAGAAACTGCATTACAGAGAAAAACTATTTTAACATTCAATTTCAGTACGTGGTTCTCCAGGAAGCATTTAGATGCTTTAATTTATAAAACAACATCTACAAAGAAAACAGACAATCCATTTTTTTGCTAGGCAAGACTATTCTTTTCTAGTTTCTATTTGATAGCGTTTTCACCTTACTAAAAAACAAAAACTTTTATTAAGATATTTACATCCATGTTTTAAAAACCCTGTATTCATTGTCACATGCAAATGAAACAACACACAGTACAGCTATTGTGTTACAGAAGAATCCAGCATAGACTTCAATTTAAAAAGACATAAGTGCCTAGGTTGCGAGGTTTTCTTCTATAAACTCATAGTATGTGAAAGAGTCCCCCAAAACTTTAACACTAGATGGGCCTGCGATTCCCAGACTTTTGAGATCAGAGATCTCTAAAAAACCCAAACCCACACAATTGGTCACATACTTCTTACCCTTCAGCTTGGGTTTTGCCATATTTCTTCATAGTCCCCCTTTCCCAATCTGCACATGACTTTTCCAGGTTCCAGGAGGAAACGGGGGTGATTCGACTTACACTCACTTGCATTCTGCGACTGCCACTGACAAAGGGATTAATCCCAGCTCTGTAAGTGCTCTTATAGCTAAAGCAGTTACTTGAGTGGCCAAAAAGAAGATCACTGACTGCAAACTTGCACCTTTCTGAATACAACTTGTCCCTGCAGTGGGCTGCATTGTGGATTTGGGGAGATGGAGGAAGAGACAGAAATAGACAGCTTCAGTAAATGGAGAGAACCACTACCTAACCCACATGTATGCGTATGTTACAGCTGGCCATCAGGTAGTAGCAAGATGTTGCTATGAAAGTCTATACCAAGACAGTCCTCACTATTTACTGTTCTATCCAATACTCCAACACCTTTATTCCCACTGGCTTAGCAGCCCTAGGCTGAAGACATATTTTGAAACATTACATCTAAAAACCGATACTTTTCAGTATCAAAAATGAAGAAGCGTGGAAGCAAACTGTTTAGAGCTGCAAAAAACAAATGCAAAGAACTGTACTGCATGGTATATTGAGGGTTCATTTCTGAGATGCCATATTCAGAAAAGCCATGAACCAAAACATTTAAACAATATAGTCTCTTTCCATTCCCTGTACCTCGTTCATATATTTAGACAAATCTCTTGTTGACTAAAAAAAAACGTCCTCCCACATTCTTATAAAGACAGTTCTGTCTCCTAGATATGACAGCTCAAAGGACTCTCACTTAATATTAACAGAAGCTGCTTTTCCTGAAGTCAAGCCAACTCCTAATCTACATTTCGCTCAATAGCACAAATACAACTGCAACATTCCCGAGCAAATATTCTCACTTCCCTTTAAGCATCAAGTGGCATAAATCCATCTTATTCACACAGAAAAGTAATTCAGAAGCCACAAGTAACCAAAGACAGAAAAACGCAGAAATCGATACACACAGATAGGTTCTTCCTGTTCGAGTTTTGGGTAAGTACAACTAGTTTTAATGCACTTACATCGCAAACACATTTTCTCTTTATGGTTTAGAAGCACTGAGGGGGACAGGACAGAACAGTATTTTGAGTGAGGCAAATGGTGGTTTCACTAAAGGACTGAAGATCCCAAACCTGTATACTTGCGTAAGTGTACTGCTCTTACAGCAGAGAGAATATTTTTTGCATTTAACTGCAAAGACAGACAACAGCATTTAGCTCATGCATCAACCTGCATTTGCAACAGTTTTTCACTGAAGTTTTGGTTGTGTTTTTTTTAAATGCAGAAAACTGTCATGAGCAGGAAGTTGTCACATCATGTGCCATTAGAACACAATACAGTGAACAGATATGATAAGATTCCCGATCAATCTTTCCAGTTTTCCCCAATAATATTCACAAAAGGTTTAGGGAACCGACTATCAAAACAGCATTTTCAGCACATCTTCTCAACCTGTAAGCTTCAATCAAGTTAATTACCGCACTTAAAAAATAGAAACTTCATTCCTTACTCAGGCAAAGACTCCCATTAAAAGTCCCATGAGAAGACACCTTTTGCAGAACTTCAGTATCCTTCTATAGATTTGAATTCAAGTTCTATCTAACACCAAGCATGACGCACATGCACTATTGTTCTTCAATTACATCTTCAGGGAGATGTGGGAAAATTTGTAATAGAAAGCATTCCTTGCAGGTTTTCCAACTGCATATTATTTCATCACAAAAATCTCAATGACTTATTTCATATTTGGTTGATTGCTGCCAGGAAGGCAATGAGGAATACTGTATTTCCACATACATAGATGGTTAACACAATCTGTTTAAACAGACGACCCTGCAAGACAAGGGGAAGAAAAGTCATAGAAGTGTCAGTCTTTTTATTGGTTTGAATAAAGAATCATCTCATAGTAGTTATTTACAAAATTTTAACTTACCTCTGCTTCTGCAGATGTGAGTGACTGCAATATCTGTACTCTGTCATCCTCTATCACTTCAACTGTTAGTGGGAATGGAAAAAAAAATTAAGTCTGCTCTTAAGAGGAAGGGTTTTTTCTTCATTTTTATACTGCAGAAGTCTTGATCCTGACTAAGTAATTAAATCTTACACAGCACCAAATTTGAAAAGTACTTGGAAGTCACATTTGACAATTTATGACCTGTACTATCATGCTCATAGCACAAATGAAAAATTATTCTGGAGCTGACCTACAAAAAGTAACTTCTGGACACTGAAGTGGAAAAACATTTTTTCCTCTTTTGCTAGAGTGAATCTTCAAAACACTGAGTTTTGAGCTGAATAAAACATTTGTTTGATCTAAAACCTTTTCCTTTTGATCTTAAAATAACTAGATTTCATTAAGTGTTTTCCATTAGCCAACACAAGAATATTCATTGTTCACACATTTCAGGTTTATTCCTCTATTTCTAGGAAGTAATTACTGCAGTTAAATTTAAATTCACATCTTTTATAATCATTCCTTCTCCATGTGCCACCTTAAATAGCCTCTAAACTAATCATGATTCTTCAGTTCTGCAGATGTCTCATCTCTGCCTTAGATACAAGTCATCTACATGTGCGCAGTCATCTCCTCTCAGTGACACCAGCCAGTGAAGCTAAGAATTTCCAGTGAAGTTACTAGCACTCTCTGCACTAGACATATTGGAGTCAGGATTTCACCTTCATTTCCCTTTTCACTCAAAATTACAAGTGTTTGTACTCCAGTTTCTGATCATTTTGCTCATGCAATAACAGCCATTCATACCAGCAATTTGTCACAATAAAACGCAGACTAAATCTGCATGAATTAACCTGGGCTTTACCTACCCACCTGGGATCAAAATCATGGCAAACTGTGACAGATTCTTGGAAAATACTTGCACATTTTAGTCTGCCCCTATGAACTGTGGTTTGAAAAACAAGAGGCTACTATTTAAAATGTCACAAAAACAATTCTTCTAGAACACTTTGGTCTTGAAAACTGGTTTACTCCCATATTAGTTTGTAGAGAAGATATGACATCATTACTGGAGAGTTATTCCCTTTCAGCTTGCAAGTTAGCGGCCAAAGAACACCTCCTGAAATCCAATCTACTCTATTGCATTTTTTTTACACAACCCTCAGCAAGCAAGGTAACAACAGGAGTTTTGTTGAGTTTGTTACCTTTACGTACGAGACAGTAGCTGTGTATTTCCAGAAGAACATCAATACTGACATGCCAAGATACAAAACCAATCATTGTATAGGTGTCCCAAGGGTCTGGCAGGTCAAGTGCTGGTAGATCCATTCCCAAGAACATAGTCACCACTAATCAGTAAAAACAAGATAAAAAGACACTAAGAGTGCTGTGTCAGGGTAATTAAAAAAATGCTTTCAACACCTTTGGCAATAGATTTCCCATGAACTGTCTATAACTGCTTGGGGAATGAGGTTAAAGGCAGCTAAAAGCTTTTGATTTTTTGGCAGTGTGAGGAGGAAAGCAGGGAGGAAAGGAGAAGGCCAAGACAGTTTTTATCCTGCTCAGTACTCTGTCACATCCCAGTCACGCAAACACTAGCATTTGCGACTCTACCAACAAGATCACAGTCACTGCAACATTTGTGCTTAAGCTGCCTGTGGAAACTTGTCACTATTAACAGATTTAAGCCCAGTTTCTGGTTCTGTAAGTGAGTTCCCCCTCCTACATTAAATAACATTGAACTATGTTACTGTAAGAACACTATCCTCAAGTCTTCCTCATTATAGAGGTCTTTCAGATTTGTCTGTAACCTCTTTGGTTTTACACAGTCACTTTTTCTCCCTAAAGCTGCAGCTGATGGCCACCTAAAATCTGTACAGAAGATGGTCAGCAAGAAAAAGAATCTTCAGAAATGCCTGGACTGGATGTCCACAGATGTTTTACATAAGCAACAGCCCAGACAACAAACATAGTTCCTTTAAATCACTTGAAAGTGAGTTACAACTGTTACTGCTACTCACCAGCTAGTATTCTAGCTGTTGTACCAGTACTCCAGTGAAACCAGTTAAACAACTGCCTTCTACAAAACAATGAAAAGCATTTTATTGATTACGCAGTTTGGGAAAAAAAGTAACAAATAAAAGAACATTGTTACCTACTTTAAGGATATCTTTTCAATGTAAAAATAATTTTTAAAGAAACAGGCATGTTTAGTTACTGTGGCTGTAACTTACTGAGTTAGTTGCGAGTACCTTGGTGCATGACGAGATGGTCTGAAACCTGCCATAAGTGGTTGAAAGATTGTCAGAGCCATCACGATACAGCCGAGATAGGGATGAAAACCTGCTTGCTAAACACAGGACACTTTTCTTTAATATCATATCTACACAAAGATACGGAAAAAAATACCAAAAAGTTGATAATTTTATTTATGCTTGTATTAGTAAGGTACAATGGTGGAGCAGCACTATGTTTAGACTGACGGAGGCGACAGGCCACAGTAAGATGCCCTGCAGCTGGATGAAGATTGTTCTCCTCGGCAGCATGAGACACTGGTAAGTCTGCCCAGGGTTTGTCCCACCTTTTTGCTGTATTGAGAAATTATACCAGCTGAAGAGTAGAGTGCAATACAACTGTAGAAGCTACGCTGCAAGTTCTTAATCCTCATCCTGTATCTTCAGAGGAGGCCTATTTCATAAGTTTTCCCAGCACTGGTCTCCCCTCCCACCTTATCTGTTCTAATCTTAACCCTAAAACATTTTATTAAATTTCCCTAGCTCATTCTTCTCCCACCTTTAATTCCGATACTCTCTAGACTTTCCAATTTCTGATATCATCTTTCACCAAATATTATACAGAGGACAGCAACAAGTGTACAACGTCAATCTATCTAACCTTCCAGTTAAGCTTAATCACTGCATACAGTTACTCAAGTTCATAATAACACTTATTCCCAGCAGGTTTATCATATTCATAAATTAGCCATCCCATCCTCACTTCCCTCCCAAATTAAAGTTCTTCAAGGAAATAGGAACAAGACTGATTAAGTACATAAAGAAACCATGAGCAAGGACTTTATTTGAGAGAAAGAGAAAGGAAAGAAAGTACTGAAGTTTTTCAGTTGTAGTTAAAAAAGGCAACATTCCTCTTCTGTGTTGCTAGGATTTGAAGTCAGCCTACTTAAGGACAGCTTTCACAGCAGTTTCCCTGGCAATAGTTGTAACATGCTAGTCATCAGTGGACCTCCTTTTCATTCATTTGGTCCAACCTTTACATTTGAGTTAACAAACAAAATAAAAGCACACACTTACTTGGCTCCAACCTCCTCGGTATATAAAAGGTAACACAAAAGAAATGCTTGTAATCATGACTGTGGTCAACATAAGCAATCGATGCACCTAGAAAAGTTAAGTTTGCTTTTAGAAAATCTACAGCTTTCTTAATGTGCCATTAAAATACATTTAACAGATCTGCAGTTAAAGGTGTTCTTAGTGTCCTCTTTAGGCTTAGCTTTTCCTAGTAAAGTAGGTGAACTTCTGATATGTAATTGTTCCATATTGTAAGAATAAAGAAAGATAAAAATCATACCAAGTTTAATCTCCTATTTCTTGGATGTAATAGGCTTATAGTTTATAGTTCTGTTTACAATAAAGCTAGAAAATACAGCTGGACATACGGGGACATTTTGCCCACCTGAAACCACATCTCCTTTCCAAACAGGAATGAATGAGACCAGACAGGTTTGAAGAATCGTGCAACAATAACACCAATACTAACGGTGGTGATCCAAGCAATAAACATTAGCGCTCCTGAAAATTAAAAAAACCACAAGTTAAACATAAGTAATTTAGCTGCAGAGGAATACAGCTTCAAAGATGTGTAATAGTTTAGTCTGTATGCATATGGTCATAATTTATCAGTGACAAGTTTTTAATCACCTGGTTCATACTACAACTTTATAGCATCTATCTTGCTAGACGGCAGAAACATCCATATAAAAGATAATCATACTATGCCCACACAGCACGACAGAGCAGCTCTGGCTACTGTGCATTTCCTGTGTGCCAGTACAGTCAGTACATACTGGTGAGAGATGCTGTTCTGTCACCAACGTAGACATCAGAGGATGAAAGGGGACATTTCTTACAATTTGTTTGACAAAGAATGAGTCATAGTTCTCTCATGGGCCTGCTTTAAAATCCAGTACCATGAGAGAAAAAATTCTCATTAACTTCAATGGCTCTGGACTGTCAGGTTTCTCATTTCAAATAAAATTAAACTAATAATGCAACTAGAATAAATTAAACCAGAGAGAAAGAGGTAAATTAAAACAAGTTCTAATTGTAAATTTAAGAGAAAAAGCAAATGCAGGTTGTTTTTCCTGGGCAAAAAGAATCTTGTAACACCGTTCTTGTAATGAAAAATTATCAGTAACTTTACTGTGTCTTGACAGTTTCGGATCTTGCTAGCCAACTGTATATATAACGAGTGCCAGAAAGATAAGAGGAAATACCTACTCTGTAATAATGAGGAAAACTTAACTCTCCAGTCTCAGCAAGTCTAGAACTGGAAGACAAAACTAGAAGTTGCAGCTTACCATGAGCCTTGATAAGTCGTGGGGACCGGGAACCTCCAATATCCTGAGGAAGGCCTGTGACATTGTATATTCCATTGGTGATCAGAGGCTGACGACGATGTTTGTGTATTTGTCCACCTAAGCAGTGACATAAAGCGGTTTATTTATGCCTTATGAAAGCCACTCCACTTATAACTGTGCTCACTCCTTATCTTTGAATGCAAGCCCTATTGTGACGACTGAGCACAATCACACAAACTAAATTTCTGACACACCATATGGTAAGAACCTAAAATGTCATCTAAGCTGTATTGCATACTTAATGTACAAGAACCAACTCACCCCTCTACAGAAAATATCTTTCTCCACTACGCACACAAGACGTGAAGAATAATTCCCTTTCACGCTAGTCTCCATTTCAAAAAGATGTAGCCAGCTCTCAAAGAGCTAACAGTTCCTAGCATCAAGTGGGCATACAACACACATATGAGTAACCTTACTATAATTTCCAAAATCAAACCCATGATCCAGAGAGGCAGTAAGAATGACTGGATTAAGTGCCTCAAACTTGGAAACCTTAGTTCAGATACTAATTCTCAGCTAAGCCATATCTTACATAAGGATTACTAACTCATTTAGAGCTGTTCAAAGAAAAGCAAACATATGCAAGTCATTTACCTTCACTAGCTTCCCCATCTGCCAGGAAGATGTAGTAACTGCTATCCAGATTAAATCTCCCTTTATAAGTAGGAAGACGAATACTCCTTCTAAAAGAACACTGAAGAACACCATCCGCAAGCCTCCATGACACATCTTCAAGGGCATTCTGTGAAACAAGAGAGATTTAATACCCAGTCTTTCCAGACTGGCAGAGTAACTGGCTTAAAAGTAACCCTGCAAAAGACAAGAGTGTCACTGGTGCACAAAGAATGGCAACGATCAGGGGCAGGGGAGTATGGGAGACAAAAATCTCTTGCATACCAACTTCGAAGGTATGTCAGTAAGTCAACACAGCAACATAAGGGCTGGATGTATTACCAGCAATTTTTCCAGCTCGTTACAACAATCTCCCCTTTCTTTCCAACCTTTAACCCAGGAGATAACAACTGCAGCTGCAGCCCTAGCAAAGGGACAGAGTAATAATAGGTACAAAATTCCTCAATAGAGTAAGCTCCCACCACATGACTTATTTTTAAAAATTAAATTTAGACTTCCAAAGGTAACATGTAGTAGGAAGTAAGAGCCCAACCAATCTCACCTTAAAGAATTATGGATCCACCTTACTATTTACAGCTGCTCCACAAAATAAAAGCACAAAGCAGCAGCATACCATTCATTACTTCAAACCTGTATTTGTAGAAGTGTCTTAGTTGTTTTCAAATGTACCTCTGAATCCAAAACAGGAGGACTTCGCCCCTTCAGATAGGCAGTGCTTACATGAATGTGGTGGTCCTCGTTAACGCACAGATATGCATCGTCACCACCCTAGAGAGTTTAAAAGATAAAGGTATCTATAGCCCAACTCCTGACAACTACTGGCAGTCTCCAAACGCTCTTTGATTTAATATATGCAACAAGACCTGAGACAGATTTCTTTAGCTGTCAAGCTATTATTTCCCAGCTTTCAAACACTTCACTATTACGGAGGAACCACATTAAGTCAAACAGATGACACACAGTAAGGCACATTACGATTTATACTCCCTCCGCCTCCCAGGGTAACAACCGCGTTATCAGAAGTTTCTTTCATTATTTAGAATTTACTAAATTAACCAGACAAGACAGAGATGGATGCTGACGTCATTTAAAAACCCTCTTTAGTTAAAAGTCGGCTTTCCTCATAGCTGTAAAGACAAAGTATTAAGAACCAAGCATTCTTGCACTAGGGACATGAATATAAACAGTATCTCCTTTGTGCAACAGTTAGTTTATGGATTATGCATTTGTCAACAGCATCATCCCTTCACTTTAACACCAATCAGAAAAAAGATCTCTAAACACTTTTTAAGATTGAATGGAGTCACTCCTGTAAAATGATAAAATGCAAAGGGTTTTCAAAAAGCAGAGTAGCTCAGCTTCTGACAGGTGAGCATGTTTGGCTAGGTAACAAAGAAAAATTGATCTAACCAGGAATTCCAGTCAATTCTACTGTGCAGACAGGTTGGATTCTGCTAAGACAGATATCCACAGGGATCCTCTGTCCCTGCAAATAGTCAGCAGTCCTGAGCTAAAACTGAGTATCTACCTATAAAAGGCAACCTGTGCTTCAGCACTATGGGAGAGAAGTTGCTTTGTGTGATATCTAACAGCGTTTCAGTTTTCCACTTGCATGTTTTGCTAGAGTACCATTCAAACTTTACTAAGATCACTAAAGCAACTAAAGAACTAGAACAGGACACTTACCATCCACTGGTCATGGGACAATGCAAATGCTAAATATCCTTCACTTGGACCGCTCATTTCAATAAACACTGAACTCTTCTCTTGTTGGAAGGACAGGAAAAAACAGGAAGCACTTTCAGGATCACAGTTTGAAGGGTTTCTAATGCAGAACTTCATACTTCCACAACCTGATGCATTAAACTAGACAATTAAGCAAACAAACAAGTCATAAGCAACGAGTTTCCCTCTTCTTCCTCCCTTTCTACCCAATTCTAGAAGAAAGCATACAAGGAACAGCAAATAAACACCATCTATGTCTACATACTCATCTCTCAACACACCCCTACAATTACCCCAGGACTAGTAGGTAAAATCGTGGAGAGATCCAAGTTGTACTTTTACTCAAGTTGAATTTTCACTTTAAAGATGTTATAGAATCATAGAATCATTTAGGTTGGAAAAGACCTTTAAGACCATCTAGTCCAACCATTGACCCTACTCTACCAGGTCTGCCACTAAACCATGTCTCTAAGCACCACATCTACACGACTTCTAAACACTTCTAGGGATGGTGACTCAACCACCTCCCTGGGCAGCCTGTTCCAATGCTTGATAACTCTTTCTGTGAAAATTTTTTTCCTAATGTCTAGCCTAAGCCTCCCCTGGTGCAACTTGAACCCATTTCCTCTTGTCCTATCGCTAGTTAGTCAGGAGAAGAGATCAGCTCCCATCTCACTACAACCTCCTTTCAGGTAGTTGTAGAGAGCAATAAGGTCTCCCCTCAGCCTTCTCTTCTCCAGACTAAACAATCCTAATTCCTTCAGCCGCTCCTCATAAGACATGTTCTCCAGAC